>JAGIQG010000027.1:2035654-2440146 GCA_024679065.1 Sphyrna mokarran | reverse complement strand
GGGCATTTTTTCACACAAAGGGTAGTGGGGGTGTGGAATGCACTACCGAGTAAGGTGGTGGGAGCAGGCACGCTAGGGTTGTTTAAGGGTCTCTTGGACAGCCACATGAGCGGTCTGCAGATAGAGGGATATAGGAGGACTGTTTAAATACTTTAATTGTTTCCACAGGCTATTCGGTCCACCTTGTTGACCAACAAGGTGCATGCATTCGGCAGGTCGTGCGAGGGCTGCTCCTGGATGTTACTTCAGGAGTGGCCTAGTGCTTCATGTCGTTAGTGTATGCTTAAACTGGACCATCAGATGGGCAACATGACAGCTCAGAGACTATCGCTGTTGCTGTGCAGACACATGGATTTGGGCCTGTGTCTGCGGGAGTTTGCGCGTTCTCCCCTGTGGTTGCGTGGGTTTTCTCCGGGTGCTCCGGTTTCCTCCCACATCCCAAAAATGTGCTCTTAGGCTGATTGGGTAACAAATTGTCCCTATATTGGTCTCTATATGTCATTAAGACGTTAGGATGGCGGCGCGGGCTCGTTGGGCCGAAGGGCCTGTTTCCCGTGCTGTGTTGTTCTTTGTTCTTTGTTCTTTGTACTACTTTACTTAGTATCGCATTCCATACCCCCACCACCCTCTGTGTGAAAAAACTCCCTCTAGCATCCAAATTATACCTTACCCCCCTCACCCTAAGCCCGTGACCCCTCGTGCTATTTGAGTCCATCCTAGGAAAAAGCTTAACCCTGTTTACTCTATCAATCCCCTTCAAAATCTTGTACACCTCTATCAGATCTCCTCTAAGTCTACGTCTTTCTAAGAAAAACAGTCCCAATTTGCCTAATCTCTCCTCGTAACTCAGACCTTCCATACCAGGCAGCATCCTGGTAAACCTCCTCTGCACTCTCTCCAGAGTCTCCACGTCCTTCCGGTAGTAAGGTGACCAGAACTGGACGCAGTATTCCAAATGAGGTCTAACCAACGTTTTATAAAACTGCAACATTAAAGGCCAGCTCTTGTACTCTATACCCCTTCCTATAAAGGCTAGCATACTATATGCTTTCTTCACAACCTTCTCCACTTGCTCTGCCACCTTCAGAGACTTGTTCACCTGCACCCCCAGGTCCCTCTGCGTTTCTATACTCTTAATAGGTCTACCCTTTATCATATACCTCCCCGCTACATTTTTTCTCCCGAAATGCATCACCTCACATTTATCAGGATTGAATTCCATCTGCCATCTATCTGCCCAAGCTACCAGCCTATCTATGTCCTGCTGCATCGCCTGACAATGCTCCTCACTATCCACAAGTCCAGCAGTTTCTGAATAAAACTGCTTTGGTTTATTCAAGCCACCCACAGCATGGCACCTCAGAAATCTTTTTTTCTTGTTGTCAAATCAGTCAGAGTCAATTCCACAAACACAAACTGGGAGCAAGAAACAAACCAAAACTGACTGGATTTTGAAGATTTTATTTTAAACTGCGACTTCATTGTGAAATGGATCATCGGCGTTGGGAAGATGAAAGCTGGGTTGGCACAGTGGTTAGCACTGCTGCCTCACAGCACTAGAGACTCAGGTACGATTCCCGGCCTTGGGTCACTGTCTGTGCGGAGTCTCCATGTTCTCCCATGTCTGCATGGGTTTCCTCTGAGTGCTTCGGTTTTGCAGTGTGGCGACTAGGCAATTTTCACAGTAACTTCATTGTATGGTTAATGTAAGTCTAATGTGACTAATAAATAAAAAAACTTAAAAACCCAGCACTTTGACTGTGAAACAGTTTGAAGAATCCTCCACTGCAAGAAAAACCATGAGTAGCTTTGAAAAAGAAACATGAGAATGCTTATAGAGAGATCCAGCGTTCTTTGGCTGCGAAGAAGATACCAAATGAACTTAAACCAGCCACTTTCCTAAGCATTGTATGATGTAAAACCTTTACATTGCTACAGAACCTTGTCCATCCTGAGAAGCCCAGTGAAAATTCTCACATAAACCATTAATAATTATTAAGAAATTTCAATTTCATTGACAGAGAAAAGGAGGGCTGAGAAGATCAGCCAAGAACTACAAGTTTAGTCTGACCCTCAAAGACACACTGCTAGACAGACTTGTTTTGGGTTTTGAAACAAAGTCATTCAAAGAGGATTGCTGACTGAAACCTCTTTAACACTAAAACTTGCTGCTGACTTCATGATATCCATGGAATTAGCCAGGAAAGGAGCTTCCCAAATTGGAGCTGGAGCCAAAATAAACAAGATGGAATGGATAGGCAAATATCTCTTACAATGCAAAGGAGGAGGGGGCTGAGTGTAGGTAACAAAATTTGCTGATGACACGAAGATGAGTGGAAAAGCAAATTGCATGGAAGGTGCGGAAAATCTGTAGAGGGATCTGGATAGGCTGAGTGAGTGGGCGAGGACCTGGCAGATGGAGTATAATGTTAGCAAATGTAGTAGAAATAATAGTAGGAAGGCATATTATTTAAAGGGTGAAAAGTTGCAGCATGCTACAGTGCAGAGGGACCTGGGGGTCCTTGTGCATGAATCACAAAAAGCCAGTCTGCAGGTGCAGCAGGTGATGAAGAAGGCGAATGGAATGTTGGCCTTTATAGCGAGGGGGATAGAATATAAAGGCAGGGAGGTCTTGCTGCAACTGAGCAAAGCACTGGTGAGGCCGCAACTGAAGTACTGTGTGCAGTTTTGGTCCCCGTATTTGCGTAAGGATACATTGGCCTTGGAGAGAGTACAGAGAAGGCTCACCAGGCTGATACCAGAGATGAGGGGGTTAGCTTATGAGGAGAGATTGAATAGACTGGGTCTGTACTCGGAGTTTAGAGGGCTGAGGGGGGGATCTTATAGAGACTTACAAGATAATAAAGAGGCTAGATAGGGTAGAGGTAGAGAGATTCTTTCTGCTTAGGAAAGAATCCAGAACTAGAGGGCACAGCCTCAAAATAAGTGGGGAACAGTTTAGATCGGAGTTGAGGAGGAACTTCTTCACTCAAAGGATGGTGAATCTCTGGAATTCTCTGCCCATTGAAGTGGTGGAGGCTCCCTCATTGAATATATTTAAGTCACAGGTAGATAGATTTCTGATCGATAAAGAAATTAAGGGTTATGGGGAGCAGGCAGGAAAGTGGAACTGATTCACTTCAGATCAGCCATGATCTTATTGAATGGCAGGACAGGCTTGAGGGGCTGGATGGCCTTCTCCTGCTCCTATTTCTTATGTTCTTATGTTCTTATGCAAATATGACCTAGGTGTGCTCGGGAGGGGCATTCTCTACATGAATATTGGAGTATAGAGAATAAATGTAGAAGTTGTGGTTAGAAAGGCCACATGACTAAGGTGTGATGGACACTGCAGCATTCTCCAACCCTGAATATGAACAAACACCAGAACACACCAGCATCTAAAAAACGGGTCTACAAAATATCTGACGTGGATGAAAAAAATTCCCAGGGAATACCAAACTAGAAAAGATCCAAGAACTGAAACTGTCGATGATAGGGGATACCCAGAGTTTCTGGGTTTGCCCAAAGTTAGACAGACAAGAAGTAAGATGGAAGCAGATGTTGTGGAAGGAGCTGTGTTAGTTCTCCTAGAAAACATACACAATATGAATCTTAAACGGTACCACTAAAACCTTTCAATGTAATTCTGTGAATTTAGACCGAGGAGGTAGTTCTGCTGCAGAATAAACCAGGTCGAAGTTAATGTCCAATCAGCAGAACTGTCTCTGCACAGAGGGAAGGGAAATTTTTCTGCACTCTTTGGAAGAGCGTGTTTACACAAAATCAAACTCAACTGGGGAGCAATTAAACAATTGATTGACAGCAAGAATAGAGTGGAGGCAAAGTTCAAGACCAAACCTGATTGTAATCCTTCAACGTAAGGACTGTCTGTGCCTCACGCAATTCAACCCAAGATAAAAGGGGAACTTAGAGAAACTGGAGAAGTTTGGAGTGATTGAACCTGTGACAATGAGTGATTGGGCAACCCCTATCATCCCAACTATTAAATCTGATATCTCTGTACATATCTGCCAGGATTACAAGATGATGAAAAATCGAATACTGTTGACCCTCTGCCACTAATCGAGGACCTATTAACAGGGCTGGCTGATCAGCAGTTCAGAAAGATAGACTTGTCCAAAGCATACCGTCCGGTGAGGGGGGTTGGTGGGGGGGGGGGGGGGGGGGGGGGGGGGGGGGGGGGGGGGGTGGGTGCCAGCTGAGTCCACGCTAATGATTGTTACCCACAAGTCATTATTCTGATATTAGCTGCAATTGTGCAGAATAACATCGCACTGCTCACATCCCAGACATCAATGGACCAGATCTCTGTATCTCAGCCATGTCCAGTGGCATTTGGACTATATTCGAACCCCAGGCTGAACATTTACACAGTGTAAAGGAAACACTGAAGCATCGAGTGAAATATAAACTCCACGTGAAGAAAGAAAACTGAACCTTCCAAATCATTCATCAGTTATTTGGGTCACGTAACGGACAAGAATTTCCTCCACAAAGAAGCTGAGAAAGTGGTGCACCAAAACTACAGAACATGTGATGGTGCAATCATTTTTAAGATGAATCAATTTTTCAGGAAGTTCATCCCTAACTCCCTAAAGTCACTTCATTCTTTATTGTGCACTATCCAACAATGCAATTGAATGAAGGGATATGAATGAAGGTTCTTCCACAATAGGCATAGCCTAAAGTCATGGATATGTCATTAAGGCGTTAGGACGGCAGCGCGGGCTCGTTGGGCCAAAGGGCCTGTTTCCCGTGCTGTGTTGTTCTTTGTTCTTTGAATTAAAGACATGCTCAAGTAATCTGAGATATGGACCGTGATTCTCCCATCCCGACCCGCAGCTTTTTGGGTGGGTTGTGGTGGGAGATCCGTGTCACTGACCTTGTTCCGGGATTTGTACCGGGAACACATGCCCATCTCCCAGAGCCAGCAAACAGTCACCGGTCAGACCACACTGGAAACCTGCAGGAAGGCAGGCAGGTAATCTGAAACTTTTATAAATATATCTTAAATATGTTTAGCAGGTCATTATCAGGACTTCTCCAGTCTTGATTGAATCTTTCACCCCACCAGGAGTACTTCATTTCAGCGAGGTTTACACTGGCTCTCCACCTTCGGGGAACTAGTCAGAAACTTTGTCAGAATGAGGGGGGCAACTGGGTCCCCTAGGGGTGGTGGGGATAACGGGGGGGAACTGGTGCTGTCTGGGCATGAGCATTCTGGCAGGGCCAGCCTGTGCTCCTTGGCACTGCCCAAGGGACAAAGTGTTCAGGCCCTGGGGCACCCGGGCACTGTCCATCAGGCATCGGGCAGTGTCGAGGCAATGGGGCCCATTGTGGGCAGGGCCTATGGGCAATGGGTGGAGGGGGGTGTGGAACCCGCTGGCACTCTGCAGACAGGATTAGAACAAAGAACAAAGAACAAAACAGCACGGGAAACAGGCCCTTCGGCCCAACGAGCCCGCGCTGCCACCTCGATGTTCCCACTTCTACACGCGATCCCTGTCCATGTTTATAGATTTATGGATTAAAAACCAAATTTGAGACAATTTAGGGAGGATTTGTTTTATCAATTAGCCTAAGAGCACATCTTTGGGATGTGGGAGGAAACCGGAGCGTCCAGAGAAAACCCACGCAAGCACGGGGAGAATGCGCAAACTCCCACAGACACAGGCCCAAATCCATGTATCTGCACAGCACAGCGATAGTCACTGCATTGTTTAGTCTGGGATGGAGGGAGGACAGCAACTGGGACGGGCTAGGTGGGGTGGAGTGAGTTGGTCTGCCGGGAGATGGGGAGGTATGGTGAGGGGAGGGACTCTGTGGGGGAATCTGACCCCGGTGGAGCCAGCAGGAGGGGGGTATGCCCGTGAATTGTAGTGGGGGCTCTGATTGGGCATGGGGGGAAGGGCTGGAGGGACAGTACTGCAGGGGTTGCGGGCTGGCCAGAGGTCAAGCTGGCAGCAAACAGGGAGATGGACAGATCGGGGTCATTGTGTAGGTGCAGAGGTCCAGAACTGTCAAACTCCGATGCGCATAGCAAACCCTCCCCCCCTCCAAACGCCCCCCTCCCCCCCACCCCCCCACCCTCTCGCCCCTGGGTTTTTAATGAGATTCACGACTGGGATCTCTGCAATGCTCAGGGTGCAAAGATTCAGGTGAGAAGCTGAACTAGTCGGGATCTAGAACTGTTTTCCTGCCAATCCAGCACCTTTGAGAGAATCGCAGCCAATCCACCTTAACCCAGAGTTTAAAATTCACCTAGCGCCCGAATCCTCAGCCAATGGGGGGAACTGTTGTTCTATCTCATATTATAACAATTGGAAGAGCAGCCAATAGCTTTCACACCCCGAACATTATCCAGCTCAGAATAAAATCATGCGCAACTAACAAAAACAGGCCTGATTTCTGAGACAGTAATGGGTAGAGAATATAACGGAGACACGTGGAATCAATTTCTCACTTCAAAATATGAATTAACAGAGACAGCATCAGAAAGGTTTACAGCAGAAACCCAAAATTATCAAATTCCCAAACAAAGGATTACCACAATGGGTAGCATGGTGATACGGTGGTTAGTGCTGCTGACTCGCAGTGCCAGGGACCCAGGTTCAATTCTGGCTTGGGCCGCTGTATGTGTGGAGTTTGCACATTCTCACCGTGTCTGCGTGGGTTTCTTCCGGGTGCTCCGGAAAACTTTTGCTAGAAAACCAAATTCAGATTCTACTCCAATAGAGCAACCAACATCTCTGGGAGCTGATAACAGAACAACTTCACAGGATGAAGAAGCTGGTAATCATGAGGAATAAAATACCAAGGATGTCAAAAATCAGATTCCAGAATATTGAATTCGACCTAAATGAAATTGCATCTACCAAAGAGGCTCTCATATTAGCTGTACATTTGTAGATAACACTTGGTGATGTAACTGATGTTCATACTGGGTAATCATTAAGTTTAAAAGTTTTGCTGTTGAAATGAAGTAAAGGGGGAGGGATGTTATTTATTGGATCTCTGTGTGTTTAGTCACATGATGTACTGTGACATCATCAGAGGCATTTGTGGGGTTTTTTATCTCTCTTCCACATTGAACTCCAATCAGGCACCAGCTTGTAAATAAAGCTGCTTAAATCACTCAAGGCACGGCCATTCACAATTCCTTTCCCTTGTCAAATCGGTTAGAGCATTAAGCCACGTACACAACCAATATTGTATTTCAGTATTTAAGAATAAATAATGTTCAGTATTTGCAAAGGACCCAGACAGTCCTGGTAACAAAGACTAGATAACCCGACAGTGATGAAGTGAATCTTTCCCAGTGCCATTGTGTGGGATAGGAGGGAGATCTCACTATCCCACTGCTCTCCGGAATAGATTTCCTAAAAGAAATGAGTGTCTCTTCAAACCCTGAGCAGGGCTGGTGAAATGATTTGAGATTCCAGTGCCATTTTTCTAAGCAGTGGAACTTTGCCACTTTATAGATGTTCAGCCTTGAGTGAGTGTAGCAAGTGCAGCTCAGTCAATGTTCACAACACAATTTTACAGTATCTTGTGAAGCGCTAACATGTTTCTGAAACTTACCAGAGGCTGTGAAGAGTTGACCATCTCACTAATATCCTGTAACATCCTCTCACTGCAGGAATGGTCATTGTTGGATAGATGATGGCGCTGAGAATCTTGAGGTGTAGATTGCAAAACATAAAGATGTTGAAAGGGGTTAATCCCGTCTCTGGACATCACGAGGTCCTCTCCTCTCTCTCAGTTACTTTCTTCCCTGTCTATTATTGGATTTTTTTCTCTCTCTCACTCTATTCTGCACCTAATTCTCTGGGCTTTGGTTTTGTTAATATTCCAATTTCTACAGGTCCCTGAATGTAAGTTCAGATCTGATTAATTCTTTAAGAATATTAAGGTGTATTCCCATTTGAGATATTCTTCAATTCTAAGCCAGACTTGGTTGCAAAATTGAATTGCCACAAAATTTAGTGTCACTGAGTAATCACATCTCACAGAACAAATTCCAGAGATAACTCAGGGTGTAAACTTCTGAGGATTCTCTGGAATGTGAATTATGTATCCGTGGGTGTGGTATGTGTGTGTTTTCCTGTTTCCGAAGCTGCCTCAATCCTCAATCCATAAAAATCCCAGAACAAAACACATGGAAAAATGAACTTGGCATTCACAAGAACACAGGAGGAAGGAGAGGCCAAGTGGCCTGTCGAGACTGCTGTGTCATCCAATATCAGCACAGCTGATCTTGGGATTCAACCCCATTTTCCTGTCCACATCCCTTAACTCTCCGAGACATCCAATCCCAGGATACTTTCCCTAGTTTTACCTCCACTTTACATGCGCTGATAAAACCCACACTTTCTCAAATTTAATCATTTTGATTTGTAGTTCCTGCTGCCACTCAAATGAATTTTCAGAATGATTACAGCAACAGATAAGGCCATTTCGCCCATCTAGTTGATGCTGGTTCTTTGTATAGCATTAAGCCATTCACACTCTCTCATTCTATTCTCCAAAACTGATGATAAGGGGAACTCACAGCAAGAATGACCTTCTGAACAAGGAAATAATAAGAAAAATATATTGAAGGTGTCAAAGTGAGCAGAAAAACATAAAATCTAGAAGCAGGAATAGGCCATCCTGCTCCATCATTCATTATGATCATGGCTGATTATCGAATTCAATATCCTGACCCCCCCTCTTCCCCCCATATCTTTTGATTCCTTTAGTCCCAAGAACTATATCTAATTTCTTCTTGAAATCAGATAATGTTTTGGCCTCAACTACACCTGTGGGTGTGAATGCCACACATTCACCACCCTCTGGGTGAAGAAATTTCCCCTCACCTCAGTTTTAAAAGGTTATCTTATCTAAAAGATAAGTATCTGGCTTGGTAATAGGAGACAGAGAGTAATAGTGGAAGGGTGCTTTTCTAGCTGGAGATCGGTCATTCGTGGTGTGCCGCAGGGCTCGGTACGGGACCTCTTCTATTTGTAATATATATAAATGACTTGGAAGAGGGAGTAAGTGGAGTGATCAGCAAGTTTGCAGACGATACAAAGATGGCTGGACTTGCGGATAGTGAGGAGCATTGTCAGGCGATGCAGCGGGACATAGATAGGCTGGTAGCTTGGGCAGATAGATGGCAGATGGAATTCAATCCTGATAAATGTGAGGTGATGCATTTCGGGAGAAAGGATGTAGGGGGGAGGTATATGATAAAGGGTATACCAATTAGGAGTATAGAAATGCAGAGCGACCCAGGGGTGCAGGTGAACAAGTCTCTGAAGGTGGCAGAGCAAGTGGAGAAGGTTGTGAAGAAAGCATATAGTATGCTAGCCTTTATAGGAAGGGGTATAGAGTACAAGAGCTGGCCTTTAATGTTGCAGTTGTATAAAACGTTGGTTAGACCTCATTTGGAATACTGTGTCTAGTTCTGGTCGCCTTACTACCGGAAGGACGTGGAGACTCTGGAGAGAGTGCAGAGGAGGTTTACCAGGATGCTGCCTGGTATGGAAGGTCTGAGTTACGAGGAGAGGTTAGGCAAATTGGGACTGTTTTCCTTAGAAAGACGTAGACTTAGAGGAGATCTGATAGAGGTGTACAAGATTATGAAGGGGATAGATAGAGTAAACAGGGTTAAGCTTTTTCCTAGGATGGACTCAAATAGCACGAGGGGTCACGGGCTTAGGGTGAGGGGGGTAAGGTATAATTTGGATGCTAGAGGGAGTTTTTTCACACAGAGGGTGGTGGGGGTATGGAATGCGCTGCCAAGTAAAGTGGTGGAGGCAGGTACTCTGGAGTTATTTAAGAAATACTTAGATGGGCACATGAACAGAATGGGAATGGAGGGGTATAGAAAACTGATTTAAAATAGGGATCATGAGCCTTGGGAGTCCCTGGGAAGTGTGTAAATAGATGATGATATTGATGTACTTGTTTTTATCCTACAGGTGCTTTGGTCCACCTTGTTGTCTAACGAGGGGCATACACGCGATGGGTCATGAGAGGGCTGCTCTTGGATGTTTTTTGAGAGTATCCTAGTGCTTCACGTAGTTAGTGTACGCTTGACCTGGACCATTTGATGGGCAACACGGCAGCTCAGTGACTATCGCTGTGCTGTGCAGATACATGGATTTGGGCCTGTGTCTGTGGGAGTTTGCGCATTCTCCCTGTGCTTGCGTGGGTTTTCTCCGGGCGCTCCGGTTTCCTCCCACATCCCAAAGATGTGCTCTTAGGCTAATTGGCAAAACAAATTCTCCCTAAATTGTCTCAAATTTGGTTTTTAATCCATAGATCTATAAACATGGACAGGGATCGTGGGTAGAGGTAGGAACATCGGGGTGGCAGCGCGGGCTCGTTGGGCCAAAGGGCCTGTTTCCCTGTACTGTTTTGTTCTTTGTTCTTTGTTCTTTGTTTACCTCTTATCCTCAAACTATGATCTCTAGTTCTGGACTCCCCCAACATTGGGAACACCTTTCTGAATCTACCCTGTCTAACCCTGTTAGAATTTTATAAATTTCTATGAGATCCCCTCTCACTCTTCCAAACTCCAGTGAATATATTCCTAACTGACTAAATCTTTTCTCACATGACAGACCTGCCAACTCTGGAACCAGCCTGGTAATTTTTCGCTGTGCTCTCTCTATAGCAAGGACATCCTTCCTCACATAAGGACACTGAAACTGCTTACATTATCCCAGGTGTGGCCTCACCAACACCCTATATAACGTTCCTATCCCTACAGTCAAATCCTCTGACTGTGAAGGCCAACATACGATTTACCTTCTTTAACTGCCTGCTGTACTTGCGCACTTACTTTCAGTGACTGAGGCACGAGGACTCCAAAGTCTCGCTGTCTATCCATCTCTCTCAATTTACAGCAATTCAAGTAATAATCTGTCTTCCTATTGTTGCTACCAAAGTGAATAACCTCACATTTATCCACATTATACTGCATCTCCCATGCAGATTCCCACACACTCAGCCTGTCCAAATCACACTGAAGCATCTCTTGAAGCATTTGGCCCATATCCCCCTATATCCATCTTACCCATGTAACTGTCTAAATGCTTTTTAAAAGATAAAGTTGTATCCGCCTCTACTACTGCCTCTGGCAGCTTGTTCCAGACACTCACCACCCACTGTGTGAAAAAAATTGCCCTTTGGACACTTTTGTATCTCTCTCTCTTCTCACCTTAAACCTACACTCTGTAGTTTTAGACTCTCCTACCTTTGGGGAAAAGATATTGACCATGTAACTGATCTGTGCCCCATTATTTTATAGCCCTCTATAAGGTCACCCGTCAGCCTCCTACGCTCCAGAGAAAAAAATCCCAGTCTACTCAGCGTCTTCTTATGACTGAATCCATCAAGTCCCGGTAGCATCTTAGTAAATCTTTTCTGCACTCTTTCTAGTTTAATAATATCCTTTCTATAATAGGGTGACCAGAACAGTACACAGTATTCCAAATGTGGCCTTACCAATGTCTTGTACAACTTCAACAAGACGTCCCAGCTCCTGTATTCAATATTCTTACCAAATCATTAATATATAGATGTGAACAGCAGAGTCTGGAACAAGTATAGAGAAAGCTGTGAGGGTCACGGAGAGAGTGTTAGTGGGGTTGAGAATGAGGACATGCAAACTGTATGTCTGAGAGCTCAGATTTCATCTTTGTTTCTCGACATCTTGGCTCAGATTAAACATCAGGTGAAGCCCGAGAAGGGGATGCTGTATCTGGGATCTTGTTTGCCTCTCTGTGGGGACCATGAATTGGATTCAATTGGATTTTAGTTTCTGAAGCAGGGAATGGATTTGGGTCTGCCTGCTCCATTCTGGCATTGTTCAGCTGACTGAACCAAGGGAGTTTTTGTGATTACACATGACACTTTTTCAGGGAGAAGGCAGACTGGAGCCTCGACTGACACATTCCCCCACCACAGGGTGGAGTTCCTGTTTTGCTGTTGACCAGGATTGTAGAGTGTTTGAAGCACTGATTGTTCACAGGTTTACCTCAGTGAGACTCATTCCAGAAGGTGGAGAGGGGGTTGGGGTGAGATGGGGTGGTGAGGATGGGGGGGACATCTGATATTAAAATGTTAATGCCAGCTTCCCACACACTATTACTGACAGCAAGGAAACTGATCCCATTAATATTTTATATTGAAAGCATAGGGCAGCACCATGGCACAATAGTTGTTAACTGTCTCACTGTGCCCAGGGACCTGGGTTCAATTCCGGCCTTGGGTCACTGTCTGTGTGGAGTATGCACTTTCTCCCTGTGTCTGTGTGGGTTCCCTCCGGGTGCTCTGGTTTCCTCCCACAGCCCAAAGATGTGTGGGTTAGGTGGATTGCCATGCTAAATTGACACTAGTGTCAGGAGATTAGCAGGGTAAATATGTGGAAATAGGGCCTGGTGGGATTGTGGTCAGTGCTGACTTGATGGGCCGAATGGCCTCCTTCTGCACTGTCGAGTTTCTATGATTCTATGAAATGGCAGTGAATCTCAGGAGTGGTGTGGGCTTTACCCAGAATGATAAGGTCACTGCGACTTGGATCAGCTGAGTTTGGAGATGGTTTCCAGGACTTGCTCACTCTGTTTATGTATCACATGGGCCAGTTTGCTGCTCTGAAAGTACAGAGAGAGTTTCCACGAGATCACAGTCTGCGTGTGTTATTCCACAGTAAGAAATCTCATAACATCAGGTTAAAGTCCAACCGATTTATTTGTTATTAACCATAGTAGTAGGATAGTGGGTTTACTATCAAATCAACTGGTTGGACTTCAACCTGGTGTTGTGAGACTTTTTACAGTGTTTACCCCAGTCCAACACCGGCATCTCTATATTATGTGTTACTCTAAATAGCAGCTATTTAACCAGGGAAACCATTATAGTTGAAGGAGATTCTTTTTTTTCACTCTGCAGGAATATCCCAAAAATCATCACTGGGCTGATCATAGAATCCTGACAGTGCACAAGGAGGCCACTCAGCCCATCGAGTCTGCATCGATCACAATCCCACCTAGGACCTGTCCCTGCAATCCCACACATTTCCATGCTAATCCTCCTGATACTAAGGGGCATATCTTTGGACTGTGGGAGGAAACTGGAGCACCCAGAGGAAACCCACGCAGACATGGGCAGAATGTGACTGGAGCCCGGGCCATTGGTGCTGTGAGGTAGCAGTACTAACCACTGTGCTACTACGCAGCCCGAGATTGGGGTGGGGGTTGCACAATTCAGGATGTCCCAGAGTGTTTCACAACCAAGAAGACACTTATTAAAATTCAGTTACTGGGGGAATATAGGAAATGAGGCAGTCAGGATCTACACAGCAAGATCCCACAAACAGCAATGTGAAAATGATCAGCCATTCTCTTGTCACGATGAAGATTGATAGACAGAGATTGGCAATAGCAGCAGAGAGAACTCCCCCACTCTTCAGATCTTCAATACTCATTTGGGTTTTAGATGAGATAAGCGAGAGAGTTATTGAATCATAGAATTCCCCACCGTGCTGAAGGAGGCCATTCGGTCCCCCAGGTAGGCACCGACCACAACCCTACCCAGGCCCTATCCTCATAACCCAGACTCAGAGGCAGAGAGAAGAAAAACAAACAGGATTTATCAAACCATTAATGGCTTTTGGGTTGACGTTAGTCTGGAAAGAGGAAAGCTACAACAACAAATTCCAACCCGATTAACCCAGTGAAGACACATGGGAAATTTCTGCCAGCAATAGAATCTCCTTCAGCTGTGGCCCTGGAATTCTGTCTGATTCTGGGGTCCACACATTTGGAGAGGTGTGAATTCCCAGCAAGTGGTCAGAGGAGATTTATTAGAATGTCCCCAGGGATTTGGGACTTTAGTGAACATGGAGAGATTGGAGGATCTGGGATTGTTCTCCTTGGAGCAGAGAAGGTTAAGAGGAGACTGAATGGCAACGTTCCAAATCAGGAGTAAATAAGCAGAAAGTTCCCGATGGCAGGAGGATTCCAATTTCTGGGAATTGGCAAAGAGGCAGGAATGAATAAAGAGCTTTTAAAGATTTGAAATGTGCAACCTGATTGGACAGTGAAAATAAATTCAAAAGTAATCAGAAGAAAATTGGACAAATTCTTAAAGGAGAAAATACCATGGAAATGAGAAAAACAGAGAGATCAGAGGAATAGTAACTCGAAAAAAACCAGCGCAGTGTTAACGAGACAGATATCCTCCCTGATTGCTGCACGATTCGCTTATACTGACATGGGGTTTAAGTATCTGTAATGGGAGTGTAGTATATCCAGAACAAAATACAATCTCCTGAATGGCATCAAACACCAGTGTATGTAACAAAGCTTCCCCCATTTCATATCCCACTCCCTCAGCACTGACCCTCTGACAGTGCGGTGCTCCCTCAGCACTGACCCTCTGACAGTGCAGCACTCCCTCAGCACTGACCCTCTGACAGTGCGGCACTCCCTCAGCACTGACCCTCTGACAGTGCGGCACTCCCTCGGCACTGACCCTCTGACAGTGCGGCACTCCCTCAGCACTGACCCTCTGACAGTGCGGCACTCCCTCAGCACTGACCCTCTGACAGTGCGGCACTCCCTCAGCACTGACCCTCTGACAGTGCGGTGCTCCCTCAGCACTGACCCTCTGACAGTGCGGCGCTCCCTCAGCACTGACCCTCTGACAGTGCGGCGCTCCCTCAGCACTGACCCCCTGACAGTGCGGCGCTCCCTCAGCACTGACCCTCTGACAGTGCGGCGCTCCCTCAGCACTGACCCTCTGACAGTGCGGCGCTCCCTCAGCACTGACCCTCTGACAGTGCGGCACTCCCTCAGCACTGACCCTCTGACAGTGCGGCATTCCCTCAGCACTGACCCTCTGACAGTGCGGCACTCCCTCAGTGTACAGGAGTGAGGGTGTCAGACTGACTATGTGGTCGAGTGGTTGGAGTGAGTCTTAAACCTACAACTTTCTGACAGGTTGTTTCCAGAGCGTTATGCACTGAGGCAGAATTCTTGTCCAAACAGTGTTCAAAACACAGGAGAGTTTAACTGAGATCCGTTCATCCATCCAGGCTGATTCACTGTCTGCCATGTGTCTGGACCTGTAGAACCTTCCGGTCTTGGCTGTCAAGCTGTGTAATTGATCTCTGATGAAGAACAGGCACTGGTTGCCTGGCAGACAGGAGTAGCTGCGTGATGCTTGATTCAGCGGAATGGTCTATGATTATTACAACCCAGGCAGAACGTGCAAACCCCGCACAGACAGTGACCTGAGGCCGGAATCGAACCTGGATACTTGGTACTAACCATTGTATCACCCAATAGGATCCTGCCCAACTTCTCCAATCTATCCTCATAACTGTTCCACATCGCCAAAACCTTTCTGTGAATCTGTTTTAATGCCTTCACATTTACTCTATACATAAATCATAACCTAGCCCAATGATAGCAAGGGGCTGAATGGCCACCTCCAGTTCCTCTGGATGTAGAAGCTGATCCCTGATTGATTTCAGAGATAATGTCCGGAATTTTACTGCCCGTCCGCCCGAGGTTTGTACGATCCTGCCCAAAGCCAACGGAGAATGTTGTTCCGTGACCTCATCCAGCCCAATTCTGACACAGGTGAGGCGGTGAAATTCCAACCAACAAGGTGTAGCAGGCATTCAGAATTAGTCATCTGATTTACAGTCAACTCTCTAAGCATTCCCTCTCAACATAAACCAGATACTGTGATTGTTAATGTGTAGGAAAATTTTCCTGAAATGTTATTCTTTGTCAAGGTTACTTTCTGCTTCATTAATGTTTCTAGATAACTTTTGCATTCAGCAATATATTGGATATCAGTGTCACGTCTGAGGATGTTCAGGGTTGAAAGAGTTAATGTGTGGACAGGGGAAATCTAATTGCCCATATGATGATCAAATACTGAGAAGGGGAATGTTTGTGGGTTGGACTGAGTAACTCCAAATCGGTATATCTGTAAATAGTTACAGACGACCAATGGACCAGTTATTGTTCAGGTATACCTACATCTTTACAATCATTCCTCAGCCAATCACAACCAGTATACAGTCCATGCATTACCTGTCAGTTGGTGGGAATATCTGGGAATAGACCTGGTTATATTATAATTGTCAAATACTTCTCCACATGGATTGAGATAAAATGCTTGCACTTTACAACCACAGAATCAGGCATTCTATCTTTGTAAGAAGTCTTTTCAACAGAATGGGGCATTCCAGACCCATGTGGTCCTTGACAATAGCCCATAATTCACAAATAACTATTTCCCCCATTTCACTATCAGCTCCAGATTCCTACTCCTGAGCACGAGAGACTAACACCACACAATGCACATTTTTATCATATGAATATAGATATTCTCATTACTCTTTCTAAAATATTACAAACTGAACAATGATATGCAAAATATCTGAAACTGTCTGTAACCATGGAACAAGAAGAACTACACCGTGGTTTCAGAAGAGTTCACACCTCGTTATATCTGAGGAGCTACTAACAGCTACTGGCAGACTGCACAACCCACCTGCAAAGGGTATTAGACATGGGCCATTTGTATCCTGGACTGGTTAGTGAAGGTGGAACACCTGCTAAGAAAATGGCCTTGCAAACTTCTCTCCGAATCCATAATGGCTGAAATATTCTCAGCCTGGGACAGAAAAGCAATCTGCAGACATCCAGGAAATATCATTTGTTGAAGACAAGGTGAAGGAGACATGTGATATGGGTTTCTGCCTGGCTGAATAATGCAGCTCGGTGTGCAGCCTAACATCTGGAAAATGAGCCACAAAGAGAGAGATCTGACCCAGGTGCACACTTAGCCTCATCTGCTGGAATTCTGTCCAATGGCTTCAAGATTCATCTCTGCATTCCAATCACATCCAACACAAAAGGGAAAGTGTATGACCAGTATCAGGTTGTCCCCATCAAACACTCCCAGGACAGGTACAGCACGGGGTTAGATACAGAGTAAAGCTCCCTCTACACTGTCCCCCCCCATCAAACACTCCCAGGACAGGGTACAGCACGGGGTTAGATACAGAGTAAAGCTCCCTCTACACTGTCCCCATCAAACACTCCCAGGACAGGTACAGCACGGGGTTAGATACAGAGTAAAGCTCCCTCTACACTGTCCCCCGATCAAACACTCCCAGGACAGGTACAGCACGGGGTTAGATACAGAGTAAAGCTCCCTCTACACTGTCCCCCATCAAACACTCCCAGGACAGGTACAGCACGGGGTTAGATACAGAGTAAAGCTCCCTCTACACTGTCCCCCCTCAAACACTCCCAGGACAGGTACAGCACGGGGTTAGATACAGAGTAAAGCTCCCTCTACACTGTCCCCCCATCAAACACTCCCAGGACAGGTACAGCACGGGGTTAGATACAGAGTAAAGCTCCCTCTACACTGTCCCCCCATCAAACACTCCCAGGACAGGTACAGCACGGGGTTAGATACAGAGTAAAGCTCCCTCTACACTGTCCCCCCCCCCACAAACACTCCCAGGACAGGTACAGCACGGGGTTAGATACAGAGTAAAGCTCCCTCTACACTGTCCCCCCATCAAACACTCCCAGGACAGGTACAGCACGGGGTTAGATACAGAGTAAAGCTCCCTCTACACTGTCCCCCCATCAAACACTCCCAGGACAGGTACAGCACGGGGTTAGATACAGAGTAAAGCTCCCTCTACACTGTCCCCCATCAAACACTCCCAGGACAGGTACAGCACGGGGTTAGATACAGAGTAAAGCTCCCTCTACACTGTCCCCCATCAAACACTCCCAGGACAGGTACAGCACGGGGTTAGATACAGAGTAAAGCTCCCTCTACACTGTCCCCATCAAACACTCCCAGGACAGGTACAGCACGGGGTTAGATACAGAGTAAAGCTCCCTCTACACTGTCCCCCATCAAACACTCCCAGGACAGGTACAGCACGGGGTTAGATACAGAGTAAAGCTCCCTCTACACTGCCCCATCAAACACTCCCAGGACAGGTACAGCACGGGGTTAGATACAGAGTAAAGCTCCCTCTACACTGTCCCCCCATCAAACACTCCCAGGACAGGTACAGCATGGGTTAGATACAGAGTAAAGCTCCCTCTACACTGTCCCCCATCAAACACTCCCAGGACAGGTACAGCACGGGGTTAGATACAGAGTAAAGCTCCCTCTACACTATCCCCCATCAGACAGTAAGAACAGTTTCAGGTAAATGCATTCTCTTCACCTTTTGTGGAAAAATCCTCAATCCATTCCAGTCTGAGGCAAGAAGAGTCAGTAATGGCAGTGTGTGTGTGTGTGTTTGGGAGTAAATGTGATTGTGGATTGGTGCAATGTATATCTTTAGCCCTGTGTCTCCTGGCTGAACAATCAACTCTTTTGGTTAAAGTCAAAGATAAATCTTTCCAAAAGAAAACATTGAAAGAATGAGATTGCCTGTGCTTGCTGAATGTTCCGTCAAAAACAACAAACCACAATGTATGATGTGACATGAGTTTTACACCAGTTTGATGGGGAGGTGGGGTTAAAATGTATCAGTGAACCTGGCTTCAGAACACTCAGGTGTCATTTCACAAGGGTGCCTCAATCTGTCACTGAGCGACCTCCTCACTCCCCCCACGCACATTGGGACACTCACCCCCCCCAACTCTCGCACTGTCCAGCTGCCTCGGTGGCATACTCACCCACTCCCTGTCCTGAACACAGCTCTCCAGCATCAGGGCAATAGGGCCCTTCCAATGGGTTGACTCCCAACCTGCCCCCTCCCCCATCGTATCCCTCCATAAAGCCCCCCCATCCCTGTACATCCTTCCCATAACAGCTTCTCTGTTACAGCTCCCCCATTATAGCTCCCCCATTACAGCTCCCCCATTACAGCTTCCCCCTTTACAACCTCTGATTACAGCTCCCCCTTTACAGTTCCCCCATTACAGCTCTCCCTTTACAGCTTCCCCATACTGTTCCCCCATTACAATTCCCATGTTATAGTTTCCCTGTTACAGCGCCCCCATTATAACTCCTCCCATCATAACTCCCCCTCAGCACTGCCCTGACCCACTGGCAGTGACCAACTGGCACCTTCATGTTGTCTAGAGAGCACCGCCCACATAGCCTGATCACTGGGGGCTTCAGTGTCCACCGATCCCCTAGCATGGCCATCATGCCAGGTCACTGCTAGCGAAGACCAATGGTGATTTGCTCTGCTGTGACCTCCCACCGGGAGGTGGGAATGTTCCGGGAAGGGGGGAATGATTGTGCACTGAGAAATAGACCGCTTTCTCGACAGACCTTCTGACCACTTTGTCCAAGAAAAAGCAGGTGACACGTTTAACCCTGCCATTCCGAGGGGCGGGGTGTCAGAGTTCTGTTGGGGAAAAGCAATCTGAAGACACACATTGACTCCTTAACACAAACCGCGCTGGACACCATGCATCCAATGCAAGATCTTTAATTCCTTGTGAACAGGCGTTCTCCCTCTGTCCACCGGAATTTCCAGAGAAATTCTGAGGTTATCATCAATTACAGCAAATCAGCAACAAGAGATTTTTCACATCCCTCATTTATATACATATTTCCCAATTAAATCCCAGTTTTTCACCCTTTCTCATTCAATGTAGAATTGATTTTTGCTAATCCTTTATTTGTATAGTATAGCCCCAGATCTCGCGTTTGGTATCTGTTATGGAAAAACCTGGTCTTGTTCACCCTCTGCTGAAGTCAAGAAAGGAAAATGTTGGGGAGGGGGGTCTCTGAAAATTTAGCAGTGACTGACTCATTCTGAAGGTCAGTAAGCTGATAAACATTTTCCACGGCTGTGCAGAGAAAGCATCAAACTTCAATTTGAAGACTTTCACAGGCCCGAAACGCTTTCATAAAGCCTGGCAGAACCGAGATCAGGTCAGGGCAACTAATCAGATCTACAAATAACCTCCCACCATGAGTCACTCCCACACTTTACCATGAGGTTCCTGCTATAAACTGGCAAAGGCACAGTAACAGCTTGGCAGTGCCAGCCCTGCGCTAAGAGGGAGAGGGACGGTAATGTATGTGTTTGGTTGCATGTATGTTTCCAGGTTTTGTTTGTTACTGGGCATTTAGGTGATGGTGGAAGGTTACGTTATATTTTGAAACATCAGGGAAACAGAGCATTTCGCTAAAACATTGCCATGGCAACAGAACTTAACATGGGGTGGAACTCAATAAATAATAGTCATTCGGAAGTTCAGACTTGTGTAATATCTTAACTGCTGAATAAATGACGCTAGTCTATGCAAATGTTGGGCAAAATCTGATGTTAGCATTAAATGTTAAGGGTCAATATAAAAGGGAAATGAGAATAAGCTGGGAAATGTGATTAGAGTGGCTTTCTCAAATAAAAACATAGAAACATTAAAATATGGAAGATAGGAGCAGAGGGAGACCATTTGGCCCTACAAGCCTGCTCTGCCATGCGTCACGATCATAACTGATCATCCAACTCAATAGCCTAAATCTGCTTTCTCCCCAGAGCTTTTGATCCCATTTGCCCCAAGTACTATATCCAGCCGCTTCTTGAATACATTCAGTGTTTTGGCATCAACTATTTCCTGTGTAATGAGTTCCACAGGTTCACTCCTCTTTGGGTGAAGAAATGTCTCCTCACCTCCATTCTAAACGGTCCATTCTGAATCCTCAGAATGTGACCCCTGGTTCTGGACTCCCCCACCATCAGGAACATTCCCTGCATCTACCCTGCCTAATCCAATATCAATCAGTAAATTCCATATCTGTGGCTTGTGTTTTCTTGTTATAATATCAGTCAGAGTGATCGCTTTGTGCATAATCAGGACCTTGACCTTCCAGTTTCTTCCCATTTTAACACATGATCCCACTCCTACGCCCAGATGTCAGTCCTTGGCCTGCTGCAATGTTCCAGTGAAGCTCTATGCAAACTGGAGGAACAGCATCTCATCTTCTGGCTCGGCACTTTACAGCCCTCCTGTCTCAACACTGAATTCAACTTTAGATGATTAGCTCTACCCCACCTCGACCCCTTTGTGTTCATTCTATTTTATTTAATTTTTTACTGTTCTCTATCTTTTATTTCTTTATTGTCTTTTTACATTTTTCTTTCCCTCCGCTCTTTCCCCCTACTTCATCCCTCTTTCAATACCTTTTCTTCTCTTTGCTTCCCCTTTTTCTCAATTTTATCCCTCTCCCACCCTCCTCACCACACATCTCCATCTATCACAATTTACAGGTTCTCTGCCATTTGGCCATTTCACACCCTTTATTCTGTCAATGGGCTGCCATTAGCAGCCTTTCCCCTGGTTTCTGTGGCTATGACTCATTTTTCATTCCCTCCTCCTGCAGTATAAATATCTCCCACTTTCTGTACATTTTAGCTTTGACAAAGGATCATCTGGACTCAAAATGTCAGCTCTTTTCTCTCCTTATAGATGCTGCCAGACCCGCTGAGATCTTCCAGCATTTTCGCTTTTGGTTTCAGATTCCAGCACCCGCAGTAATTTGCTCCTATCCCGAATATCTGTTATTCTGTATATAAACCCACCTCACTCAAACCGCTCAAATTGATTCGAGTCTGTAACTCATTCCCGGGTATCTGTTATTCTATATATAAACCATCCCGAACCCCTCGATTAGATTCCAGTCTGTAACTCACTCCCGGGTATCTGTTATTCTATATATAAACCACCCCGAACCCCTCGATTAGATTCCAGTCTGTAACTCACTCCTGGGTATCTGTTATTCTATATATAAACCACCCCGAACCCCTCGATTAGATTCCAGTCTGTAACTCACTCCCGGGTATCTGTTATTCTATATATAAACCACCCCGAACCCCTCGATTAGATTCCAGTCTGTAACTCACTCCGGGTATCTGTTATTCTATATATAAACCACCCCGAACCCCTCGATTAGATTCCAGTCTGTAACTCACTCCCGGGTATCTGTTATTCTATATATAAACTACCCCGAACCCCTCGATTAGATTCCAGTCTGTAACTCACTCCCGGGTATCTGTTATTCTATATATAAACCACCCCGAACCCCTCGATTAGATTCAAGTCTGTAACTCACTCCTGGGTATCTGTTATTCTATTTATAAACCACCCGAACCCCTCGATTAGATTCCAGTCTGTAACTCACTCCCGGGTATCTGTTATTCTATATATAAACCACCCCGAAACCTCTCGATTAGATTCCAGTCTGTAACTCACTCCCGGGTATCTGTTATTCTATATATAAATACATAGAATTTATATATATATATATAAATATATATATAAATTCTATATATATAAATATATAAATAATATATAAATATATATAAATCCCGGGTATCTGTTATTCTATATATAAATACATAGAATTTATATATATATATATATATATATATATATATAAATATATAAATAATATATATATAAATATATAAATAATATATAAATATATATAAATCCCGGGTATCTGTTATTCTATATATAAACCACCCCGAAACCTCTCAATTAGATTCCAGTCTGTAACTCACTCCCGGGTATCTGTTATTCTATATATAAACCACCCCGAACCCCTCGATTAGATTCCAGTCTGTAACTCACTCCCAGGTATCTGTTATTCTACATATAAACCACCCCGAACCCCTCGATTAGATTCCAGTCTGTAACTCACTCCTGGGTATCTGTGATTCTATATATAAACCACCCTGAACCCCTCGATTAGATTCCAGTCTGTAACTCACTCCCGGCTATCTGTTATTCTGTATATAAACTACCCCAAATCCCTCGTTAGATTTCGTCTGTCAGGCAGTCCTGAACATTGGTGTTCGAAGCAGAAGGCCATTCAGCCCTTTGTGCCTGTTGCACCATTCAATAAGATCATGGTTAATCTGCCTGTGGTCTCAGCTCCACCTTCCTGTCTGTCTTCCATAACCTGGGATCCCGTTGTTAGTCTTCCATAATCCGGGACTACCTCGTCAGTCAGAAATCTGTCGATTGTGCCTGAACACATTCAATGGCCTCTCCACAGTTGTTTCCGGGGACAGGATTCCCCAAACTAATGACCTTCTTGGAAAGCACATTCTTCTCAACTCTGTCTTAGAAGGGAGACTGTTTATTCACAAACTGACTCATCCCTTCACAGGTATTTGCTATATTTAGTGCTCAGGATTTTTCGATATTGAACGTATCTCTGGTTTGAAGTGGGGGGAGGGAGTTACCGTACACATCAAACAATGGGTTCACCCTGTAGACAACTCCAGTTTCCAATGAGGATGTCAATAATGAGTCAAACTGAATCTAATGATCATTATTGCTGGAGTTTCTAACAGCTCATAAGCACAGGAGCCAGAAAGTCTGTACAGTTCTGCATCACAAACTGAACAAATTAATATTTCGTAAAATGTTGCATTGGTTTGAAATACAATGTTAGAAAGGTGAATCAACCCTGGTTTTCCCACCAGCTATTCTCAATGCTGTCCATCCAGACTTCAGACCCTCACATTCACACCAAATACCAATCAATTGTCATCTACTGTGCCCACTCACCTTGTAAATCATAGAACCATAGAATCCCTACAGTGCAGAAGGAGGCCATTCAGCCCATCGAGTCTGCGCCGTCTCTCAGCATCTCACCCAGACCCACCCACTACTCCAGCTGCATAATCCCATGTATTTACCCTAATAATCTACTTAACCTACACATCTTTGGACTATGGGAGGAAACTGGAGCATCTGGGGGAAACCCACACAGACATGGGGAGAATGTGCAAACTTCACACAGGTAGTGACCCAAGCCGGGAATCGAACCACATCCCTGGTGCTGTGAGGTGGCAGTGCTAACCCAATGGGAAAGTTATCTTTATATCACGCATACTCATTATAAGAATTAAACATTGGACTGATCACCCAGTTCGGTGTCCAATCAGAACAGTGTGTGTCACACTGCTACATAAACTATGTGTACGTGGCACCAACACTGGTCAGCCAACAAGCACAGGGCCTCAGAACCAGCGGCCAATGAGCACGGTGCCTCAGAGCCAGATGCTGGGTGTGTGAGCAGCACCCTCCGGAGAGGGTGACGGATAAGGCTCTGCCTGACGGGACAGCAGTAAGGCGGGGGCAGGGGGCAGGGGGAGGGGCTGGCAGTGTGGTGCAGGGTGAGAGTCATTGGGATAGAGTGAGGGGTGGGGAAATTGCACTCAGACATGTGATCAGGGGCTCAGGGTAGGGACAGATCTTTGGGCCAGAGCGGGAAGAGCCGGAACCGGAGTGAGAACACGGCAGAGTGCTTGCTGATCTTACAAAGACTGTCTTTGTCTCAGTCCAGGCATGGGGAAGGTATGAGAATCCCATGTCAGTCACACTCAGCATGCTGTGTGTAAGCGTGTGCAGACCATCAGGCATGTCAGTCTGGCTGGGATTCCAACATAACACTGGGTCACGGATGGCATATTCACTGTGGGGGCCTCTGCACCTATAGATGGGGAAGGGGTAGCGTGGGGGGCAATTAAAGGTCTGAAGACACAGCAGTGAGGAATTGGGGGGGGAATCTCTATATTTCACTGTGCAATAGGTCTCAGGATGAGCAGGGGTAAGGTCCACATGGGGCACTGACATCCCCAACTCAATCAACACAGGGGAGATCAATCACAACAGGATCGCAGATAGGAGGGGAAGGCTTGAGGGGAATGTGAACCCCTGCAGAACATGGGGAAGGGATTTTTCAAGCTGGTGGTAAAACCTTAGCAAGTTACAACTAAACAGAGGAAATGCTGAGCTGGTGAGGCTATTCGGAGAGGAGTTGTGCTGCACTGGGGGGGCGGGGTTAGTGTTAGAGGGGCACTGAACTGAACTGTGTATTCCCAAATGAGGAGGGATGTACAACTGAGACAAGTTAGTCACCAGTCATTCCCTTTGTGTTAACCCTTGTTGCCAGTGTGGTATTTGCCAGGGGAGGGTGGGAGCAGCTGGGTGACTGGTCCAGCTACTGGTGTGTGTTAGAAACAGGAACTCTTGCTCCTGGCATACTCACAGATGAGAAGCCTTAACCCTAACCACTACCCCGCCCCCACCAATCCCCAACACTCCGTCTCCAAACACTCCCCCACTTCCCACACTCAAACAATCTCAGTTCCTCCCGACAGCCAGTTCCTTCTCTGTGATCTTTGAGGATCCCAGTGCCTGGTCAAAGCAATTTTGTGCCACTTGGTTATGTGATAAGGTGGGGAGGGGCACTGTGAAATGTACCCAGTGCTGCCGATTAGATACCAACACTGGAACCAAAGCCTTGAACCCACAGTCACTGGGTAATTACTAACACAGGTAAAGCCTAAAGGGGCTCCGATTGGCTCATTGATGCTCAGGAAGATTGTGGCTGAGTTTATTAGTGACAAACAGGAGGGAGTGCGGTGACACCAGTGCCAGGAAGGAGCTTCAGCTTCATGGGCAAAGGGCAGCTGGGCTCCCTCGACATACACAGAATGAGACTGACAGAAAGATTCCGGGGCTCTGGGGGCCCAGGGTGTAGAGAATGGACAAGTCTGAGTGAGAGACAGTGTGGCCGATACCTTCAGTGTCCAGGTATAGTAACTGATGCCATGAGACTGGTTTGGAGGGGACGAAAGAATCCATTCCCAGTGACTCTGAGAGTCATCACTGCTCTTAACTTCTATATGAGATCCTTCTCAGGAATTCACTGGGACCTCTGTGTAATCCTGAAAATGCAGGTGCATACAGGAGATCACAACGCCCTTTTGCCAAGGCCAGTAATGACATTGAATTGGCCAGAAATTAAACCAGCTGTGACCCACAGCACTGGGAACCATCTCTGGATCTCCACAGGTGCTGTGTGCCATTGACTGCTTTCATGTGGCTATAAAATCTCCCTGGCAAAAAACACTCCAACATCTCAACAGGAGAGGTTCATTCAATGTACAGCAAGTCTATGACCACAGGAATCTTGCAGCTTTGTATGAAATATCCAGGAAGCTGCCATGATTCACACATCTTGAGTAGATCACAGCTCCCGAACATCTTTGAGGGGCCACACAACATCGAGATTTAACCTCCTCAGTGACAAAGGGGTATTCACAAGCAATGCCTCTACAGCAGTCACAATATCCAGCTCAGAAACAGTAACAATGTTCATTCCACAACGCAAACATTGGCAGAGTGATGATGTGATTCTGATACCTGGAGCACTCCCCAGAGAGTCTCACAGACCATGGTGCACAGTCTGCAAGGTGAGGAGGAGTTGTCGGATTCCAAAGTGGAGGTCTCCTCCAATGAGGGGTACATTGAAACAGTTGAGGTTGAGGAAGCCGAGGCGACTGGGAAGTGACTTCAGAACGAGGCAGACCAGGCAAGGCCGAGGCTCTTAGAGATGCCAGAGTTCACCAAGAGGGTGACAGGTTACACATTGCAGGCAACTGGGATTAGCTTAGGGAGTTTAAAAAAATAAGAGCGGCATGGACAAGTTGGGCTGAAGGGCCTGTTTCCATGCTGTAACCCTCTGTGACAGCAGCAAGGCCATTCCTCTGATTCCTGCGAGGCTGTACTTACATTACAGAGTCACCATTGCCCTGATCTCACTGAAGAACAGTGAAGTGTCAGGGGCAGGTGTCCTTGCTGAGCTAAGATTCTGATATTAGAAAGCGTGACTTCATCAAAGTGTCTCTCCCTCATCGCAGTCTCTCTGGGAGCAAACTGGAGATGTTCTGTCAGGGTCAGCAGGAGGTGCTGTTGGCCCTTGATGGAGGGTTGGGGGGGGTGGTTCAGAAAGGCGAGGGGGGGGCTGCAGATACGGTGGGAGTGTGGTGGCTTGGCGGGGGGGGGGGGATCGGGGAGACGGCTGATTGGTGTTATGGCATCCGGGAAATGTTTCAATGGCAGCAGAATGGAAAATGGGAAAAGGTCTGGAGGTGTGAAGGGGGGAGGGGGAATATCCAGGTGAATATTCTCACAGGAATCTGTGGAATCAATATTGACTCCTGGGCTGAAAAGTCAGATAGGATGATAGGTGGGAATGGTTAAAGTTACAGGAGCAGAAGGAGCCAGTATTGTGGGAATGTGAGGGTATGAGTGAGGATCATTGGTAGGGACACGGAAGTAGACATGGACCAAGGTGGACAAGAGGGGGTCAGACAGATCAATGTACACAGAGATGGGATTTGTGGATAGGGAGTTAGTGTGTACATTTACCTGGATATCTTCAAAGGAGAAGAGATTGGAGTTTGGGATGGTTGCAGTGCGGAGGTCGAATGTGATGCTGGGGTAGATAATGGTAATAGAGACAGGGAGAGGTAACTGCGGAAGGTGAAGAATCAGAGGAATGCAGAGAGGATGTGACAATGTCCAGGCTGGTCAGATAGAAGGTAAACAGAGCCTGGAGTTGGACAGGAACAAGGTGCAGCATGGGCGTTGGGTCAGGGGTCAGATGGAGATGCAGATCATTGCAGTTGGGCAACTAAAGGAGTCACAGCTGGCAGACGCCACCACGCTAGGGACCTGGGTGAAGCTTCAGTGAATGTGGAGCTGTGCTTGTACAAGGTTCACAAAGACCCTGACACTAACCTTTCACCCTGCAGAACCACTCAGGGGTATTGGGTGCCTGGAGGAGAGATAGAACATAGAACATAGAACATAGAACAATACAGCACAGAACAGGCCCTTCGGCCTTCGATGTTGTGCCGACCAAAATAAAAAGCAATGCCCCTCCAAACTAAACCATTCCCTTCTCTTCCATATACTTATCAATTAACCTCTTAAACGCCACCAAACTTGGCGCATCTACAACAGCTGCAGGCAGGGCATTCCACTCCCTAATCACTCTTTGAGTAAAGAACCTACCTCTGATATCCGTCTTATAACTCATACCCCTTAATTTAAAGCTGTGTCCCCTCGATACTCTGGGAGAAAGGTGTGAGATAAATAAGCTCTGTGAACCAGACTGAGATAGGACAGCAGACATTAAAGCAGTGAAAGTTATTTTCAGAAGTTAGAATGTGACAGTCATTTGTTCACCTGGAAACTGATCAAAACTTCTTTCTTCCGGCCTTGGGTCAACCCTCGGGTGTGGATTTTGCACATTCTCCCTGTGTCAGTGTGGGTTTCTTCCAGGTGCTCTGGTTTCCTCCCACAGTCCAAAGATGTGCTGGTTGTGTGAATTGGCCAAATGATGACCCAGGGTGACCAGCTGCTACTCCCCCTCCCTCCTGAAGAGGGTGAGCATTGA
This sequence comes from Sphyrna mokarran, assembly GCA_024679065.1. NCBI lineage: Eukaryota > Metazoa > Chordata > Chondrichthyes > Carcharhiniformes > Carcharhinidae > Sphyrna > Sphyrna mokarran. The sequence goes on along the minus strand of JAGIQG010000027.1, from coordinate 2,411,841 downwards.
TGACGGAGAGAGCAAAAAGAAGAGAGGGAGCCACTTGTGACATCAACTTACATCATTGAGAATGAGGATCTCGACACCATTAGTCATTTTGAGATTGGTTGTGATGTGTCTGAAGATGACTGATTAGGCCAATTTGGGCACGGAATGTCCTGGCACATATTGGACAGACTTGTGTAGACACTGTAGTTGTTGCGCTGGTGGCTCTGAACTTGTGCAGCTCGCACTTAAGTTGTGCCTCAGTAATACACCTTGCTTCGTGAGCTTGACAGCCTTTGTAGATGAGGCAGCGCCAGGTAGGGTGGTTTTGTGCCAGCGTTTCCCAGGTGGTCATGTCAATGTCAAGCGACTTCAGGGAGGCCTTGAGTGTGTCTTTGAAATGTTTCTTCTGCCCTCTATGTGAGTGTTTTCCAGCAGAGAGTTCCCCAGAAAGGAGCTGCTTGGGTATGCGCTGGTCTGACATACGGATGACGTGACCTGCCCACCGGGTCTGCACTCTCATCAGCCGTGTGTGGACTGATGGTAGGCTTGCTCTAGAGAGAATTTCAGTGTCTGGTACTTTGTTTTGCCATCAGATGCATAATATTCTGCAAAGACAAGTCATGTGGAAATGATTGAGTTGTCTTGCATGCCTTCAATACACAGTCCACGTTTTCACAGGCATGCAGGAGGGTAGTGAGTACCACAATGCTGTAGACCTTCAGTTTTGTTGCTGGACGGATTCCTCGATGTTCCCAAACAGTGGGGTGCAGTCTACCGAAAGCAGAACTTGCCTTTGCTATTCTGCAATTAACTTTTCTATCAATAGTTGCTGCTTGAGAGAGGGTGCTGCCAACATGGGTGAACTGGTCCACTGCCTGTAGTTTCTGCCCTTTGATTGTGATTATGGGTTCTGTGTACGGTGCATGAGGAGCAGGCTGGTACATTGACTTTGCTCTTTTTAATGTTGATGGTGAGTCCAAAGTTGTCACAAGCTGTGGAAAATTTCTCCATACTGACTTGCATCTCTGGCTCTGAGCCAGTATACAGGGCACAGTCATCGACAAAGAGGAAGTCTCTCAGAACAGTCATAGAACATAGAACATAGAACATTACAGCACAGAACAGGCCCTTCGGTCTTCGATGTTGCGCCGACCAATATAAAAAGCAATGCCCCTCCAAACTAAACCATTCCCTTCTCTTCCATATACTTATCAACTAACCTCTTAAACGCCACCAAACTTGGCGCATCTACAACTGCTGCAGGCAGGGCATTCCACTCCCGAACCACCCTTTGGGTAAAGAACCTGCCTCTGATATCCGTCCTATAACTATCACCCCTTAATTTAAAGCTGTGTCCCCTCGTGCTAGCTTTTTCCATCCTAGGAAAAAGGCTATCACTGTCCACCCTATCTAAACCTCTAATCATCTTATATGTTTCGAAACAGTCTCTTTCACTTTGGTAATAGCTTGAAGTCTCCTCGGGTTGAAGAGTTTCCCATCCACTCTGCACTTGAGGCTGATTCCAGCAACACTGTCCTGGAAGGTATCATTCAGCATGGCAGTAAACATCATGCTGAACAGTGTGGGTGCGAGCACACAGCCCTGTTTGATGCCATTGATGACTGGGAATGCCTCAGAGGATTCTCCACCATCCAGTACTCTGGCTATCATGCCATCATGGAACTGGCAAACCATCTGAATGAATTTGTGGGGGAGAGAGGGGGGATTGGAGGCAACCAAACTTTGACGTGATCCTCCACAGGCCTTGTCGGCTTACAGTATCGAAGGCTTTCACAAGATCAACAAAGGTTGTATAGAGCTCGCGATTCTGCTCCTGACACTTCCCCTGAAGTTGGTGCGCAGCAAAACCCATGTCAGTAGTCCCATGACCTTTGCGGAAGCCACTGTGATTCTGGAAGCAGGTCCAGTTCCAGATGAGTGACCAGGCGATTTAGCAGGACTCTTGCAAAGGTTTTTCCTGTGATGGAGAGCAGTGAGATTCCTTGGTGGTTGTCGCATACTTGCCGATTGCCCTTCCTCTTGTAGAAGTGTACAATGGAACCATCTTTAAGATCCTTAGGAATGGATCCTTGCTTCCAAAAGGACTGGAACAACTCGTTGAGCTTCTCGATAACTGCAGGACCAGCAGCTTTATAGATCTCTGTGGGTATGGCATCTGCCCCTGGGGCTTTGTCACTGGATAGCTGGCTGATAGCTTTTGTGACTTTGCTTACTACCGGTGGGTCATCCATGGTGCTGTTGATATCAACCTGGGGAATCCTGTCTATTGCCTCATCGTTAATAGATGATGGTTGGTTGAGGACGGTTTCAAAGTGTTCAGCCCATCTCTGCAGGATCTGAGCCTTCTCTGTAATGACAGTTGTACCATCTGTACTCAGGAGGGAGGAACTCCCGAGAGATTGAGGTCCTTAGAGAGTGTTGAGGGCTCCATAGAACCATTTCAAGTCATTTCTGTCAGCGTATCCCTGTATTTTCATCTGCCGTGGTGCTCAGCCAGGCATCCTGCATTTTACACAGTTTATTCTGGACTGTCCTGTGAGCACTGGGAAAAGCATTTTTCTTGGCAGCTGATGATGGGTCATTCTGACAGGCCCAATGAAGAGAGTGCTTTTCAACAAGTAGAGCCTGTATCTCCTCATCAAACCAATCATGCTGCTTGCGGGTAGAGATCTGAGCATCTTCAGTGCAGATGTATGGACAGAATCCCAATCATCCTCAGCGCTGTCTGCGAGGTGTAGGTCAGCAAGCTTGATTTCTAATTCTCCGGCCAGTGCTGAAACTATGCTGGGGTTCTTTAGCTTGGCCGCATTGATTCTTTTCATAATCTTACTTTCTTGTGGTCGCCTCTTGGGTCTGATGCGGATCCTCATTTTGGAGACAATAAGCCTGTGATCTGTCCAGCAGTCAGCACCACACATGGCCTTGGTCACTCGCACATCCTGCCTGTCTTTTCTCCTGGCAAAGACATAATCATTGAGCTAATGTCAAGGTGAAGGTCGATCATATCTAACCCATTACAGTAATAGGGGATCAGACAAGCCTGCCCTGAAGCACACTGACACTGACCCTGCTTTCCAGCGAGGAACGAGGGCTCGCTCTCTGAGCCAAGCTGATTGACAGGCCAAATGAGTGGAGGCTTTGGTGTCCGTACCCTTGTGCTGTGAAGGTGGTTGAGGGATTTCAGTGTTTGATGAGGAGTTTTATCAGTGGAAAAGAGACAGGGAGTTGGACTTTCCCTCCATAAACAGCAGCTCAAATCTCAAGCCGCTGTCTCTTTGTCACAATGATTAATTTCACACAGAAACTTACTCCAATAATTTCTTCATCAACATAGATTATACACCAACACTGAAATTATCCCGGCCACAGCGTGCTTTCCACTGAATTCCTGACCATAATTTCAAATAATTGGTATATTCAGTGTGGTTATTCAGTTAATTATAAACTGGAATGGGATAAAGCTCCGAATATTGGCAAGAGCGAAATACAAGAGTTAGAAACTGAACTTCCATCTCTACCTGGATTTGAATGTAATTCCAGCAAGAAAATTAAATTTTCAACTGAGGGCAAATAGTCAAAAGGAATTGTTTCAGTATACATCTGAAGTATTTCTGTTTGGATCAGGTACAGAATAGGATTAGATACAGAACATAGAACATAGAACACTACAGCACAAACAGGCCCTTCAGCCCACAAGTTTCACCGATCATACCCATACCTACCAGGCCATAGAACTATCTGTAACTCCCAATCCCATTTAATCCCATGTACTCATCCAGAAGATTTTTCAAAAGAGTCTAGTGAGTTCACCACCGCCACAACCGATGGCAGCCGACTTACAGAGTGAAGCTCCCTCTACACTGTCCCCGCATCAAACACTCCCAGGACAGGTACAGCACGGGGTTAGATACAGAGTAAAGCTCCCTCTACACTGTCCCCATCAAACACTCCCAGGACAGGTACAGCACGGGGTTAGATACAGAGTAAAGCTCCCTCTACACTGTCCCCCATCAAACATCCCAGGACAGGTACAGCACGGGGTTAGATACAGAGTAAAGCTCCCTCTACACTGTCCCCCATCAAACACTCCCAGGACAGGTACAGCACGGGGTTAGATACAGAGTAAAGCTCCCTCTACACTGTCCCCCCATCAAACACTCCCAGGACAGGGACAGCACGGGGTTAGATACAGAGTAAAGCTCCCTCTACACTGTCCCCCCATCAAACACTCCCAGGACAGGGACAGCACGGGGTTAGATACAGAATAAAGCTCTCTCTGCACTGTGCCCATCAAATGCACCAAAAATCATTGAAATCACTAATTTTTAACCTCTAAAAAAGATGACGATTTGATTTTGAAAGGGTAGGTTGCTATGGTGACGTACTGCCTCTGTGATGCTTGTTCTAGGCAGCAGTAGGCAATGTGTGTTGCAATGTGTCTGTTCTGTTAATGGCTGAGGGAGTGGTTGCTTGGCTGATCTCAGCTCTCAAAGTTGGAGTGTGCTGCTTTCAAACAGCCCCACCCCTCCTACAGCAGCTACACTCATTCCTGTGGGAGGGAGAAGCCTTTAAAAGATCTGCAGGACACAGGGAAAGTAACGTGGAATCAAACTGAAACACTGACAGTAGCAAGGAATCCTCTTTCCAGCAACAGAGAAACTCAGCAAACTTCAGAGGTGAGTGCCGCAGGTTTGTCTGTTTTTGGATAAAATGAAAAAATGTCAGAAACGATTCAAATCATTGGAGAAAAAAGCAGTAAATGGTGTGTGAGGGGAGCTGAAATGGGTGATAAATCTGGTGATCGGGAGAGAGTGTGTAGTTTGTTTATTGAAGAGGGGAGTTTTGAGTCTGCCAGCTTTCTGCTGATGAGAGTGGTTGATAATTACAATGAAATGTTTTGGAAAGCTAGTTTTCTGTGTGGTCCTGATTAGAATCACAGAATCCTACAGTGCAGAAGGAGGCCACTCAGCCCATCGAGACTGTTCCCGACCACAATTCCACCCAGGTCCTATCCTATAACGCCATGCATTTACCCTAGCTAGTCCCCCTGACACAAGGGACAATTTAGCACGGCCAATGCACCCTATCCTGTACATCTTTCAGACTGTGAGGGGAACTGGAGCACCGGGAGGAAACCCACATAGACATGGGGAGAATGTACAGACTCTGCACAGTGACCCAAGCCAGGCATTGAATCCAGATTCCTGGTACTGTGAGGTAGCAGTGCTAACCCACTGTGCTACCGTGCCTGAAACAGGGGGTGTAATTGGATTATCCTTCCAGGGAAGGTCAGGGATTCATCCTGGCAAAAAAAGCAACCATTAAAGGGCGGGTTTATAGGAATAGGATCAACAAGTGAAATAAGAGGAGGATGGAGATTAGCACAAGGAGGAAAGGTCGCTGAGCTTACCGTGGATCAGAGCTTGTGATGTATGTACACTGAGATTGAGGTGACAAGGACTTACATCAGGATTCAGAATCCACTTCCCTCACTTAACGATTCTATCAGTATGAAGTTGACCTAAAATTTTCTTTTACTCATCTTGTAGCAAATAGTGTGGAGAAAATGTCTCTGAAATGATGTTTAGCAGGAATCTCAGAGAAATACAGACTGAAGATTCTTATCAGAATGAGCAGAGAGAGGGATGAGATTTTTTACACAGAGTCGCTGTTATCTGGAACATTGTGTCTGAGGTGGTGCTGGGAGCAGATCGAAGGAATTGGATAAAGTAAAATGGGAAATCCTTGTAGGTGTTGGATCAGGAACATTGGAATGAATGAGAAAGCTCTCCCAAAGAGCCAGCATAAATGAAAGGGATGAACGATTTTGTCTGATTCCATGGATGGAATTTTCTGGATATTTTTGTGCTGCCTCCAGCAATCTGTGTCTTGCCAGTTACATCGCTGACTCCCCTCATCAGATGTTCCAGCATTTCCAGAGGAAATAGCCCCACCCCAGTCGCAACAATAGCTTTCCTCTAACAAGGGGCTCCCTGATCACCAGCAATAAAAACTGATACAGAGCACACCCCTCCACCCCCCACCATGGATACAGTACCACCGTGCCCCCACCCCCCAGCACAGAGCATCCCCAAAGGACTCAGTACCACCCCCACATCTCCAATGCAAACTCCCCCCCACCAATGGGCTTATCACCTCCACCTTTGTGACCCCAACACAGAGCACTTCCCCCATCCCTGTCCCTGATACAGAGTGCTGCCCACCCCCCCCTCCCCACCCTGCCATGGACACAGAACTCCCCCTCATGACATAAAACCCCACCTTAGACACAGTAACCCTCCCCCCCAGCATCCCCAAATAATCACCCCATGGACACAAGTGCCCTCTTGCACCCCAGACAAAACCCGCTCCATGGACCTAGTACTCCTCCTGTGCCCCTGACACAGAACCATCCCATAAATACAGTACTTCCCATATGGGTGGAGTAGGGTAGTGTGGGTGGGCGTGAGGGTGTGTGTGAGGGGTTGTGTGGGTGGTGGGTAGGAGGGGGTGTGGAGCAAAGGGAGTAGAGGGCAGGGTGGGTGGGAAAGGGGGTGGGGTGGCAAGGGAAGGGGGTAAAGCGGGAGGAATGGAGTGGGGGGAAAGCAGGGTGCAGGGACAGAGAGTGGAGGGGGTGGGGTGGGAGGAATGGGGAACGGAGTGGGGTGGGGGACAGTATTTCCAATGAGCTGCCAGTTACTCGCAGTCAGGGTAGAAGGGCAACAGCTTCTGTCTGAGAAACTGGATAGGATTCTCAGTCTGGGCTCAGACTGGGTGAAGCAACACATTTTCTGTCCGTTCCCGACACCCCAGTCCAGTGCTAGAATTCCAAATCAACTGAGCCAAAGGGAGAAATAAAATGTAATAAAAATGTGGTGGATATCTTGATGAAATCACTTTCATTTAGCACGTTCCATGTGAGATAAACCTGTGTTTATGACTTTCCAAACTGTCTTTGCTTCCTATCGGTGTGTACAGTGAGTAACACTAAACTGTTCCATCAAATAAACTCTCTAAACAAGTGATTGCCAAGCTAACCGAGTTCAAAGTTTTTAATCAAAGCTTTGGCATCTGAAACAGTCCAAAACTCATAACCAGAAGCTGGAATGGCAGGTGAATAAATGGAGAGACAGGACTTTACACCCGTTCCAGTGTCAGTTTATATCAGAGTCGGTAACTCAGAGTAAAAAGGGTTCAGCTATTGCCCTGTGTGATTTCTGGGAAAGGTGATATAGTTTCAGTTAGAGATTCTGGAATGGTTTATCTCAATGTGAACAGAGAAGGAAAGGACACAGGACTGAAGTTAATAAATCTTCTGTACAGAGTCTGCAGATTAGAAATAACATTCCCACACATTGAACCATCAAATGAAGCAATTTCCCAGTAACAGGCCCAATGATCCATTTCCCAAGCTGGGAGTTCAGTCCACAGGCACAGCAGGATCCCAGGATTCCAGGGAGGGTTCAGCAATGATGGGCTTGTATATAAATGTAAAGAGAAATGAGCAGCGAGGAGGTGGGGGGTAAAGAGCCTCAAAGCCAGACCCACAGTCTGCAGCTCCTCCACCCAGTGCGGTCACAGGGACCAGGAGTGGAAAATAGAATGGACAACATTCCCCCGGGAGCAATCCCACTTGGAGAGATCAACCTGGAGAGTCCCCACCCGGGACTGTATGTGATTTTACAGGGGAGCGGACAGAACCTTGGACAGGAGGCCATTTAATGGTCACCTTTGGGTCTTTCCCCACCCAGCACAACTTTTAGGTTGGTGGTCGCTTAATGACTGAACATGGGAAACTGAAAAAGTTCTCACCCTTGAGCTCAGTTGAGAAGGAAAGAAAGAGTCAGTATAGAGGGAGCTTTACTCTGTATCTAACCCTGTGCTGTATCTGTCCTGGGAGTGTTTGATGGGTATAGTGCAGAAGAAGCTTTACTCTGTAAGTATAATGCTACAACACTCTATGTTCATTTTGAAGAGTGAAGGACACATTAAAGTTGAATAAAGGGACATGAAACTGTGATTTCTTCAGCTGTTGTTTGGCATTTTGCAATGAGGAAGTTACAGTTAGAAGCTGAATTCCTGTCATTGTGAGCAGCTGTCTGCTGCCTGGTGGGGACAATGTGAGGGAGTTGAGCTGGAATGATGTGGGCAGATTACTTAATAATGAGGCTGGGAGTGAGCGCGGCAGTGAGATAATAATTATGGGCACAGTATTAAAGAGCTCGTCCCGCACCCAGAGTCTATTCACAGCCTGTTGACAGGAGAACATGAATCATTCTCTCTGTGGAAGCAAACAGAATGGTCAATGGGAGGGAGTGAGATTTCAGATTCTGTCCAGGACATGAAGATAATGGAGTGAGTTCAGGAATGAAGCGTGATTCCAGATTAGAACAATGGACCGAGGTCGGAGCAGGGAGCTGGCTGAGGGGCTCACACTCACCAACACCCTGAAAGTGCCCAATGTAGGGCTGGCTCTGTGGTGGGGGTGAGGTGCTGTGGGGGTCAGGGGGCTTGGCTGTGATGCTGCCTGACCCTTGGTCTGCTGTTCTTGTCACCAGTTTATCTGTGTACGTCCAGGAAGCATCGAGCTGTTTGACTGTGGAGGCATCACAGCTCCATCTTGTTCTTACCCATGGGCTGGTTTCGGACAGTGGGTTGGGTGGGATGGTGGGGGGTGTGGGGAAGGACATTAGTTAAAATGCAGCAAGTGAGCACACTGATGTCCGGTTAACTGGAGACCAGGGGCTGAATTTAAACATCGAAGATTAATGAGTGATGTTTTGGACAGAGTTAAAGGTGTTTAATAGGATTGATCAAAACTCCTTTCTCAGATTGAGGGAGTCAGCACCAATACCACAATTCCAACCAGGATATTCAGGGGTTGGGATGGGGGGGGTGGCTGGTGGGGTGAGTGGGGTTGGGTGGGGGTGGGGTGAGCTGTGCATGGGAATGTGTGTGGGTGGTGTGGAGGAGGCTTGGGGGGTGGGGTGGGAGGGGTAGGTAGAAGTTTGGAGGTGTTGAGGTGGGTGCAGGGATGTGGGTATGTGGGGATGTGTGTGGAGATTGTGGGGAGGGGTGGGGGGGCTGGGAGGTGTATGGGGGTGTGCGTGAGGGTTGTGGGGTGGATGAGAGGACTGACGGGTGAGGTCAGGAAGTGACTCACACAAAGGCAAGTGGAAATGCGAAGCCCCTGCAGCTCTTCCCCCTCCCCCAGCTAGCTGTTAGGGGGAGGGGAGAGAGGGTCAATGGTCTATTTGAAGTTTGAGATTGTAAAGTTTAGCTGGTTAAACACGAGGAGTTATCGATTGAAGGTGGGTAGATAAATTGAAGATAGCGAATGATGTACAATTGGAGCAAAGGCCAAACTGACCAGATGGACTGAGTTATCGCCTTCTGTTCCTGCGTTCACAAAACCAGGTTTTAGTTTCACATTACAACAAAGATCTTAAAGAAATAAGAGCAAGAGGTGGCCGTGCAGCCCTTCATTGTTGCTGTGCAGCCAATAAGAGCATGACTGCTTTGGTAGCACCTGCCTTCCCCATAATCCGGGACTGTCTATCTAATTCAGCTTTGAAGATTCTCAATAAATGACAAAAAACATTTAGACAGTTACATGGATACAATGGGTATAGAGGGATATGGGCCAAATGTGACAGTTGGAATTAGCTTAGGAGTTTAAAAAAAACAAGGTCAGCATGGACAAGTTGGGCCAAAGGGCCTGTTTTCATGCTGTAAACCTCGATAACTCTATGAGCCAGCCACCCCCCCTGCCCCCCTAACCACCCCCCCCACCCCCCAGGGAGAGAGTTCCAAACTAACCACCCTCTGACATAAGAAATTCTGCTTCATCTTAAATAACATATCCATTTCTTCTAAAACAGTGACCGCTTGTTTTACATTCTCGCCAAAGGGAAACGTCTCCTCAGCATCCAGCCCATCTGAATCCTGTTTCAATAAAACCACCTCCCGTTCTTTGAAACTGCAATGAGTAAAGACCCACTCAGCTCAGTTCCCCTCACACAACAACAAGATTTATTTACTCCAGGAATTTGTGAGTTCTATTTGAGAGACAGAGTAACTGGGGTGGGTTCTTGTAAGCGAGATCATTCTGAGTCACATCAATAGCTCCGTCATTCCAAACTGCTGTTAACACTATAACCACGCCCTGAGACTCTGGGCTCTGAACAGTGAATGCTCTAACAGTGATATAATCCTTCCACCGTATCCTGCCTAATCTCAGATCCACCAGTGTCTCTGTGTCCATAGGATGATAAGAGAGTAATTGGTGAATTGTACAAAGCTGTAGGATTTATTCATTACTTCCTGAGTCAGTGTTTTCACTGGCTGGAGTTCGGGGCAGCTCCCGTTCTGTTTTCCTCCTTGTCCATCTCCTGAACGCAGGCAATAATTAATCACCACACTGAGATCCAGCGAACTGAGACCTCACCACACCATCGGAATATTGAGGATAATTTTCACCGTTCCAGGAATGACAAATCCAGAGGACAGTAAGAAGTCTGACAACAATCCAGAGGACACCAGACATAGAAAGAGAGAGAAGCCAATTAACTCTGTCCTCACTCTGCATTCAGTTCAGTATGGTTTGCCTGGTCAGATTCTTGCAGAGATTTGATTGGGTCTTTGGTCTAGGATTTCAGCTGATTTCAAAATGATGAAGTTTTTGTGCCTGAGTTACAAGGTTGTGAGTTTGACTCCCTTTCCCGGGGCTGATGTGGTTCTGCCAGAATGTTGCATTGCCTAGGGGTTGAATTCCTAAGTGTTTTATGTTGACTGAAGGGATGTGGCTGTGGCTGGCTGGACCAGTATTCATTACTCATTTCTAATTAAACTGAGTGGGTCGCTGGGCCAGTTCAGAGTCAGCCAGTTGGAATTACATGTAGGCCATGTGGGATTTGAATCTGAATCCCTGGAGCATCACCTTGGGTCCAGTGACAATCCCGCCATGCCATTGCCTCACCATGATTTACTAAAACTTCTTCAACAGCTTGTGTTTAACATCGATTGCAAATTATTAAAGGTGTTCTCTGATTTTGTAGGTTTGTGGACACGTCCCTCATTGGTAAACACTTGTCAACGAGCCCCAACGTCACAAGAGCAGCGACAGGAAGCTGGTATCAGTGTTTGTGAGGGCACTTTCCATTCTCGGGCGCGGATGAAGGACGGTACATTCCTCTCTGATGTCATGTCCACCCATACCATTCACACGGACAGAAGCCAAACCCGATGTATCTCTCCTCAGCTGGAAGCCATCATCCTGAATACTTCTGCCAACTGCAGTCAGTCGAGAGCAGCCTACCCAGGGCCAGGTTCTGTCTCGGGGACAGAATCGTACAGCCACTATCCTGCTCAGAAATGGGTCTGTCGGGAGGTCACAATGTCACCCCCGTTCCCCAGCTACCAATCACAGAGCAGCTCTCAGTCTGGAGTGGGCAGATCCCAAACCTTCTCAGTCAAGTCCCTCACCAATCAGAAGCCTCCAATCCATGACCGAACACGGCAGCCAATCACAGCTCAGGTAAAAACGTACCCCGGTCCCCACCAGATCACTAATACCTCAGAGCAATACAGCAGAAAGATGGAAACCTCGAAACCAAACCCTGCTGCAAACGATCCCTTATCTCCCAGCTTAGATGCAACAATTGAAAACCTCAACAACTTAATTCTGGAACTGGATCCCACCTTCCAGCCAATCGGCAACTTTGAGAAGAAAAGCTACCTCACGAGCAGCAGCAATGGATTCCCAGACAGGAGCGAGGAACCCCCATTGGATGGACACAACCCAGGTAAAAATCCAACATCCCAATGCAATATCAGCTGGACTGGGGAGCAGTGGAATATCTTTACTGCTGGAAGGTCAGGTGGTTCACACATATTGGTACAAACTCAATGGGCCAAATGGCCTCTTCTGCACCATATGATTATGATTGTTCTATGATTATAGATTGATGCTTTACTGAGGAGGGCCCAACGATCAATTCCTGATGCATCAGACAACCTCTATGAAGCAGCTTGTAAGAGTTCATAGAATCCCTACAATGCAAAAGGAGGCCATTCAGCCCATCGAGCCTGCACCAATAACAATCTCACCCAGGCCCTATACCTGCAACTTGATAATATTTACCCTGCTACTCCTCCTGACACTAATGGACAATTTACCATGGCCAATCCACCTAACCTGCACATCTTTGGATTGTAGGAGGAAATCCACCCAGACATGAGGAGAATGTGCAAACTTGACATAATGACCCACGCTGGGAACTGGGAACCTGGCACTGTGAGGTAGCAGTGTGATCACTGTGCCACCCCATGTTTCAGGGTTCCTAATTTCTCCTGGCCCGGGATTGAGACTAAAGTTTAGTCTTGGGCTGTAACTCACGTCAGGATTGGGACTGGGGTTGTACTCAGGTTTGGGGTCATGCTCAGGTTAGGGTTGTTTTTGATGTAGAAGCTATGTTGAGGTTAGAGATCATGCTCAGGTTCGGGGTTGTATTCAAGCTCTGACTATTTGAGCAGTGGATCCCTGGGCTACACCAATGAGAATGATTGATTTGGTTTGGCTGAAGTCAGACTGGGCGATGGGGACAGGGGGGAGAGATGGGAGAACTGATAGCTCTTTGAAAGAACCAACATAAATTTAATAAGCTCATTGACCTGCTTCCAGACTGCACTGCTGTGTAATTCTAATAGACTCACTCAGTGAATTGGAATATTATTCAAATGAATCCATGTTGACTTGAAGAATTACTGTAATATAAACAGAAAACGTTGGATAAACTCAGCAGGTCTGGCAGCCTCTGTGGAGTGAGGAACAGAGTGAGTGTTTTGACTCTGGAGATCTGGATAAGGGACATTGAGGAGATTTTTGTTCTCTTTCAGATTTATGTCAGTCACACAGTTTGACAGACCGAGCCTCTCTTTTGTTCTGTCTTATCGACTGATCTCAATAACTGGGTCTGTTTTTAGAGGCTACACTTAGCCTAAGTCCCAAGGTGGGGCAGAAATAAACAGGCAGGGATCAGGATTGCTGAGTATTAGCTTTCCAGGGAAAGGGCCAGCGTGGATTCCGCTCTGATAATCTCCAAGGAAGAGATACTCTTACTTTCTTCATGGAGACACAAAGCGGGGTTACAGGAAAGGGCGATGCCTGCATAGTCAGCAGCTGGGAGACAGCAGGGTGGGGAGATTGCAGGAGGACCACAAGCGGCAGCTTGCTCACTCACATGCAGCTGTAGAGATGTCTTTGTTCTGTAATGATTTCCTGTCCCTCCCTTTGGAAGGTAAATATTGTCAGGGTGCAGTTCAGAGAGAATAGTATTTATTCTGACACTCCTGCTAAAGCATTCAATGTAATGAACAAATATAGACCAACCCTGAGTGTACACAGTGTGATAAATACAGACCAAACTCCGAGTGTACTCCCTGTAATAAATACACAGCGACACTAGGTGTACCCTGTTTGATAAGCACAAACCAGCTTAGGCTGTGTACAGCAACTCAAATATTGTGTAAAAATGAGGGGCTGATAACAAGGCTGGGGTCGAGAATTCTCATTCTCCATCCTCATCCCAATCCCCATTCTCCACCCCTATCCCAATCCCCATCCCAGTCCAAATTCCGAATCCATTTCCAGTCCAGGAATGGAATACTTTCTGTTTTCTGTGGAGTGTGACAGTGAATGGGAAAACAGGGTGGATCTCACTAGCCTCAAGTGCAGCTTCTTCCGCTGTATTTTAACCACTTAGACCAACCTCACCAGCTAAGTAGGTTTTCAAAAGCTTGGGCAGTGTCAGGGGTGACACCAGGGGCCAGGGGGACAGTGTCGGGACAATGTCAGGGAGGGGCGGGGGAGGCAGTATCAGGGTGATGGTGTCGGGGGTCCTTGTCGAGTGCCTGTGTTGGGGAGACAGTGCCAGGGGACCATCTCAAGTATCCGTATTGGGGGGGTCAGTCCCAGGCCAGTGAAGGGTGGTCTTCTCCTCTCTGTGTGCTGTATTTACCTGGGCACCTCGTGTGGGTTCTGCTCATCAGGTTAAAGCAGGGGCACCTGCTCTGATTCCGGTCAGTGTGAGAATGGAGAATGTCCATTCCCAGGTCCATCTCACAGTGCTGCCCTCTCCCTGCAATCCCACTCCAGGACCTTGTTTCCATTCTGCTGCCTCCCATCGGGTGAGAGGTTTGATTTCTCTGCATTTTTGCTGCAGGAATTCTGATCTACGATGAGTGGGATTCGAGAGGAATGGGAAGCAATCAGCACGGTGACAGCGCGTCGATTATTGTAGAACGCCAATCAAACTTACCAACAGCGGATATCCAAACCACTGCCAATGTGAACAGCAGTGCCAATCACAGGATGGTAGGAAACACTCCTGTACAGTGTGTGAATGTCGATCCTTGAACACAATCATATCAATATATCACCAATTACACACTTTCCCCTTGCCAACAAATCACCTTTAATCCTGGAACTAGAATAATTATTTTTAAAATGACTCCCAGTCCTTGGGTAGCTTTTATGTCAGTCCAATCCCAGACTGCTCTATTTGCAAAGATATATCTTACTTATAAAATATCTGAAAGGACATTACAGACAAAGTACAGCGCACAAACAAGCCTGTGCTGATCATGATATCCCAACTAAACTAAAAATAACTTGTCCTTACTCTGTCCGTATCCCTCTATTCCCTCCCTATTCATGTACCTATCCAGATACCTGCTAAATGTTGCTGCCCCCCCGCTTCTACCACTGGTAGCATGTTCCAGGCATCCACCACCCACCACCCACCACTCTGCATGAAAACTTCTCCCATACATCTCCCTTAAACTTTCCCCCTCTCACCTTGAATCTGTGCCCCCCTTGTAATTGATTCTTTCACCCTGAGAAAAAGTCTCTGACCACCCATCCTGTCTGTGCCTCTCAGAATTTTGTAGATCTCTATTAGGTCTCCCCTTAGCCTCTGTCTTTCCAGTGAAAACAATCCTAGTTTATTCAACCTCTCCTCATAGCCAATACTCTCAAGACCAGGCAACATCCTGGTGAACCTTCTTTGCACTCTCTCCAAAGCTTCCACATCCTTCTGACAGTGTGGATGACCAGAACTGCACGCAATGCTCCAAATGCAGCTTAACCAAGGTTTTGTATTGCTGTAACACGATTTCCCAACTCCTGTTCTCAATGCTGTAGCCAATGAAGGCAAGCATTCCATACGCCTTCTTAATCATCTTGATCATCTGTGCTGCCACTTTTAGAGAACTGTGGGCCTGTATGCCCAGATCCCTCTGCACGTTAATGATCCTAGGGGTTCTGCCATTTACAGTACAATTCACACCTAAATTTGATCCTCCAAAATGCATCACCTTGCATTTGTCAGGATTAAATTCCATCTGCTATTTCTGTGCCCAAGTCTCCAATCTATCTCTATCCCGTAGTATCCTCTGACAATCTCAGGCACCATCAGCAACTCCACCAATCTTTGTGTCACCAGCAAACTTACTAATCAGATCCCCCACGTTTTCCTCCAGATCATTTATTTATACTAAACTAGAGGTGCCAGCACCGATCCCTGCGGAACACCCTTCCACCGCTCCTCTCTGTCTTCTATAATACAGTAAGAAGTCTCACCAGATTAAAGTCCAACAGATTTTTTGGTAGCAAAACCACTACATTTCAAAGCGTGCTTCTTCCAAGCCAGTTTAGTATCCATCCAGCCAGCCCACCCCGAATCCCATGTGAATTTAATTTTTGTACCCGTCTGCCATGTGCGACCTGATCAAACACCTTACTAAAGTCCATATAAACATCCACAGCCCTTCCCTTATCAAATATCTTTGTCACCTCTTCAAAAAACTTAATCAAGTTGGTAAGACATGATCTTTCCCGTACAAAACCCGGCTGCCTGTCACTAACTAATCCATTTTTTCCAAGTGTGCCTGTATCCTGTTCCTCAGTATCTTCTCCAGAAACCTCCCCACCACTAATGTCAGCCTCACTGGCCTATAATTTCTTGGATTATCCCTACTTCCTTTCTTAAACAAGGGAAGAACATTGGCTGTTCTCCAGTCCTCTGGAACTTCAATTGTGTTCAAAAAGAACGTGAAGATATCTGTTAAGACCCCAGCTACTTCTCTCCTTGCCTCCCACAGTAATCTGGGATAGATTCCATCTGGCCCCAGAGACTTGTCTACCTTAAATCAATATCCGTCATATCTTTTACCCTGGTGAATCCTGATGCAAAGTACTCATTAATAGGATTTCACTCACTTCCTGTGGTTTCACACCTATCTTCTCTCCATTGTTCTTAAGTGGACCTACTCTTTCTCCTCTTACCCTCTTAAGCCTAATATATGCACAAATACCTTAAGATTCTCCTTGACCCTGTTCACTAAAGACATTTCATGCCCCTTTTAGCCTCCTTATTCCATGTTTAAATTCCTTCCATTTTAAAGTGATCAATACAAATGTTATTTATGTCACTGCATTTCCACTGAGGTGTCTCAATAAAGTTTATGTATTCATCACAAGGAAGGCTTACGTTAACCGTGCAATGAAGTTACTGGGAAATTCTCCTAGTTGTCACACTCCCGTTTGCGTCAGAGCAACTAATCAGCATGTATTTCAGACTATGGGAGAAAACTGGGGCACCTGAGGAAACCCATGCAGACATGGGGAGACTGTGCAGACTTTGCGCAGATAGTGACCCAAGCTGGAAATCGAACCCAGATTCCTGGTGCTGTGAGACAGCTGGTCACTGTGCCACCATGCCACCCCTATCATTGTGGTTTATGTGCTATTCACCATATTTGTTCAAGGAGTCATACATCCTGGGGGTGGGGTGGCGGGTGTGGGCTTCTGTACAAACTTTACTGCATCCCTCAGCATATAGTCCTGAGAGCCACTGATTAGTATTCCCAGTCTAATCATTCTTATACAGGAGGGGCTTGGAAATAGAAAATCAAAAACTTCTCCTCAGTAAGTTACTATGGAGTGCTCTGTCTGTGTGCCTGGGTTCCACTCACTCTATGCCAGCCAGCACCCAGTATGTGGGCTGTTCTATATGTCACAGAATATCTCACTCTTGGCTCTGTCTGCACTAACTCAGCAGATATCACTGCAGGTAAATCTTCTCCTGTTCAAACACACACAACACTGCCAGCTATTTGAATATTTACTTGTAACTAATGTGTTTTCTCTGCAGCCCAATAATCTTGGATGCAACGTTCTCAATGCTAGACAGACACACTCTGCCCCAGGTTTAACCAATTCCTCATCTTCACAATTCTGCATCACATCTACAGGTAAGACATGGGACCATGTGGAGGTTACACACTCTGTGTTACTTAATAAGGTCCCTTCAAAAACATTCGACCGGAATGTACCAGCATTTGCTACAGAATCCGAACCAAAACCTCAGACACAAAACCTGACAGTTCCCTGAGATCAAATCACCAAATGACAAAGACACACGCCGGAATTCAAATGCCCCACTCCACCTCACTCGAACAAGATTGTAAACTCTGGCCCACTGATACAACAGCAACTTCCTCACACTGTGCTAACCAACTGGCATTACTGTACTGAACTACAGTTAGATTATTACAATGCAGCGCTGTCTCAGCACTGACCCTCTGACAGTGCAGCGCTGCCTCAGCACCGACCCTCTGACAGTGTGGCGCTGCCTCAGCACCGACCCTCTGACAGTGCAGCGCTGCCTCAGCACCGACCCTCTGACAGTGCGGCGCTGCCTCAGCACCGACCCTCTGACAGTGCGGCGCTGCCTCAGCACCGACCCTCTGACAGTGTGGCGCTGCCTCAGCACCGACCCTCTGACAGTGTGGCGCTGCCTCAGCACCGACCCTCTGACAGTGCAGCGCTGCCTCAGCACCGACCCTCTGACAGTGCGGCGCTGCCTCAGCACCGACCCTCTGACAGTGCGGCGCTGCCTCAGCACCGACCCTCTGACAGTGCGGCGCTGCCTCAGCACCGACCCTCTGACAGTGCGGCGCTGCCTCAGCACCGACCCTCTGACAGTGCGGCGCTGCCTCAGCACTGACCCTCTGACAGTGCGGCGCTGCCTCAGCACCGACCCTCTGACAGTGCGGCAGGGAATTTGGCCACAGTCGAAGTGGAGTATAATCGGGGGCTGAGGACACAACCTTTCAGGGCACCGGTGTTGAGGATGATCACGGAGGAGGTGTTATTGCTGATCCTTAATGATTATGGTCTGTGGATTAGGAAGTCCAGGATTTGCAGATGAAGCAAATCTGGGTGGGAGAGTGAGCTGTGGGGAGGCTGCAGAGATTCTTCAGTGTGATTTGGACAAGTTGAGTGACTGGTCAAATGCATGGCAGATGCAGCATAGTGTGGATAAATGTGAGATTATCCACTTTGTAGCAAAAATAGAAAGGTAGATTATCTGAATGGCTACAGATTGAGAGAGGGAAATGTATAATGAGACCTGGTGTCCTTGTACATCAGTTGCTAAAATTAAATACGCAGGTACAGCTGGCAGTTCCAATAGCAAATGACATGTCAACTTTCATAGTGAGAGGGTTCGAGTACAACAACCAGAGATGTTTTGCTGCAACTATACACAGCCTTGCTGAGGCCACATGTGGAATATTCATGTGCAGTTTTGAGAAAGGATGTTGGTATAACACGGGCAGTAGATGCTGGATAACACAGTGAACCATTTGTAAACAGAGCGACTTCTAATTGACTTTTGTCTCACACTCTCTTTGCTGAAGCAGTAATCTCTCTGTATCCATGAGCTTAACAGACTGAGCTCATTCCAGTAACACATGTTTCAGCAGGCTGTGGGTTCGTGTCTATTCACTGCTTCCTGTCCGACACTGAATCACTGAGGAATTGACTGAGTCCAGGTGTTATTAACACTGACAGCTCCGATTAAATTCACTGTGTCTAACATTCTCACTGTCCCTGATGTGTCCCAGCAACCAAACTGAGAATAAACCCAGAGGATCAACAAATGTCACTCCAGTATTATCAAACGTTGCCATCACTGTCAAAGAGATTTATAAAGTTGTTAATAAGTCCAGTGAGCAGTTTTAGATCATTGGGATCACAATTCACATTTCAAACAATTCCCTTCTCCCTGGAAGCTCTGGATTTCTGCCTGATGTATTGTGGTTAAAGGGGTTGATGCCAGTGGGATTAAAGTGGAACAGGCATCGGAGGGAAAAAGAGAAGGGAGCTACTGGGAAGTTTGGAGCGGATTCCATCTGGAATTTTCCAACCTTCCTGCAGAAGAGGGTACGAGGGATGGAGAGAAACAACATCAATCAGATTCCATCCCAGAGACAGTCCATGATACCATCAATGTGACAGTGAGCAGCTGGATTTGGAGGGTCAGGGTGGATGGAGGAGGTCTGGGTAGCATTGGAGGTCAGGGTGGGTGGCGGAGGGGGGTGGCTGAATATGTTGGGTGTTGAGTCGGGGGGATGTGAGTGGGTCTGGGGGGTGGGTGTTGGGGTCGTGAGAGTGTGGTCTGGGTCGGGGAGGTGGATGTTGAGTTGGCAGAGGGGTTTTGGATTGGGGGCTGGGTGTCTGGTCCAGGGGCATGCGTGTTGAGTCAGAGGAGTGCGTGCGGGTCGAGCAGTGGAGGTTGGGTTGGGGTGGTGGAGATGGGAGTTGGATTGGGGAGTGGCAGTCTGGGTCATAGAGGTGGGGGTGGGTCGGGGGTTAGGGGTCTGGTCAGGGGGAGGAGGTGGGTCGGGGTGGTGAAGTTGGGTCAGGGGGTTAGGGTGAGTTGGGGGGTGGGGGCGGGTCGGGTCAGGGTGGCTGGTGTCAGGGGAGAGAAATCCCTTGGTTTATCGCCCAGTACCTTCATGGATTGGTGATGTTTTTGACCTTAGCCTATGGCATAAAAGATGCTGTGGACAGAATTCTCCCACCCTGGAGGCGACGGGAGCAGAGGAGAATCTAATGGGAGCCAAAAGGTCAGAAACCTGCTGGCATTAAATCCCGCTGCATTTCTCCCAATGGCAGATCAGTCTTCTTGCTGGCTGGCTGGCTGGCAGGAATGCAGTTTGCACTCATTTTCATCCCATGAATCCCATTAAAACAGCAGCCAGCATTCCGTCAGGCCTTCCCAATCCTCCATCTCACCAGTGTGAAATTCCATTGCTCTGAAACCCGATTGCTAAAGAGTGGAGTGGACAAGATGGTTCTCACTTTGCAAAAAACTTTATGGTGAGTGCAACAAAACCTTTCTGTCCCAGTGCCATGCTGCTCCTGATGCCCTGTACATCATTCTGCCAGAGCAGACTAATTCCTGCCCTCCATCATCATGTCCCAGTGCCACGCTGCTCCTGATGTGTTGTTATACCACTCTGCTGAGGCTGCTGGCCTTTTCCCTCTGGGTTGCTGATATCCTGCACAGTCTGGTGATGTTGGTTGGGCTGGAGAGAGTGATATGAGTGTCCTGGCCTGCTGTTTAAATATGGCACTGGGACCTTTGAACTCAATAACTGACTGTGGGTGGACGAATCAGCTGCCGGCCCGTGAGGAGGGTTGGAGGGGGAACCCACCCGTGCCTAATTAATGAAGTTCCAAATGGAGATCCTGGTGTGGGATCCCAACACTCTGTCCAGTGGGAAAGGCACCAACGGAGCTCCCCCCACCAAACTTAGCC
Source organism: Sphyrna mokarran (assembly GCA_024679065.1). Lineage (NCBI taxonomy): Eukaryota > Metazoa > Chordata > Chondrichthyes > Carcharhiniformes > Carcharhinidae > Sphyrna > Sphyrna mokarran. The sequence goes on along the minus strand of JAGIQG010000027.1, from coordinate 2,391,172 downwards.
TCAAAATGAGAGAATTCCATCCTTAGCAACTCAATCACCCTCATGAATAACCAACCTCAATTTACACTGTTCACCAAAATCAGCAAGATATTTAACGGAAGATTGGGGTGAACAGCTTCACTTTGTAACATCAATGGAGGTGAATTTCTCACAGATTTCAGCCAATCGCAAAACTACCTGATTGTGATTCCCCCTTTCTACTCTGGGATTATCCGCCTCACTGAGTTATTTTAAATTGTGTAAAATACTGCTCCATCATTTGCAGTGTGGATTGGGAAGGCAGCTTTGTGTCAGAGTAGATGTCCTCTCAGTAAAGCAGGGTTTCTGTCTCCAGAGTCTGCCCAGGTGTCAGTGAGATATGAAGGAGAGAGAATGTAGAGGTGATCAGATTCACAGCTTTCACTGAGAAATGCTTTTACCTTTTGTCTAAAATATTAACATTCTCAGAACAGGGAACAAACAATATGAAATTGTTTAAAAAACCTTCACTTATTTTTCTCTCCAGGTTCCCACGATATGAACACGTTTATTCATCAGCCCAGGGAATCCCCACACCAAGCAGCAATAAATGTTTTCCAGTCTCCGGTGTATCTGTGTCCTGCTGCAGTCTCTATCGCTCCGCAGAATGGTTCACAGCCCATAGCAGTCCCAGCATCCAATAGCCACAGCGCTTCCAACACCAACTTTCTGCCAACTGTAACTGCACAATACGGTACCTCACCTCACACAAACCCCAAGAGACAACCCGCCATTTCCTACCTGTCCACATCTGCAGGCTCTGAGAAGCTACCCAAGACTGGCCACACCAATGACGCTGACAGTGGTCTCTCCTTACTGTCCACCTCACCTGCCTGGGACACGTTGGGAAGGTACAGGAACTTTTGTTTCTTTCTGACCAAAGTAATTCCTAAGGGTGTAAAACAGTAATGGAAATTGGAATGCTTATCAACTAAATGGATTTTAGATACTCTTTATCAGCTCTTGTTACATGTTGGCTGAGATTCAATACCCAACTCTCTCTCACTCTTCCATCGCGTGTGGGTTCAAATCTCACTCCAGAGGCTTGGGGATGTAATCCAGGATGTCACTGTCAATGCTGTACTGAAAGAACGCTGCACTGTCAGAGACATCAGCTTTTGATCAAGATCTTAAACTAAGGCCCAATCTGCCTCTTTAGCTGATTGTGAAAGATCCCAAAAGGATCTTTCAAGGAAAGGCAGTAAATCCGGGCAACTTTTCTCTGCCAATGAACAGTTAAAGAAACCACCCTCCTCACCCACCCAGCAAGGGCCATTACAACACTGTTGTTTATGGGACCTTGTGTGCTGGTGTTTTCCTACATTACAACAGTGACTATTTATTGATTAATTGGATGTAAACCACTTTGGGAGTTTCTCAAGCTGTGAACAGGCCGTGCTAATGCATGTTCTATCTTTTTCTTAGTTCCCAATCATTGCTGAGTGATGATGGAGACGGAAGAGGTATTTATCGATCAACTGGCAGCACGTACGGATCATCAGGATCGTTTGTGAACCTACACAGTCCTTACGCTGCCTCTCCCAGCTCTTCCAAGAGCTCGTTCAGTGACCAACATCTGCAGCAGGTTTCTGGCAGCTCCCACATAGCAGTGAACAATACTGTTCACCAAGCAGCCTCTGGCAGCGGGAGGGGCAGGCCATCGGTCGATCACGGTAAAACAACATACAAGGTTAAAGAACATTCCAGCAGCTGCCCACCATCTGCTGCCAGTTCCTTTACCGATATCCCAATCCTCCTGGTAAATGGAAGCACTCAATACTTGGACCAAAACTCTCGTAAGTTGAAGAATCAAAAACTTCAATTGAGTTCTTCAAGCACTCTGAGCCTTCCCCGCAATGCCTTTTCCAATGCTGGATTCTCAAAGACCCCAAGCACCACCTCCCTCGAAGGTAAGGCAATCAAAGTCCCACTCATTCATTGCGCCTTGTTACTCTCCACTAGCCAACCATCCGACCCTGTGTCCCATTCTGAGCCTCCTTGGTATCTGGGTAACTCCTTCCCAATCTTCACCTTACTGTGCTCCCCCCAACTCTAAAAATGTATTCAAATCCCTTGTTTTGACCATCCCGTCTGTCAAATCCCAATGGTTCCTCCTCAAGACAGAATTTAATTTATCCTTTATGAAGTTATTAAGATGCTGACACATTTTGATGCTGTTGATATCAGTGCTTTTGATAGTGACGTTGTTAATGATGTTAGTGAACCAAACCACATAGAGAAACAAGGGCAACAGGGACATGGGAACACCACCACCTAGACATTTCCCTCCAATCACTCATCATCCTGACTTAGAAATATATCATCATCCCTTCACTGTTCCTGGGTCAAAATCCTGGAACTCCCTCTCTAACTCCACTGCAGCGATTCAAGAAGGCAGCTCACCATCACCTTCTCAAAGGCAATTAGGGATGGGCAATAAATGCTGATCTATAGCAATGCCTGCATCCCATAAATGAATAAAAATAAAGTTTATGACAATAATAAAGTTGATGATGTGGAAATTGTTCATGATGTTGATATATTTCCCCAATTTGTAGCCCATTTCTATCTAACCCCCTTGTTTGTTCATTCCTACAGATCTCCCACATGATGCACAACCTACGATTAAATTTGTACAAGACACATCTAAATATTGGTATAAACCAAATCTCAGCAGGGAACAGGGTAAGGTCAACATTGAGTGCAATTCTTGTGACAACTCATCTAGAATCTATTTCATTCTAGAACAATCATATACAGTTATTTAAATTCCCCAATCAGCTGGCTGAATCTAGGCTGTCCCATTGGGCTTGAGCAAGTGTGCATGTGTGTGTGTGTGTGCGTTCATTACCGAGATTGCCAACTCCTTTCGTGTCACAGCAAGTAAATGAAATGTCAGCACCATTCGCAATTCCGCATACTCAAGCAGCAAGATCTGGACAACATTCAGACTTGGGCCAATAAGTTGCAACTAACATTCAAACCAAATGCCTTACACACTGGTCGGAATCCCGCCTGCCACAGGAACCGGAGCAAGTGAAGTGTATCCAGTGCCCACTCCTGGAAAGTGCATGTGTACAGGGTGATGCCACCCTTTCCAATAGGCATTACCTCCATATCCCAACATCAACTCAATTGGAAGAATAAAGGAGATAACCGGATAACAACCGCCAAGATTGAAATGTAGGAAATCTTTGCATTGCAAACAGTGACTACATAGAATCCTATAGTGCAGAAAGAGACTATTCGGCCCATCTAGTCTCACCCATTAACCTCACATATTTATACGCTAATCTGTTTGATACTAAGAGACAATTTAGAAAGACCAATCAATCTAACCCATATGTACTTGGAGTGTGGGAAGAAACTGGAGCACCCAGAGGACACCCACGCAGACATGGGGAGAATGTGCAAACTCCACACAGACAGCGACCAGAAGCCGGAATTAAACCCAGGTCCCTGGCGCTGTGAGGCAGTAGTGCTGTGCTGCCTTTTAAGATATGAGAGTGAAAGGTGCTATATAAATGAAAGACTTTTGGGTGTTTTTTGTATGGGGCTAAGTTGTGCTTTTTCAATGTGTTACAGCTATTAGAATGTTAGAAGATAAAGAGCCAGGTTCATTCGTTATCCGAGAAAGCTCCACATATATCGGCTCATTCGGATTGGCTGTGAAAGTTCCTTCAGCAAACCACAAGAATCCAGAGGAAAGTTCAGGTCTGAGCAATAAATCCAACAAATATACATTTCACATTGTAACAGAGGCAATGCAAATCAGGTATTATAACAGGGTATATCTATATTATATAGAGAGGTGCGCATTATATATTATAAGTAGGCAGTTATGTGTATATTGTAATATATTGTGTGGGATATGTTGGTTATATATGTATATATTGTTACAACCAGTCCCCTGATTTTCTTTATAAGAAAGATGTGGAAGCATTGGAAAGGGTGCAGAGGAGGTTTACCAGGATGTTGCCTGGTATGGTGGGAAGGCCTTATGAGGAAAGGCTGAGGGACCTGAGGTTATTTTCAGTAGAGAGAAGAAGGTTACGCGGTGACCTAATTGAGGCGTATAAGATGATCAAGGGATTGGATAGGGTGGATAGTGAGAGCCTTTTCCCTTGGATGGTGATGACCAACACGAGGGTACATAACTTTAAATTAAGAGGTGGTAGTTATAGGACGGATGTCAGAGGCAGGTTCTTTACACAGAGGTGGTGAGGGCGTGGAATGCCCTGCCTGCAGCAGTTGTGGACTCGCCTACTTTGGGGGCATTCAAATGGTCGGTGGATAGGCATATGGATGATATTGGAATAGATTAGGTTAGAGGGTCCACTGGCCGGCGCAACATCGAGGGCCAAAGGGCCTGTACTGCGCTGTAATGTTCTATGTTCTATGTAGATGGGAGTACCCGGATTTGTTAACTTGTCGAACAGGACCCTGATTTTGTTATGCCCAGGGTGGGAGGGGAATGTAACTGTCTAAGTGCTTTTTAAAAGGCAAAAATTGTACCCGCCTGTACTACTACCTCTGGCAGACACTCAACACCCTCTGTGTGAAAAAATTGCTCCCCTGAGCACTTTTGAATCTCTCTCCTCTCACCTTAAACCCTCTAGTTTATTCCCCTCTAGTTTTAGTTTCGAGCTTGGATGATGCTTTGCCACTCTGACCTGCTGGGATTTTCCAGCATTTTCCGATCTTGTTTCAGATTCCAGCAGTTGCAGTATTTTATGTTATTGTAATTACAGAGCAGCCATTATCCACTGGGATTGTGCTTATTAACTTTGATGAACATGTATTTAAAAAGGAATGTGTATTTTATGTTATTGTTTGACCTCAATCTGCTTTGCAAAGGAAGTTTTTATTGATTGAGTGTGTTGGGCAGGTGAAGATGGCCCAAGAAGATAGAGATGTTTGGTTTATCTCACTGATGAGTATAAACAGGACACTTCCTGACTGGATAATCCCAGTAATGTGTCACTGGGAAAGGGTGAATGTACAAATCCAATTGAGATGAATGGATGGGAACTGTGGACATTGTGTGTTCCACATTCTGATTCCTGATCCAAAAGGTGGAATAGACCTTGGAAGCAGGAAACATTCCCCCTGTTCGATGGGGCTATCAAAGCGAGAGTCAGTTCGAGAGAGAGTCACAGTGCTGGGCCTCTCTGAGTCACACTGAGCTAGGGATTTATTAGCTGCCGATTTTCTTGGTGGGGAGTTTAGTTTGCTGTGCTTTGGGGTTTAGCTCACACACGCTCACTCATTCTGGGATTGATAACTCTCACCAGAGTCTCTGTTTACTGCCCATTAATTGATGTTAGCTTTGATCTAAGACCAAGAAGAACACTGAACTCATTCTCATCCATCTCAATATTGGGGTTATCTGAAGAAAAGGATTGACAGCCAGAAACAGAGAGGGAGCGAGAGAGCGAGCGAGGGGGAGCGAGAGAGCGAGCGAGGGGGAGCGAGAGAGCGAGCGAGGGGGAGCGAGAGAGCGAGCGAGGGGGAGCGAGAGAGCGAGCGAGGGGGAGCGAGAGAGCGAGCGAGGGGGAGCGAGAGAGCGAGCGAGAGAGAGATGGGCAGAGAGAGATACAGACACAATAGACAGATGTCACAATGAACTTCAGAATTACTTATTTAGATAATTATATACTATAAAGAAAATAAAAAGATAGCTAACCTCCCAATTTCTAATTCTCTGCTTCCCTTTGTAAACAGATTCATCCAATCAGTCGATTCGACATTTCTTAATTGAATTCTCTCGGAAAGGAGTGTGCTTGAAAGGATCGAATCAGGAGCCCTATTTCGGTAAGGAATATTCCACAGACTGCGTTTCAGTTCCTGCCCATCCTGCCAGTCTGGAGTCACTGTCTATATCCCCCCCCCTCCCCTCGCACTGCGCTGAGACATACTGAGAATCCAACTGCTAACCATGGTCTTTTCTCTGTTCCTCGCACAGGGAGTCTGTCAGCCCTTGTGTACCAGCATTGCATCTCTGCCATGAGCTTACCGTGCAAACTGAACTTACCCAAGGAAGGTGAGGACCAAAACTAGCAAAACTACACGGGTCACGATGAGGATCAGGGTTAGGGGTCACAATGGGGTCAAGGTTGTGGAAGTAGGGTCGCAGTTGGGTTGGAGTATTGGCCAAGTTCAGGGTGGGGTCGGGGTAGGACCAAGGGCAGGTCAGGGGTCAAGTTGGGCCTCAGTCAAGGCTGCTGATGGGTTAAGATCGGGGTTAGAGCCCACCCCACTAAGAGCTGCTTCATAACAATAAATACTCCATAAGATGGATAATTCACCACACTTCCATCATCGAACTGTGAGGACAATATTTAAACAGCACCCTGCAGTCTCACTCCTTTTAACCCTCCACCCTGACCCTCCCGATTATATTCACCAAGACCCCAATTGGCAACAGTGAGGTTCGAGGTGCTGTACACATTTACTGAGCTGTGTGGGAGTCTGGTTGAGAGCTCTGGGGTCTTTAAGAGAAGGAAGAGTAAATCAAAGGCCCAATCCTAGTGAGGGCTGTGGTCACTCATACCCAAGAAGACAGAGGCCTAACCTCTGGGTCCTGACCCCCAGACCTTGACCTCTGGGTCCTGACCCCCAGACCTTGACCCCTGGGTCCTGACCCCCAGACCCTGACCTCCGGGTCCTGAGCCCCTCCATCTCAGGCTCTGGTCCTGACCCCCAGCTCGGACCGCTGACCTTGGCCTGCAAAGGGCTGAGAGCCTTACAGCCAGATTCACTGGGACATTTTGGGTGAGTTGGGGAAGGGGCTATAAGATAGAGGAAGAAGGGGAAAGTGAGTCAAAAGGACCAGTGAATGAGCCGGAACATTTTGACAGTGAGAGCTCACTCTGCCCCTTCCTTAATAAACTGTTTTTTATTTTCCAGAATGTTTCAATGATAAAAGTGAAGAAAGCAGCCCTGAATCGACAAACAACACATCCTCTGTAAGAAAGCAGAACACAGGTCAGTGTAACTATCACAGAGAAATTAAAAACCCCCCCCCACTGCCACAGAGGGGAGGTTCTGGTTAAAATCCCCTCCTCCATCACTGAGAGTGCAGGGTGCAGGTTAACCACCACCCCCCTACTGGCATTGAGAGAGCGGGGTACAGGCTAACTTCTCTCCCTCTCACTCCCGTCACTGAGAACGGGGTACAGGCTAACCTCCCCTCACCGTCACTGAGAGAGTGGGGTGCAGATTAACCAATGCCTGTCACTGAGAGAGCGGGGTACAGGTTAACCCCCCCTCCCCCCCACACCTGTCACTGAGAGAGTGGGGTACAGGTTAACAAATGCCCATCACTGAGAGAGCAGGGTACAGGTTAACCCTCCTCCCCCCCCACACCCATCACTGAGAGAGTGGGGTACAGGTTAACAAATGCCCATCACTGAGAGAGCAGGGTACAGGTTAACCCCCCTCCCCCCCCACACCCATCACTGAGAGAGTGGGGTACAGGCTAACCCCCCTCCCATCCACACCACTGTCACTGAGAGTGAGGTACAGGCTAACCCCCCGTCCCCCCGTCACTGAGAGAGTGGGGTACAGGTTAACTTTGCTCCCTGTCACTGTGATACAAGGGTACAGATTAATACCCTCAGAATCAGTGTGAGCAGTGATGAGTAAGGAGTGGGGAATAGTGAGGGACTGTGTGGGAATACACAGTAAGAATTTAGCAACACCAATTTTTAATCCAACCGATTTATTTGATAGTAAAATTGCGAGCTTTCGACACTGTGTCTTCCTCAGGCAAATGCAGTGTTCTGGTCTGCAATAGCACACATCAGCACAGACAGTCAGAGATTGCTGATTAGAATGCGAATCCTTACATCTAACCTGCTATTCAAGTGTTAAAGTGGCTAACAATGTGTGTGAAGGGAATCCTGAGCATTGGTTAGAGAATTGTGTATTTTCTCCAGACAGCACAGTAAGTGAGGTTTTTTGCTAACCCAGGCAAGTTACGGGGGTTACAGATAGTGTGACTTGAAGCCAAGATCCCTGTTAAGACCGTCCTCATGTGTGCGGAGCTTGGCTATCAGTCTCTGCTCAGCGACTCTGTGCTGTCGTGTATCACGAAAGCCCCCTTGAAGAACATTTACCCACAGGTCGGAGGCCGAATGCCCATGACTGCTGAAGTGTTCGCCCACAGGAAGGGAACTGTTTTGCCTGGTGATTGCTGAGCAATGTCCCGAAGCATGGTATATTGGGGAGACCATGCAGACACTACGACAGCGGATGAATGAACATCGCTCAGCAATCACCAGGCAAAACAGTTCCCTTCCTGTGGGCGAACACTTCAGCAGTCATGGGCATTCGGCCTCCGACCTGCGGGTAAATGTTCTTCAAGGGGGCTTTCGTGATACACGACAGCACAGAGTCGCTGAACAGAGACTGATAGCCAAGCTCCGCACACATGAGGACGGTCTTAACAGGGATCTTGGCTTCATGACACACTATCTGTAACCCCCGTAACTTGCCTGGGTTAGCAAAAACCTCACTTACTGTGCTGTCTGGAGAAAATACACAATTCTCTAACCAATGCTCAGGATTCCCTTCACACACATTGTTAGCCACTTTAACACTTGAATAGCAGGTTAGATGTAAGGATTCGCATTCTAATCAGCAATCTCTGACTGTCTGTGCTGATGTGTGCTATTGCAGACCAGAACACTGCATTTGCCTGAGGAAGACAGTGTCGAAAGCTCGCAATTTTACTATCAAATAAATCGGTTGGATTAAAAATTGGTGTTGCTAAATTCTTACTGAGTTCTTACCACCCCGATCCAACGCCGGCATCTTTACATCATGGGAATACACAGCCAGTGGGTATTTGATATTTGAGTTCACAGTTTGTGCAGGATCAGCCCCGCTCTCTCAGAGCTGATGGAAATGGAAGGAAATACTTTCTAATCTGATATCATTTGGTGATTTATTGTTTGAAGTGAGGGCCTATCAGATTGTGTCTCACTGAGATTCGAGACTTTTCAGACTCGATTTTAGGATCTGTGCGGAGAATCACTGCTGCTACAAAGTTAGTGAAAGTGTCGAGACCTTCCCTCAGAGGCCTCTCAGTTTAATGCAGGTGAATGGTTTCTCATTAAGATGCTACAGACACGGCCCATTAACACCATCACCACAGTAACAGCCGGGACTGTTTTCAGGGCGATTATGGAGCCCCCCCATTCTCTATATATAACCAATCTGGTTTCGACAAGAACAGTTACTGAATAACTCCCTCTAAGGGGACATCAAACCGGGACCTCCACCCCATCTACCCCAGCCTCCCAGCCCTCCCACCCCCCTCACCCTCTCCAGCCTTCCCCCCTCTCCCCAGCCCAGCCTCCACCCCTCCACTACCCCACCCAGGTGACTAAAAGAATCACAGGCCCAGATTTTGAAGAACAGGAAATTTCTCCCGTGATCCGAAAGGAAATATTTTAGCCAGAATCACTGAACCGATTCTCTGGTCTTTCTCACACTGCTGTTTATGGGATCTTGCTGTGTCCAGATTTGCTGCCGTGGCCCCTACCTCACAGCTTTGGTGACAGAGATAACATGCGTCTTATTGGCTGTGATGTTCTTTGGTTTGTCCTGTGGATGGGGAAGGTGTTATGGAAATGCAGTGAGTTTTATTTGGAGTGAGAGCAGGATGTTAATGGACATTCTTCCTTCTTCAGCCTGTTCTGTTCTGTATTTGAACTCGGTGACCATGGAATCTCTGACTGGCCCACAAGCTGTTCTCAAAGCCGCTTCGCTCACTCTGGAAAAGGAGCCACTGCCACAAGCTGCCATCGTCCAGTTTAAAGTGTCAGAACAAGGCATCACCCTAACAGACAGCAAGAGAAAGTGAGGGGCTCTGCTTACATTGTCCCGTAGGGGTAAAGACCACCTTGCCCCACGGATTGCTGTCTCCCCCTAGCAGAATATTACCCTCCAATCTAAACCCAGCAGGAGGGGGCAGCAACAGGGGGTGAGGGCGGGGTGGGTGGTGTGAGGTGGGGGTGGTGAGGGGGAGTGAGGGTGGGAGAGGGGAGGGTGATCTGCAGGCACAGAGTGAAATCTGATGGCCTTTGACTCCCTTCCCTGTGGATCATCATTACGAGTGCAGGATATGGAACCGAGTGGGGGAGCCTGGGAACAGGCACCGTCTCAGTGAGGGGCTCTCTCTCAGACAGGAGGGGCCAGTCTGAGGGTCCTGCAGCTCCCACTCTCACACAAGTGGGCCTTCAGAAAGATCTGAAGCATCATTAATCTGGGCACCTTCACCCACAACCCGATCTGTGTCCGATTTCCCCATGCAGACTGGGTTGAGGACAATCCCTCGGGAACTTGCCAACTGATTTGACACAGCTCCTGAAACTCAGGAATAAAAGTCATAGCCAGCGTGTGGGCGTGAGACCCTGCTGCGATTCAAACCCCCTCTCCCCCCCACTCCTCCAATCACAGTAAGATGTCTCACAACACCAGGTTAAAATCCAGCAGGTTTATTTGGTAGCATGAGCTTTCGGAGCTACTCCTTCATCAGCTGAGAGTACGTGACCAGGAGCTGCAGTGAGTTGCCACGGGGGTTTGGTCAAACTGGGAGGACCAGCTCCCAGCTGAGCTGAAGGTCCCCTTTCATCCCTACCCCACCTCACCTCACCCTACCCCCCAATACCCCCCCCCCACCACACCCCCACCACCCCCCACCTCCCCCACCTTACCCCACCCCACGCCGCCCCACCTCCCCCACTTTACCCCACCCCACCCCCCCCCACCCCCACCCACCTTACCCCACCTCACCCTACCCCCAATACCCCCACCTCACCCTAACTACCCCACCCCCAAACACCCCACCTCACCCCCCCCAACACCCCCACCTCACCCTACCCCCCCCAACAACCCCCACCTCACCCTACCCCCCCCCCAAACACCCCCACCTCACCCTACCCCCCCCCAAAAACCCCCACCTCACCTACCCCCCCAACACCCCCACCTCACCCTACCCCCCCCCACCCCCCCCACCTCACCCTACCCCCTAACACCCCACCCTCCCCCCACCCCCCACCTCACCTCACCTCACCCCACCCCCTAACACCCCCCCCAACCCCTCACCTCACTCCACCCCACCCTACCCCCTAACACCCCCCCCCCACCCCCCACCTCACCCCCATTAGATCCTTAACCATATTCCACAGAGGAGATTTTTCCAATTGTGTTTTGAAGGGGTTAATTGACAGAGAACTGGTTAATCAAATGTACAGAGCCACAGTGTTTGTCACCTTTAGCTGTTGATTTGATTGGTTTTGTGTTGGAGGTGATTTAAATCTACCTTAATTCCCTCTGCAGACTTTTCTTCAGGCGTCATTATCCTGTTAATTCCATCAGTCACTGCGGCCTGGACCCTCTGCAAAGGAGGTGAGTGGATAACCGATGTATTCGTGCAGGTGCAGAGAGCCTGAACCACACCTCTCTGCATCTTAAACACTGACAGCAGTGAGCTGAGATTGGGACAAAGCCACTGGCTCAGATAGATGTGTATCTGGGCAAAGGGAAATGTATTTCAACATCACTGATTGGAAAAGTGTTACTAAACCAAGTGAGGCAAGTTTGGACTCAGTATTGAGGTCATAGCAAAGAGCCCCACCCGGTCTTAATGACTGTTCCTCTTCTGACGCTCCACCAAACACATCAATGTTCAAACTTTAAAAAAAACACTTTAGGCAGACAGACTAATTAATGTGTTTGGAAGCAGAGGTAAACAGCTGCCTGCGGTGTCCGTGGGGAACCAGCTGTGATTTATCAGCGAGCAGGGATCAATGTTAGACCATCGAGATAACTAATCCTGAGGGAAGGGGCACTTCCTTCATCAGTGAAATAAAACTCTGCATTTGTAACTTCAGGAGGCCCCAAAACACTTGGCCAATTACTGCTGCTAAAGTTGACAGCCAATTTACACACAGCAGGATCCCAGAAACAAACAAACAATCTGAAAAGGATCAGACCTGGTCCTCAGCTGCTGAGAGATAAATATTGGACCCAGGAGAATGGGGGTGGGGGGGGTGGAAGGAACTTCCCTGCTGTTCCCCAGTGGAGTTGCACAGAGGAATCTTTAACATTTGTTCTGAAGATGCTGAGGCTTTGCATGAGAGGCAAACACATTAACTTGAGTTTCACTCCCACTCTGAAATCCCAGATTAGTAACATTAGCAGAATGATTGTGCGCAGGAAGTTAGCATTTATCAGCAGTGAGAGGCGTGTGTTCACTAATCCAGTGAACCTGGACATTGCTGGATTTAAAATCATTTATAGCATTAGGCAGTCACATGACCCAGTCACAGAGCTGGGTAACGGAGGTGAGAAATCTCCCAGTGAAGGAGAGATTCAGAAACCTGTTCCTCCTGAACTCAATCCACTGATTATTTACACACTGCCATTATTCAAACAGTTCTTCTTTGGAATGAGTAGTACATTGCCAGCACTGGTCACTCATTTCCACTGATCCGTTTTCCAGTTTGAAGTTTTTGGTGGATTGTGGTATTTCTGTTCACTCTCCCTCCCAGAAGCCCAGGCTGATTAACAGTGCTGAACAGGCTAACCAGTCCAGCCTTGGTGCAGACACACTACAGGCAGCATAACCCTGGAAATCCTCACTAATCGAGGGAAGGTCAGCTTTACCCAACACTCTTTGACTTGCGGTTAGAGTTGAGCTATTAACAGGTTAATCTCCCTGTGCCAGTGTAGGAGAGGCAGATGTGGAGTTAACCCCTTCGCTAAGCTTGTCAGTGGGAACAATATCCCTCAAACTGTTTGATCAAGTTTAGCTTCACTGAGTATTCTGCGAATGGCTGTTTGTGGGATCTTCCTGTGCTGTATCTGTCTCCATAGCAACAGTCAAAGTCATTTGTTGCATACAGGTGAATCTTTTAAAACTGCCGCTGAATCAGAGTGTTTGAGAGAGTCACCAAGAAGCATTTCCACCTTTCTCTTTTATATTTTACAGGTGGCGAAAGGATAACGAACCCTCCAGGTAAGAATCTGCTTAAAGAACAACAACAGGTTCTTGTGAATGTCAGTGTCACACTCTCTCAATGTCCAGTCTGCCTGCTGGACACTTGCCCAGGGCTCTGGGTCTGTCCTGCACCTTGTCCAGGCTTAGACTGAATTGACTTTGCAGGAGTAAGGAGAGGGTTAAATCAGACCTGCTTTCCCTTCACCTCACCCCCACCCCAACATTGCCCCTGCTGGAAGCTGGCTGAGGGTCAGGGTTTGGGGTTAAGGCGTGCATTGCTGGATTGTGTCCCAGTTTATTATACAGCTTACAACTTCACCAATTAACCTGCTCACTGAGTGCACTGATTGGCTCACACTTGTTGTGATTCCCATTGGAATCCTCTCCCCTTGAAAGCCAAAGGTCAACTTCCAAATTGGGGAGGAGATGCTGTCCCATTGGTGGAGAGAATCTACCAATGGCAGCAAGTGTCTGTGCTGACAAGCTGAGGAGCTAGTCAATTAGCCAAATGGGTGTTGTGTGACATTGTGTGATGTTGCGTGACGTTGTATGATTCTGTATGTGCCTGCTCGCCAATGTGCTGTTTGGTCCTCGGCAGATTAAGCGTTAACAGCGAACTGAGGAATAACACTGTCCAATGTAAGATGTATAGAGTCACATGGTAACAGTCACTAGAAGCAGCTGCAATACTGCAACATCATGTACAGCAGTAACCTGGATCTATAAATAGTTAACGATTCATGTTTCACTGCACCATTCTCGATCTCCTCACTGAGACATCAGACAAACCCATAATGCAACATGATGCCTAACAACCAGCACTTACCATTAAACACTCCCTCTGGTAAACCTCACCCACCTGCAACGGGAAAATATCAGGGCCTTGACAGAAAGTAGGGATAGAGGAGGCCATTCAGCCCCAAAGCCTGTCCTGCCTGCCATTTGAATCAATCATGGCTGTTGGGTATTTTAACTCCAAACATTATCTTTAGTTCCTCACCTTTAGTCAACTAATCCATCAACATTGAACTTTCTAGAATATTGTAAGCGCCACCTTTTAAAGGGTCACACACAAAGTTGGAGTTAATGGGACACAAGTCCAAATTGGGAGGATGTGTCTGCCCCTTTAATTTCTCCCCCCACCATCCTGAACCCAGACCCTGTTCCCAGGCTTTAGAGGAAATGTGGATCAGGGTGCGTGATAATAGGCTGAATGAGTGACTGTAGGAAACTGCATGAGTGACCGTGACACCGAGTGACTGTGTGAATGTGAGAGAGAGACTGCGTGAGCATTGAAGACATCTGCATCGAGTTGTCATCCCTTTAAATATATCCCAATCGAGGTGAGGGATGTAAAATGGGCTGAGAGGCCAGCAATCTATTTGAGATGTAAATTGTTGAGTCCAGGGAAAATGTTGCTTGATTGACAGCTTTGGCTCTTTGACTTCTGCTGTCATTTTCACAATGTTTATTTACACAAGATTAGAAGGGTTCATAGAAACATAGAGCAGTGCAGCACTCTACAGGCCCTTCAACCCTCAACCCAAAATCAAGCTATCCCACTCCCTATCATTCTGGTGTGTTCCATATGCCTATCCAATAATTGCTTGAAAAGTTCCTAAAGTGCCCGACTCCACTATCACAGCAGACAGCGCATTCCACACCCCAATCACTCTGAGTAAAGAATCTACCTCGGACATCCGTCCTATATCTCCCACCATGAACCTTATAGTTATGCCCCCTAGTAACGGCTACATCCACCTGAGGAAATAGTCTCTGAACATCCACTCTATCAATCCCTCATCATTTTATAAACCGCTATTAAGTCACCTCTCATCCTCCTCCATTCTAAAGAGAAAAGCTCCAGCTCCTTCAACCTTTCCTGATAAGACGTACCCTCCAAGCCAGGCAGCATCCTGGTAAATCTTCTCTGCACTCTCTCTCCAATGCTTCCATATCTTTCTTATAGTGAGGTGACCAGAACTGAACACAATATTCTAAATATGGTCTCACCAAGGTCTGGTAGGCAGCACTCACGTGAATCACCTGACAAAGGGGCAAACCCTGAAAGATAGTGGTGTTTACTACCAAATAAACCTGTTGGACTTTAACCTGGTGTCGAGAGAGACTTCTTACTGTGTTTGCTTCCAGCGTCCACAGCCCGGTGTCCCTCTGTCTGTTTCCAGTGTTTACCAGGGTCAACTGGCCCAACTTCAGCCTGTAGCCACCCCCACCCCCACCCCCACCCCCTCCCCACCCCCTCCCCGTGCTTGCAGGAAATTTCTCCCTGGATGAGTTATCCAAGAGGGAATTTCCCCAACTCCTGCAATTTATGGGGAGAATGAATGAAAATCCAGCTTTCATTTATCAGTTTAATGATTTATTTTTGGGATGATTTAGAGTTTTTACATTTTGAAATATTTAATGTTCTGATGATTCATTTTTCAATTTTATTTTCAGGATATTTGCATTTGTGGCAAAAAAACAAGGCAGTTCGTCAGAGAATGTCTGTCACCTTTTTGCAGAGTTTGAACAAGATCATTCTGCTCATTTCATTATCAATCTCGTGTCCAAAATTCTACTGCAACCACAACAGAAGTAGCAGATAGTTCCAGAGAACACTCACGTGTACATGGCGTGTTGGTACACCAGCCTTGTTGGTACACCACGAGTTATTGCCAGCTGGCATCACTCAGTCCTGGAGCCTGGCACATGGCAGTTGGACTATTGAACATCCATCGTTGTGAAACCAAGGAATTGGCAGTGAAATCACAGCGAGAGTGTCAGATTCCGTAAAGGCTTCTGGAATGCCAAATGTTGCCCCTTGCAGCCAATCACTGAAGGAGTCATTATGGATCTTTCATTGAGAGCAGCCTTTAAGTTATTTATATACATGGAGCTGTGAGGAAATAACCTTCCAGTATGGCTCTGTATCGATGTCTGCAATGTGTGCGCTTTTTAATAACTCCTTTTATATTGAGACCACAGCATCTGTTTCTATTTGTGCAGTATGTACTGAATGAAAATGTTCCACAGCTTTGATATGTACAGTTTGAGATGTGAGTGTCATTGGCTATGCCAGTATTTATTATCCATCCTGGATTCTCCCTGTGAACTATCAATCATCAAAATCCCTGCAATACATAAGGAGGCCATTCAGCCCATCAAGTCTGCACTGCCTCAGCACCTTATCAAGGCCAACACACCCACCTGATCCCCATAACATCTAATCCACCTAACCTGTACAACTTGTGACACTAAGGAGCAACTCAGTGTGGCCAATCCACCTAAGGTGATGGTGAACTGCCATCTTGAATTGCTGCAGTCCTTCTGGTGTAGGTATACCCACAGCGCTGTTAGGAAGGGAGTTCCAGCAGTTTGACCCAGTGACCGTGAAGGAACCCAATGATATGTTTCCATGTCAGGTGGTGAGTGACTTGGAAGGGAATCTCCAGATGGGGATGTTCCCAGGTATCTGCTCCCCTTCCAGATGGAAGTGGTTGTGGGTTTGGAAGATGCTGTCGAAGGAACCTTGGGGATTTCCTGCTGGACATCCTGTGATATGTTGATCTCATCTCAACAACGTTCTTGATTCCCTTCATTTCTTCACCCTGGAGCCCTCAATCCTTTCACCCGAGTTACTGAGCATCGGGAGTGCAGAGGGACATTGCTGAAGTTTAAACCTGTTAGCCCTTTGAAAGTGCTCCCTTTACCTCACAACCTTGTCAATATTTTGGTTTTGATTATTGATCCAGTTCTCTACCGAATGCTAATGGTCCAAACCTTCCAGATCATTAACCATACACTGCCTTAACAGATCCTCACCTCCAATTGCTCTCAATCTGTGTCCCTCTGCTTAACTCACTGTCCCGATTCTCATCATAATTACCTCCTGATTTGGAGCACCTCATCTGCTCCAAAGGAGAACAATCCCAGATTCTCCAAACTCCAGATTCACTGAAGTCTCAAATCCCTGGAAACATTCCAGTAAATCTCCTCCGTACCTTCCCTTAGACCCTGAAATCCTCCCTAAAGAGTGAAACCCTTTAGCTGAGACCTAACCGGACAATTTAGTCTGACTTTGCAAACTTTTTGTTCCAACATCTTGGTTTAAATTTATATTATTTCATCTGTCTTTCCCTCTGCCTTTGAACATTTATCACTTTACACATCTCTGCATTAAACTCTTTCCCCAGTCTGTCCTCCTGAGATTTGTTACTATCCTTTGTTGTTTATGACATTTCCGAGTTTGTATCATCTGTAAATTTTGAAATGATGTTCTATTGATCCAAGCCTAGGTCATGAATATTGGAAAGAACAGCAATCCTTACACTGACCCAGGGAACACCATCTGTGTATTTCCATCTCAATGGAAAAATAACCAGTTCCCATCATCCTTGCTGCTGTATTTTTTGATGATTGGATATTTAATCATATAGACTTTAAGTTCACCAACAATTATATTTGACACATTGTGTCAAACACCTTCTGAAGGTCCAAATACACAGTGTCCACATAACCCTTAAAAAGCCTGAGTTCATCCAAAATGCAGCTGAGGAAGGAGCAGTGATGCAAAAGCTTGTGATTCCAAATAAACCAGCTGGACTTTAACCTGGTGTAGTGAGACTTCTTCCCGTGCTCTTTACATAGAGAGATAGAGGTTTACAGCATGCCCAACTTGTCCATACCATTCTTACATGGTAAAACTCCCAAGCTAATCCTAATTGCCCACATCCCTCTATACCCATCATATCTGTGTAACTATCTAAATGCTTTTTAAAAAGTAAAATTGTACCTATCTCTACTACTACCTCTGGCAGCTCGTTCCAAACACTCACCACACTCTGTGTGAAAGAATTGCCCCTGTGGACACTTTTGTATTCTCACCTTAAACCTATGCCCTCTAGTTTTAGACTCCCCTACTTTTGGGAAAAGATATTGACAATCTAACTTGTCTATGCCCCTCATTATTTTGTAAACCTCTATAAGGTCACCCCTCAGCCTCATACACTTCAGAGAAAAAAGTCCCAGTCTATCTAACCTCTCTTATAACTCAATCCATCAAGTCCCAGTAGCATCCTAGTAAATCTTTTCTGCATTTTTTCTAGTTTAATAATATCCTTTCTATAATAGGGTGCACGCAGTATTCCAATTGTGGCCTTACCAATGTCTTGTACAACTTCAACAAGGCGTCCCAACTCCTGTATTCAATGTTCTGACCGATGAAACCAAGCATGCCGAATGCCTTCTTCACCACTCTATCCACCTGTGACTCCACTTCCAAGGAGCTATGAACCTGTACCCCTAGATCTCTTTGTTCTGTAACTCTTCCCAACACCCTACTATTAACTGAGGAAGTCCTACCCTGGTTCAATCTACCAAAATGCATCACCTTGCATTTGTCTAAATTAAACTCCATCATCATTTGTCAGCTCACTGGCCCAATTGATCAAGATCCCGTTGCAATTGGAGATAACCTTCTTCACCGTCCACTATGCCACCAATCTTGGAGTCATCTGCAAACTTACTAGCCATGCCCCCTATATTCTCATCAAAACTCAATCAGGTTAGTCCAAAGTGATTCGCTAATGAATCATTGCAAGTTGTTTACTGATGTGTGAGGTAATGATGTCCAATTGCAAGGGACAGAGAAACATCCTTGTTTTGAAGAGTTTAAAGTATATTGTTTAAAGTGTATAATTGAACAGTTAGTATCACATCCTAATCAGTTTAAACATTGTGATTAAAACTGTATCAAAATCATTCTGGGATCAAACATTGGAAAGTTGTTTTTTTTCAAAGAAAGGCTCACACAGTCAATGTTCCTCTGTCCTGTGTCTCCGCAACTGGATTCTCTCCTTGAGAAATTCCAGCTTAACTCATTCTCTCTACCTCTCTGGAGTGGGAACAGGCTCTCATAGAATCCCTACAGTGCAGAAAGCGGCCATTCGGCCCACCAAGTCTGCACCAACCCCAATCCCATCCAGACTCTAACCCAATAATCCCATGTATTTACTCAAGCTATTCCCCCTAACACAAAGGGGCAATTTACTATGGCCAATCCACCTAAGCTGCACATCTTTGGACTGATTGAAAGGAAAGAGTTGACACTAACATTAATTTCAGCCTGAGTTCAAGATATTGAACCCGGGATCCAGTTGGATTGGTAAAAATCCCGGGAGCTTCCCCACACTGTGACTGCGTCCCACACAGAGCCTCCACCCAGTCACTCCTCCATTAATTACTCTGGGAGAAATGTGAGGGAGCCTCTGGGATGTTCAGGAATGGGTGTAGTGATTTATCCTGGTTTGGTTATCAGGGTGAGGCCAGTGTGAGGGTGATGTGGAAAGGGTTACTGAGATAATGTTGACAGCAGTGCACTGAGGGATGGATCACTTTGTGGTCTAGACAATGTCTCTGTGCGGTGCGACTACACGTACCTGCAGCAACAAGAGGAATTTGGATAATTGAATTCATGGAGGTTTACTGCCTCCTCCCTCACATTAATCCCACCAAAATCACTAACACCACTAAACATCAGGACTGTGATTGGAGGAAAGAGAGAGGGGGGTTTGACACCAGGATCCGCTCCCAATCTGTGTATCGACACTGGTTTAAAG
Source organism: Sphyrna mokarran (assembly GCA_024679065.1). Classification (NCBI taxonomy): domain Eukaryota; kingdom Metazoa; phylum Chordata; class Chondrichthyes; order Carcharhiniformes; family Carcharhinidae; genus Sphyrna; species Sphyrna mokarran. Next base: position 2,371,522 of record JAGIQG010000027.1, on the reverse strand, counting down.
TGATTCTGAGTGAGTTCCGGCAGGTAAAAGAGTGAAAGTGTGAAGTCAGGATAGACAGAATTCCCATGAATATAGAAGATTAGAGATTGATTGGTTGATCTTTTCAATGTGATTAACGGGTCGATAGAGAGAAATTTCTAATGGGGAGAGAATCCAGAACAATGGGGATGGAACTTGGGGATGAGAATCAAACTGTTCAGAACTGACAATGTGACACACACAATGACACACACTGACACACTGTCACACTGACACATACACTGACACATAGTGACACACATATTAACACACACACTGACACACTCAGACACAATGACACACACATACAGTGACACACAGAGTGACACACACTGACACACACTGACACACACAGTGACACAGTGACGCATGACACAGACACAAGTACAGTAAAACACACACACACACACACACACACAGACACACACACACAGTGACACCCTCAGACACACACACATACACGCACACGCACATACACACAGACACACACACACAGTGACACCCTCAGACACACACACATACACACACACACACACACACACACACACACAGTGACACCCTCAGACACACACACATACATGCACACGCACGCACACACAGTAACACTTTGACGCAGAAAGACCAGAAATCTTCCCCCACTGGGCTCTATTTTACCATTTTAATTCTAAGTGCTGGGCGGACTTGAAACTGCAAGTTTCAGATCCGAATTTTAACCCGTTCTCAGGCGCCCCCACACACCTGCAAAATTATCAGTGATTCCGAATCGTGCTGCACAGCCCTGTGGGCAGGGTTAACACCCCCGAAATCCTGCAGCTACGATCGGTGCCTCCAACTGCGCATGTGCAGAGAAACAAATAGAAAAACATTTGCCTGCATATCCCTCCCAGGCCGGATAACGCCTGCCCCTGGCCCAAACAGACACTGCCCCACTCCCACAACATTACTGACCCCCCTATCCCCACCACCCAAACCGATAGCGGGACCCTCCCCACCTGCAGATCTGAAGCAGATACCCGTCAGGTACTCAGCACCTATCTCCTCACTAAATGGAGTGCCCGAATCGGACTTGTATGGAGCATGACTGTTTCACACTGATTCTGGATGGGTGAACAGGGTGGGAAAGTCCCGGTAAAGTTGGGTGAACAGCCATTGAGTCAATTTAAGTGCATGCAAATCCTCTTAATTTGCCATGACGCCTGTTTCAGGCAGGGTCCCAATCGTGACCAGTTATGGGGCCTTGGTAAAGGGGGAACTGGCACAGATGTGTGCGCGGATCACATTACTTGCCTCATATCCGATTTTACCAAGTTTTCGCACCCAAAAACAGGTGCAACGCCATGGTAAAACTGGACCCAGATTCTGGATCAACGGAAAATGTCAATACTGAGGTTGTAGGATTTTTTATTGGGGAAGGGGATGGAAGGATATTGAGGAAAGTGAAAAATACAAACCCAGGCAGAATCTGAGTGAAGGGTAGAAGGGGTTGAAGCTGTTAACGCCCTCAGCGAATATCTCACTTACAGGATGACCACAACTCGCTCAGATACACAACAGCCACAGGAGGGAGACAGACTCCACACTTTGATTCACATCAGCCACACGGAGTCAAATTGAGCGTTCTGATTCTCATTAATCACACTCACTGCAGACATTCCACATCAGAAAGTTTCAGAGAATTCCTCAATTAGTCAGGGAGCAGAGAGAAGGAAGCATGTGACCAAACAAAACACACGACAGCAGCGAAACAAACCCAGTGAGTCCTCTATTCAAATAGAGGCAAAAAACTGCAGATACTGGAATCTGAAACAAAAACAGAAAATGTTGGAAAACCTCAGCGGATCTGACAGTGTCTGTGAGGACAGAACACAGCCAACTCTGACAATAGGTCATCCAGACCCTAAACATTAGCTCTGTTCTCTCTACAGAGGCTGTCAGACCTGCTGAGATTTTCCAGCATCTTAGAACATAGAACAGTACAGCACAGCACAGACCCTTCAGCCCTCGATGTTGTGCCGAGCTTTGTCCAAACCCAAAATCAAGCTATCCCACTCCCTATCATTCTGGAGTGCTCCATGTGCCTATCCAATAAAGTTCCTAAAGTGTCCGACTCCACTATCACAGCAGGCAGTCTATTCCACACCCAATCATTCTGATTGAAGAATCTACCTCAGATATCCCTCCTGTATCTCCCGCCATGAACCTTATAGTTATGTCCCCCTGGTAACAGCTACATCCACCCGAGGAAACAGTCTCTGCACATCCACTCTATCTATCCCCCTCATCATCTTATAAACCACTATTAAGTCACCTCTCATCTTCCTCCACTCTAAACAGAAAAGCCCCAGCTCCCTCAACTTTTCCTCATAAGACCTACCCTCCAAACCAGGCAGCATCCTGGAAATTTCCTCTACACTCTCTCTAATGCTTCCACATCCTTCTTACAGTGAGGTGCACACAATATTCCAAATGTGGTCTCACCAAGGTCCTGTATAATTGCAGCATAACCCCACGGCTCTTAAACTCAAACCTCCTGTTAATAAACACTAACACACTATAAGCCTTCTTCACAGTTCTATCCACTTGAGTAGCAACCTTCAGAGATCTGTGAATTATGAACCCCAAGATCTGTCTGTTCCTTCACATTCCTCAGAATTCTGCTGTTGATCCTATACCCCTCTTTATCTCTGTAACCTCCTCCAACCCCTACATCTCTATCTCTGTAACATCCGTATTTCTATATTATCTATATGTTATCTTGTGTTGTAGAGATTTACAGCTTGGAATTAGGCCCTCTGGCCCAACTTGTCTATGCCACACAGTTTTTAACCACTGCCTGCATTTGGCCCATCGTACCCATGTAACTGTCTAAATGCTTTTTAAAAGACAAAATTGTACACATTTCGACTACTGCCTCTGGCAGCTCGTTCCAGGCACTCACCACCCTCTGGGTGAAAAAATTGCCCCTACTGGACTCTCTACTTTTAGACTCCCCTAGCTTTGGGAAAAGATATTGACTATCTAGCTGACCTATGTCCCTCATTATTTTATAGACCTCTATAAGGTCACCCCTCAGCCTCCTACACTCCACAGAAAAAAGTCCCAATCTATCCAGCCTCTCTTTGTAATCCATCAATCCATCAAGTGCAGGTAGCATCCTAGTAAATCTCTTCTGCACTCTTTCTAGTTTAATAATATCCTTTCTTTAATAGGGTGACCAGAACTATACACAGTATTCCCAAGTGTGGTCTTACCAACGTCTTGTACAACTTTAACAAAATGTCCCAACTCCTGTATTCAACGTTCTGACCGATGAAACCAAGCATGCTGAATGTCTTCTTCACCACTCTGTCCGCCTGTGACTCCACTTTCAAGTAGCTATGAACCTGTACCCCTAGATCTCTTTGTTCTGTAACTCTCCCCAGTGCTCTATCATTAACTGAGTAACTCCTGCCCTGGTTCAATCTACCAAAATGCATCACCTCGCATTTGTCTAAATTAAACTCTGTCTGCCATTCATCAGCCCACTGCTCAATAGATCAAAACCCTGTTGCAATCCAAGATAACTTTCTTCATTGTCCACCATGCTACCAATCCAGGTGTTATCTGCAAACTTACCAACCATGTCCCCTGTAACTTCATTTAAATCATTAATATAAATACAAATAATATTGGGCCCAGCACTGATTCTCGAGGCACACCGCTGGTCACAGTCCTCCAGTTTGAAAAACAATTCTATACGACTCTTTGTCTTCCATTATCAAGCTAATTTTGTATCCATTTAGATACCTCACCCTGGATCCTATGAGATTTAACCTTGTGCAACAACCTACCAAAGGCCTTGCTAAAGCCCATGTAGACAACATCAACTACACAGACAATTTGTTGCTGCAGTTTCTAATCTATCTAATTGTGACCTGATAATGGGGTAAGGTTAAATTCTCTTTCCCATTGTCCAATCCTGGTTGATTCTTGGTGTTTGGAAGATTTGAAGTGACTGTGTGGAACATTGTCCTGACACTGGGAGAGAGTTGGACTGAACGTCACCATCACCCTCTGCTTAATTCCAGAGCTGGAGTTTGGAACTCACCACCTGAGAAAGCTGCACAATTCATTCATCACAAAGATCCTCCAACAACAGGCAACCAACAAGAAATTTAACACCAATAATCCATTGGAAAGGCCCAAAGGATTGGGAATTGCCAGGAATGTGTGGAGAAGCTGGGATTATCCCTCTTCGAGCACACAAGGTGAAAGAGAGATTAAATCGAGACATTGGAAATCTTTTGGGTTTTGATAGAATAAATAATGAGAAAGAGTTTCCATTGGCAGGATGGTCCCAGATAGAGGGTAATCGGCAGGAGAGACGGAGGTGAGATAGGGAAACATTACCCTCAGGATTGGTGTGGCCTGGAACGCACTGTCCAAAAGATGGTGGAAGCAGATTCAAGAGTAACTTTCAAAAGTGAATTGGAGAAATCCAAAGGGGAGGGTTTTATGGAGCTCCAGAGGTGAATGAGTAGCAGTGGGGGTGGGGGTGGTGGGGAAAGAATTGGAAAGTTCTTTCAAAGAGCTGGTATACGTATGATGGACAAAATGGCCTCCTGTGTCATTTTTGGATCTAAACCCTCTGACCTCACACCTTTTGACCTCACACCCTCTGACCACACACCCTCTGACCTCATACCCTCCGACCTCAAACCCTCCAACCTCGCACCCTTAGACCTCACAACTTCTAACCTCACATCCTGAGACCTCATGCCCTCTGACCTCACACCCTCTGTCCTCACACCCTCTGACCTCACACTCTCCGACTTCACACCCTCTGACCTCACACCCTCTGACCTCACACCCTCTGACCTCACACCCTCTGACCTCACACCCTCTGACCTCGCACTCTCCGACCTCACATCTTCTGACCTCACATCTTCTGACCTCACACCCTCTGACCTCATAGACTCTGACCTCACACCCTCTGACCTCACACCCTCTGACCTCGCACTCTCCGACCTCACACCCTCTGACCTCACAGACTCTGACCTTGCACCTTCCGACCTTACACATTGCTGATTCACAGATGCTGGGCTGTGTGTCCAATCTTTAAGAAATGGGGAGTTCCTGTACATGGACCTCTGCCCCATTCCTAATCCCAGCCCCCTGCCCCTGAATTTACCCCAACCCAAAACCCATCTCTTTGTTCACTGTGTGGTCTCTAGTTGTGTTTTTCCCGATCTGCCACAGCGCCAGGAACAGTTCTAGTTTAAATAACCTGAAATAGTCATAGGCATTCAGCCTTTGATCTTCAGGTAAATGTTCTCCAAGGTGCCCTCCATAACACACAACAACACAGAGTCGCTGAGCAGAGACTGATAGCCAAGTTCCTCACACATGAGGACGGTCTCAACTAGGATCCTCGGTTCAATGTCACACTATCTGTAACCCCCACGATTTGTCTGGGCTTGTAAAACCTCACTAACTGTCCTGGCTGGAGATAATACACATCTTTAACCTGCGCTTAACCCTCTCTCCACTCACATTGTCTGTACCTGTAATGACTTGATTACCTGTAAAGACTCACATTCCAATCATTATTTTGTTAATTGAATTTGTGCCTTTATATGTGCTGTTTGTGAACAGAACTCTTCACTTGTCTGAAGGAGTCTGAGACTCTGAAAGCTTGTGCTGCCAGATAAACCTGTTGGACTTTAACCTGGTGTTGTGAGATTTCTTCCTGACGTTAGCTGAAGACTGACTGTGATTTTTTTTATATCAGATTGCTGTCCTCTGCAAAATCCCAAATTTTGGAAATTTTATTCTGAGCTGTAAATGTCAGATTACTCACACCCAACATTTCGTTTCCCACAGCCAAGGGTCACACTTTGGGAATGAAGGAATCTCTGCCTAATGAGTGATTTATTGAACGCCATGGAAAAATGTGGTTAGCATTCAGTTGGCAGAAACTGGCAGCAGTGCTCCTCCCATCCTGCAGAACAACACCACCAAACATCACATGGAAACCATTTCACTGTGCCGGAGTTTTATAGCTACATCTCTGGCTCTTCCATCTATTTATTTGGTTAATAAAACTCTCATGAATTGTAAAATGTTCTGATTCCTCCTTCGTCTTGACTCTCCCTATCTCTGTAATCTCACAGTTCTCCCAGATCTCTGCATCCTCCAATTCTGGCTCCCAGCACATCCCCAGTTTGAATCGCGCCAGCCCAGCTTCCCGCTATCCCATTCCTAAACTCTGGAATTCCTTCCCTGAATCTCATCCCCTCCCTCTCCTTCAAAACCCCATTATTGGAAGGTGTCCTGAGCTGGGGAACTCAGCTGATGGTAGTCATGATGTGGAGATGGTGACATTGGACTGGGGTAAACCGAACTCAGGAGCCCCAGAGTCTACACCACAGTTAGAACAGGCAAATCAGACACCAGTATGTTCAGGGGGAGAGAATTAGAAATGTTTTATTGAAACTGTATCAAAACCATAGAATCTCGACAATGCAGAGAAGGGCCATTCAGCCCATTGAGTCTGCACCAACCTTCTGAAAGAGCACTCTGCTTAAGCTCTCTCTCCCACCTATCCCCATATCTCATGCACTTCTTGTGGCCAATCCACCCCACCTGCACTTTGTAGTGTGGAAAGAAGACAGAGCACCCAGAGTAAACCCACGCAAACACAGGGAGTATGGGGCGACATGGTGGTAAGGTGGTTAGCACTGCTTCCCTACAGCACCAGGGACCAGGGTTCAATTCCCACCTCAGGTCACTGTCTATGTGGAGTTTGCACATTCTCTCCGTGTCCGTGTAAGTTTCCTCCTGCACTCCAAAGATATGCAGGTTAGGTCTATTGGTCACGCTAAATTGCCCTTTAATGTCCCAAGTTAGTGGTAGTTATAGGACGGATGTCAGAGGTAGGTTCTTTACCCAGAGGGCGGTAAGGGTATGGAATGCCCTGCCTGCTGCAGTTGTAGATGTGTCAAGTTTGGTGGCGTTTAAGAGGTCAGAGGATAGGTTTATGGATGAAAAGGGAATGATTTAGGGTAGAGGGTCATTGCTTTTTCTTAATTTGTCGGCGCAACATCGAGGGCTGAAGGGCTTGTTCTGCGCTGTAATGTCCTATGTTCTATGTTCTATGAGTTACAGAGGTTAGTGGAGTAAATATGTGGAGTTACGGAGAAAGGGCCGAAGTGGGATTGTTGTTCGTGCAGACTCAATGGGTTGAATGGCTTCCTTCCGTAGGATTCTATGATTCCATGAACATGCAAACTCCACACAGACGGAGACCTAAGGCTGGAATTGAACCCAGGTCCCTGACACTGTGAGATAGCAGTGCTAATGGGTTCCTGACTCTGGGATAGCAGTGCTAACAATTTGCCGCTGTGCTGTACATTTCTGGTCTTCACAGTATAAAAGGGTCCCTGGACAGAGTGCAGAGAGATTTTACAAAGAGGATCCCAGAAACTTATTGGTTTGTATATCAGGAAAGAATTGGTAGGATGTGTGTCTTTTGAAAAAAGATTCCAAGGCAAATTTTGTTTGAAAACACTCTTGTGAATTGTTTTGGGATATTTTACCCTGTTAAAGATACTATATAAATGCAGGTTGTTGTTATTGAATGTTCATTCATAAATAGACCAACGCAGTGCAGGAGGAGGCCATTCAGTCTATTGTACTGATGCTGGCTCTTTGTAAAGAGATCCAATCAATGAGCCCCATTCCCACAGCGGTTGTGGTTGTAATTTTTTGAGGACAGGGTTGTGAAGTAATTTCTAAAATTGTGATGAATTTCTCTCTGTTCCAGCTGGATATTGTGCCTCTGAGCCTCACTGTACAATAAACCTGAGCAACAGCACCTTATCTCCCAATTCGACAGGTTATAGCCGTCAGGACTCAACTCTGAGTTTAACAACTTTAAGACCGTAACCTTTCACTCCACTGGAAGCACTCTTTTTATTCTAAATATTTTTAGTCTCAATATCACCCTTCCTTCTCCCTCTCTCACTGGGTCAGCTGTCACTCAGCACAGAGCCTTATTTCCCATTAACACATTCTGTATCTTTATTCCATTTTTAGCACCTTCCATCGCCCCTCTCACAGCATTAACACCTCCTACATCGCACCTACACACCTTTGGTATCTGAGCTCCCACCACTCACTGACCTTCTACTCTGCTCCAGCCCCATCCCCTTTACAGAGTAAAATTTCTCCCTCTCTTTAACTCTAATGAAGAGTCATCCAGGTTCGAAGCATTAACTCTGTTTCTCTCTGCAGACGCGGCCAAACCTGCTGAATTTATCCAGCATTTTCTGGTTTTATTTCAGATTTGCACAATAAATCTCTCTGTCCCTCTTGTTTCCTCTCTCACTCTCTCTCTCGTTCTCAATTCATTGGAAAACCTCCAATGAACTGGAGATGATTTTTTAAATACCGATGATGAAACCTCAGTGTGACTCTGTGTCTCTTTTCCTTCCTTCCCCAATTAATGAGCCCACATTCAACTCCATCTTATTCAACCCCAGATTAATCTCAATATCCTATTATTATTTTACTGTTTCATTTCTTTATTCGTATCTGGGATTTTGGTCACTGGCTGCATTTACTGCCCATTCCTAACTGCATCTTGAACTGAGTGTCTCGCTCAAATATTTCAGAGAGCAAGTAAGAGCCAACCACACCGTTGTGGCTCTGGAGTCCCATGTAGGCCAGACCGGGTAAGGATGGCGGATTTCCTTCCCTAAACCAGCCAATCTCACTGGTGGGATCTTCACATTCTGCTGATGGTGAACCCTGCCAGGGTTCTCCCAGTGGGGGTGGGAATGGGTGCATTGAGCAGGAAACCCTGTGACCAAAATGGGATCAGAAGCTCAGAACTGACAGCATATTCACCACTGCGAAACACACGGTGATGACACAGAAAATCACCCTGCTCAGCAGTACTGAGATAAGCTTTATATTCCAGATTTATATTCCAGGTTTATAATCCAGATTTATATTCCAGATTTATAATCCAGATTTATATTCCAAATTTACATTCCAGATTTTTATTTTCCAGATTATATTCCAGATTTATATTCAAGATTTATGTTCCAGATTTTTATATTCCTAATTATATTCCAGATTGATATTCCAGATTTATTCTAGATTATATCCCAGATTTATTCCAGATTATATTCCAGAATTATATTCCAAATTTAAACATCAGATTTATATTCCACTTTTATATTCCAGATTTATATTACAGATTATATTCCAGTTTTATAGTCTAGATTTATATTCCAGAGTTCAATTCCAGATTTATATTCTAGATTTATGTTTCAGATTTATATTCTTTATTATATTGCAGATTTATATTCCCAGTTATATTTCAGATTTATATTTTGTATTTATATTCCAGATCTATATTCCAGATTTGTATTCCAGATTTACAATCCAAATTTATATTCCTGATTATATTCCAGATTTACATTCCTTTTTTATATTTCAGATTTATATTACAGATTTATGCTCACTGGATTTATATTCCAGTACTTCCTGCGGTGGGATTTGAATTCTGTGTTTCCATTGGCTTGGCGCACTGGATTATTCAGCCAATGACACCTCCCAGAGTTGTTACAGTGCAGAAAAGGCATTTGGCCCATCATGTCTACAACAACTCTCTGTTTGAGCCTCATCTAGTGCCAATTTCCTGCCTTCTCCTTGTAATTCTGCAATTATTTTTCCTAATGGATCATTATCCAATTCCCTATTAAAAATCCTGATTGAATCTTTTTCCATTGCACTCTCAGACAGTGCATTCCACTCAAGCCACTCACTAGGTGAAAATCTTTTTCAAAAATTGCCTTTGCTTCGACAATTATTTTCAATCCGTGCCCTTTTGTCTCGACACTTCACGGCTCCCCATTCATGTCTGCTCCTCTGCTTTTTTCCATTAATGTAAGCATTGTCAAGACTCTGAGCTTCAATCTGTTCCTTCACCCAATCAGTAACCTCCCTCCTTCACTCATTTCCCACAATCCTGTTAGTTTCTACACTCAGCTCCTTTCAGATCCCAATCCCCCAGTGCAGCGACCATCAGCTCAAAGCTCAAGTCACATCAACCTCCACCAAATAAACTGACAATGTTAAAATTTATTTACGAGTCACAAACAGGCTTACGTTAACACTGCAATGAAGTTACTGTGAAAATCCCCTAGCCGCCACACTCCGGCACCTGTTCGGGTACATTGAAGGAGAATTTAGCATAGCCAGTTCACCTAACCAACATGTCTTCCAACTGTGGGAGGAAGCCAGAGCACCCAGAGGAAACCCACGTACACACAGGGACAATGTGCAGACTCTGCACAGACAATGACCCAAGCTGGGAATTGAACTTGGGTCCTTGGCATCATGAGGAAGTAATGCTAATCACTGTGCTGCTGTGCCACCCAATGCTGGAAATAGTCAGCAGGTCAGACAGCATCTGTGGAGTGAGAAAGGGTTAATGAGCGGAATTTTACAGCCTTACTCATTCTGAAGCCATGCAATCCCACCAGAGTTCAGCAGACCCTCCCATGCTGTGCCTCATCTGCTCCGATTCCTGTAGCGGGCAAGTGGGAAAATTACCCCAGTGTTTCAGTTTGATGACCATGAGTCAGAATTGCCAGTGTAACCACTGCTCCAAAGTTTCCAATTCTTCATCTGCTCAATATGTGAACCCAAGCTGGGATTTTCACTGGGCAAGTGGGAATTTAGAGCAGCGAGTCAGCCCAGGCAGTAATCAGCAATAACTTCTTCATCTTGCCTTGAAATTATATCACCATTCCTTCACTGTCACTAAAGCAAAATCCTGGAACTCCCTCCCTAACAACCTAACAGCACTGAGGCACCGGGAACAGAGACACCTCTAGAGACTGGGAACAGAGACAACACAGTAAGAAGTCTCACAACATCAGATTAAAGTCCAATGGGGTTTATTTAGTAGCAAACACTACTAGCTTTCAAAGCGCTTCCCCTTCATCAGGATTCTCCCACTCACCTGACAAAGGGGCAGTGCTCCGGAAACTAGTGGATTTTGCTACCAAATAAACCTATTGGACTTTAACCTGGTGTTGTGAAACTTCCTACTGTGTTTACCCCAGTCCAACGCCAGCATCTCTGCAACAAAAACCACCCCAGACACTGGGAACAGAGACACCCTCCACCCCACAGAGAAAAAGGTCCTATAGCTTCGGAGTTTGAGATTGGTGTCAGTAGATCCAGAATTCTATGAATATCTTTGCGAGTTGCAAGATCCAGGGAACTGCCAATGTTCTCCTGGATTACTGAGATCCAGTAAGAAGTCTGACAACACCAGGTTTAAATGCAACCAATTTATTTGATAGTAAACTCACAAGCTTTCGAGGTTATCCTCTTTGTTCTTCTTCACCTGACAAAGAACACAGCCTGGAAAGCTTGTGAGTTTACTATCAAATAAATCTGTTGGATTTAAACCTGATGTTGTCAGACTTCTTACTGTGTTTACCCCAGTCCAACGCCGGCATCTCTACATCATTACTGAGATCCAACAGAAAATATTCCTGATCAGAATCATGAACTTTGTTCTACTACAGACAGTTTTTTAATGAGTCCCTGAATGTTTGTGTGTGCCAGGTTCCATTGCAGTTGCTGCCCAGCTGTCTGCTTTAATGATTCGAGTAATTAATATTGTGATTCTGCTCTCACTCCAGAACAATTCTCACTTTCTGTTTTTGGTCCAGAAATTTCAGCTTAAACTGAGCAGGTACTGCACTGAATAACACTTTGGGTGAAAGCCCAAGTTAAAAGTTCAAATGCAAAACTAGACATTCACTTTTTAGGAGAAAACTAAACCCAATATTTTAACTGTTTCGCTGTCAGTTTGCACCAACAATCCCCAAATTCCACCCGAGCTGATCGCTGCTAATCAGACAAGAACAGCACTATTCCATCAAAACACTGACCAGAGGATCCACACACTGATCCACACGCTGACCAACACACTGACCCACACACTGACCCACACACTGACCAACACACTGACCAACACACTGACCCACACACTGACCCACACACTGACCAACACACTGACCCACACACTGACCCACACACTGACCCACACACTGACCCACACACTGACCCACACACTGACCAACACACTGACCCACACACTGACCCACACACTGACCAACACACTGACCCACACACTGACCCACACACTGACCCACACACTGACCCACACACTGACCCACACACTGACCCACACACTGACCCACACTGACCAACACACTGACCCACACACTGACCACACACTGACACACTGACCACCACACTGACCCACAACTGACACCACACACTGACCCACACACTGAACACACTGACCCACACACTGACCCACACACTGACCCACTGACCCACACACACACACCAACACACTGACCCACACACTGAACACACTGACCCACACACTAAACCCACACACTGACACATGCTGACCAACACACTGACCCACACACTGACCCACACACTGACCACACACTGACCACCCACACACCCACACACCCTGACCACACTGAACCACACACCCACACACTGCTGACCAACACACTGACCCACACACACCACACTGACCACACACTGACCCACACACTGCCCAACACACTGAACCACACTGACCCACACACTGACCCCACACACGACCACACACCACACTGACCAACACACTGACCCACACACTGACCCACACACTGACCAACACACCCCCACACACTGACCACACTGACCTGACACACACACTGACCCACACACTGACCAACACACTGACCCACCCTGACCCACACACTAAACCAACACACTGACAACACCACCACATGACCCACAACCACACACCACACACTGACCCCACACACCCTGACCAACACACACTAAACCACACACACTGACCAACACACTGACCACAACACTGACCCACACACTGACACCAACACACTGACCCACACACTGACCACACACCAACCAAACACTGACCCACACACTGACCCACACACTACACACAAACCAACACTGACCCACACACTGACCCACCCCACACACGACCCACACCTACCCACACACTGACCACACACTAAACCCACCACACTGACCCACACACTAAACCACCACTGAAAAACCCACACTGACCCACACACTGACCACACACTGACCACACACACCAAACCACACACTGACCCACACACTGACCCACACACCTGACCCACACACTAACCCACACACTGACCCACATGCCAACTACCACACACACTGAACCACACACTGACCCACACACAAACCCACACACAAACCCACACACTGACCCACACACTGAAACCCCACACACCCACACCCAACACTACCTGACCCACACACTGACCAACACACTGACCAACCACACTGACCCACACACTGACCACACCTGACCCACACACTAAACACACACACTGACCCACAACCACACACTGACCACACACTGACCCACACCTGCTGACCCACCACACACTGACCAACACACTGACCCACACCTGACCCGCTACAACCCACACACTGACCCACACACACTACACCACCACACTAACCCACACACTGACACACACTGACCCACACTGACCCACACACTAAACCACACACACTGACCACACACACTGACCCACACACTAAACCCACACACTGACCCACACACTGACCCACACACTGACCCACACACTACACACACCACACACTGACCACACACACACAACCCACACACTGACCCACACACTAAACCACACACTGACCACACACCAAACCCATACACTGACCCACACACTAAACCCACACTGACCCACACACTGATCCACACACAAACTCACACACTAAACCCACACACTGACCCACACACTAAACCCACCCACCCACACACACTAACACCCACACATTGACCCACACACTGACCCACACACTACCCACACACTGACACACTAACCCACAGACTGACCCATACACTGACCCACACACTGACCCACACACCCACACACTGACCACACACACTGACACACCACACCACACTTTGACCCACACACTGACCCACACACTAAACACACATTGATCCACACACTGACCCACACACAAACCACACACTGACCACACCTAAACCCACACACTAAACCCACACACTGATCCACACACTGACCCACACACTACCCACACACTCCCACACTGACCACACTGACCACACACTAAAACTGACCCACACACTAAACCCACACACTGACACACCCACTGACCACACTGATGAACTGACACACTAAACCTGACCCACAACTGACCCACACACTGACTGACCACACAGTAAACCCACACACTAAACTCACACACGACCCACACACTAACCCACAACCACACTGACCCACACACTAAACAACACTAACCACACACTGACCCACACACCCACACTGACCCACACACTAACCCACACACTGACCCACACACAGACCCACCACAAACCCACACACTGACTGACACACTCCCACACTGATCCACACACTGACCCACACAGACCGCACACACTAAGCCACACCTGACCGACACACTGGCCCACACACTGACCCACACACTAAAACACCACACACACACTGGGACCCACACACTAAACCCACACACTGACCCACACACTGACCCACGGACCCACACCTCACGACCCACACACTGACCCACACACTAAACCACATACTGACCCTACAAACAAACCCACACACTGAACCCACACACTGACCTGCACGCTGACCCACACACTGACCCACACACTATACCCACACACTGACCCTCACACTAAACCCACACACTGATCCACACACTGACCCACACACTAAGCCCACACACTGACCCACACACTGACTCACACACTAAGCCCACACACTGACCCACACACTGATCCACACACTAAACCCACACACTGCCCCACACACTGAACTCTCACACTAACCTACACACTGACCCACACACTGACTGACAGTGACCCACACAGTAACTTGTACACTGACTTACACACTAACCCACACACTAACCCACACACTGACCCACTCACTAACCCACACACTGACCCACACACTAACCCACACACTGACCCACATGCTCCAGGCAGTGCTGGGCCAGGAATTCCCAGGTGTCCATGGGGATGTTGCACTTTTAAGGAGATTTTGAGGATGTCTGGAAGCGTTTCCTCCACCTTCCCGATGCTCAATTGCCTCATTGACATTCCAAGTCAAGTGCTTATTTGAGGAATTGCGTGTCAGGAATGTGGATGTGTGGCCTGACCAGCAGAGCTGATCAAACGTGACCATTGCTTTTGTACCGGGGATGTTGGTTTGAGTGAGAACGCTGATGGTGGTGCCTATCCTGTCAATGGATTTCCAGCACTTTGCAGAGGCAGCACTGGTGAGATATTTCTCCAGTGTTCTGAGGTGCCTGCTGGAGATTGAGGTCTAAGATCCTGGACTTCAAACACATTTCTTCCTCAGGCAACTGAAGGGCACGTTGAACCTCATCATTGATATCTGTCCTTGTTGACAGTAAGCTCCCAAGATGTCAAAAGTGGTCCACATTGTCCAAGGCCTCGTCATGGATTTTGATAAGCAGGTGGGAGAAGCAATACTGTGTGGTGGGCACGTTAGTAAAGGACCGTTGTCTTACAGATGATTAGTGTAAGGCCCAAGTTCCTGTTTCCTTGGTGAAAATGTTGATGGTGGCTTGGAACTCAGACTTTGAGTGTGCGCAGATACAAGCATCATCTACATTCTGTTGGTCAATGACCGAAGATCGGTCAACCTCGAATCTGGCTTGCAGGGGCCAATGGATGAATGGATTCCCATTTGTTCTGTGGTTTAGCTCCACTCCAGCACATTACTGGGGGATTGCTGCAGTGCAGGCTAAACAAAGAACAGTGACTGGATAGAACAGGAACAGGCCCTTCAGCCCAACAGGTCCATGCCAGGGAGCTGCATTCAAGCTTCTTCCATCATTATTGGCCTCATCCTATCAGCTTATCCTCTCTTCCTTTTACACTGTGTTTATACCGATTCCCCTTAAAATATCTCCTTTAGGCCTATAGACCCCCAAATAGTCAATGGCAATTAGAAGAACAAATATGCAGGGAGATTGGGGAGACTTGGAGGAGTAATAGCGTTTCACAGTAGGGATTTTAATTTTCCTAACATGGACTAGGACTGCCATTGTGTTAACAGCTTCGATGGGGTGGAATTTGTTAAGTGTGTTGTGGAAAGTTTCATCATGTAGCACGTGGAGGGTCCCACTTGGGACAGGACAAAACTTGACCCACTCTTGGGAAATAGGATGGGAGCCTTCATCATTCAGGCCATTGAGTACAGAAGCTGGAAAGTTATGTTGCAGTTGTACCAGGCGTTGGTGAGGCTACACTTGGAATATTGTGTTCAGTTTTGGTCACCTTGCTATAGGAAAGATATTATTAAATTGGAGAGAGTGCAGAAGAGATTTACAAGATTTCTGCCAGAACTCCAGGGACTGAGGGAGAGATTGGACAGGCTAGGATTTTTTTCTTTGGAGTGTAGGAGATTGAGGGATGATCTTACAGATATGTATAAGATCATGAGAGGCATGGATAGGGTGAATACAAAGTCTTTTTCCCAGGGTTGGGGAATTGAGAACTAGAGGGCATCAGTTTAAGTTCAGAGGGGAAAGAATTAATGGGAACCTGAGGGGCAACTTTTTTACATAGAGGGTGGTACATGTGTGGAATGAGCTACTGGAAGAAGTTGTTGAGGCAGGGAAATTGACAACATTTAAAAGGCATTTGGACAGATACATGGATAGGAAAGGTTTAGAGGAATATGGGCTAAATGCAGACAAGTGGGGTTAGCATAGATGGGTTTTTTGATTGGCATGGACCAGTTTGGGCTAAAGGGTCTGTCTCAATTTTGTATATTCTATGATTCTATGAAGCAGCCTCTCACAATCTTATCCATATCAATATTATCCTCTCACATTCCTCTAACTCTTATAACAGGCTCCTTCTACTCAACTGAACCATCCGCTCAGCCCAGGAATTCAAAGTGCTCAAAAGTGACCCTGGTTACAGAGTCTAAACTTTCCTATCTTATCCAATGGGCTGTATCTAGTTGTTGAGGTTATAACTCTCAGGAAAGAATAACGAGACTAAAGATTGGGTAACCTGATCGGGGTAACAAAAGTGGCCTCTTAAAGCCTTAATTGGTCATTTCTGAGTGACCACCTGATGCCCAGCTGCCCCTTGTAAAATCCCAGTCGGGAGGAAGGGGAGGGGGGGAGCCACCAATGGTACTGTACCCTGACAGGTCCATCCAGCTGCTGCCCTGCTCATGTCACTCTGTCCAGGGCTTTTAGATGTGGAGAAGGGCAGGGAGAGGGGCAATGAGCAAATATTCTCACTAATAAATCCAGGAAAGAATACAGGAGAAACTTTATTATTCAGGCAGCCATCTAGGATGGGGATGAGGAGAATTATTTTCACTCAGTGCGATGTGAAGGTTTGGAATTCTCTGTCACAGTAGCTGTAGATGTTTGATTTACGAGTATAATCTCTGAACACTGATACAGTCGTATTTCTGTCACATTTTTCATGAGTTCAGGGCATCAAAAAGCATTTAATTGGCAAAAAAAGATACTTTTTCTCACAGGGTGCTCACTGTAGAAAACAATGACAATCATTTCATGCACAGCAGGACTCCACAAACAGCTCTGTGATAATGAGAAGTAGAAAGAGGAGATGATGCAGACTCAATAATATTCAGAAAGTGACACAGTAACATCATTTGATTTGTTGTCTTAGCATTTATTACATTTCAATATTTTACAAAAACACGGTCTAACATAGTATTTAAAAAAAAGATTCTGAATATCACAGGTTTTAAAGAGAGCAGAGTGTAAAATGCAGATCTGATGTGTTGGTAGTCACATGTCCCTGATCTTTGTACAATTGAAGTTGACATCATCAGTTTTTTGATTCCTTCCTTTGCTCACAAGTTGTGACAGTATCTCCTTTTCCATGTCTCAAAGGAATTTCTTTCTACTTTAGACAATATACTGATGGAGCAGACGTCACATTCAACAACACAGAATCTACTGGAATCTCTTCAAATGTTACTCAGGTGAAGTGTGAGGTGAGATGGAGAGAGGGTGGTGGAGTGCTGGATACTGAAATGAATATATTGCTGAATTAGGCCATTCAGCCCATCGAGTCCACTCCACTATTTGATCATGGCTGATATGCTCCTTATCCCCATTTTCCTGCCTTCTCCCCATAACCTTTCAACCTATTCCCAACTAAAAATCTGTCTAATTCCTCTGCAAATTTATTCACACACTTTGGGGTAGCAAATTCCATAGATTCCAATATTAGGAAGTCGTTGTGAATTTAGTTGCCACAGTAAAGCCAAGCTCAAAAGCAGAGTCTGAAGCAATTCAAAGGTTGAAGCAGTGAAATGCCATGACAGAGAGAAGGTCCAACCATAACCCCCTTACAGATCTCTGCCAGCAATCCAGGAGAGTGAGAATCTGCCCACTAGTGACCTCACTATCAAAGGCTCTCTCGGGGAAAAGTTCCCAGCTTAATGCTGACTGAGGAACAGGTCTGAGATCAGGCTCAGAGGAGTGAGGTTAGTCTGGACATTGACCATCAGTGTGGAAAGCAAGAAGAGAGATGTGAAGGGAGTAACAAATGTGGGGAAAATCTAAACAGTTATATTTTATTCCTTCAGAATCCATTGGTTGGACTTCCTCCTATTGAATATAAGAACGGCACTGAACGCGCCACTTGGTGTAAATGATATGGTTCCTGATTATCTTCTAGCCCAGAAGAATGTCTGCACCAGTGAAACTGCTCTGTGCAACCGGGAAATAAAAGGCAGTTTGATGTGACAAAGCTCAAACTGTCAGTCAGAAAATGACGATTTGAGTATCACAGGCCGGAAGTAACTCGGGAAAGGATAATGCACAAATTGGGAGATTGGTTCTGAACTCTGAGAGGATATAAACACATGTTGTATCATGAGACAATTTTAAGCTGGCCTCTGCATGTTTGCTAAGGGATTACACAGCAGCAGAAACATCCAACTCTCTCCTTGTGTTTATCCATGGATTTATCACTCATTATTTTGCGTGGCATTGCCCTCTTTTTAAAAATGCTAACATTTTTCATTTTCCAAAACCTCCCAGCTGTTTCTGTGTTTGTGCCCAGTCTCTCCCTGTATCCAGGAATCACACTCCCTCCCTCAACCCGAGGGGAAGGAGATAATATCTCACTTCCTTTCCCCAAGGACTTGAATTGTGTGATGGTTTGACCTCAAACCTGATTTTAACTTGCCTGGAGAGTGATGTGGTCAAAATCCTCAAGGCTACTAAACAACGTAAACAACAGAGCTTCTCACAAAACCTACAAATGCTCAGAGCCCATGGGTTCATCTTAATCCTGATTGGACATTGAGTGAAAGAGATGTGATTATTGGGAGGATCTTTCCCATTCTCAATCTGAATCCTGTTCAAACACTTACAGCTACATCTGGATAAGATGCTCTGTCAGAGAGGTAGTATAGACTCAATGGGCTGAATGGTCTCTTCTACAATGTAGGGATTCTATGATTCCTGTGACGAGGATTACAAGAACTAAGAGCAGAGTCAGGAGATTTCTGCGTGGCCAAAAAGGACACTGAAAGTAGAACGGGTAGGACCTTTACGGGGTATTGTTTGGGTTACTCCACCAAGGTGCAGCGGGGCATGCATGCATACACACACACACAGACATACACACACACACGCACAGATATGCATGCATACACACACACACAGACATACACACACACACGCACAGATATGCATGCATACACACACACACAGACATACACACACACACGCACACACACACAGATATGCACGCACACACACACAGATATACACACAGACACACACACACACACAGACACACACACACACACACACACACACACATAAACATACACACTCCTACTGACAATGTAATATTGCAAAAGAATCCCATATTCTGTCAACATAGAGGTTCCAGCATGAAACAGATGCCTGGCGATCAGCGAGATGGTGATTTTCCACACACTCCCCCCCTGAATATTGGAAATTTCGATGCTCTATCTCAGGGGTTGGGGTGAAACACTTTTTACCGGGTACTCTGGGGAGAGACAACTTGTTCTGGTTTAAAAGATCTTGTTCAGTTTGCCACCCACATCAAAGCACCTTTTCCACAAGGCTAGACTGGCACACAGTGGGAAGGAAATACTGTTGCTGTTCTTCAATGTCTACACCAAAACCACCTGGCACAGCCTTTGCCCACTGTCTGGCTTCTGTTCTGAGCGTATACCATAGAAT
The DNA here is from genome assembly GCA_024679065.1 of Sphyrna mokarran. Lineage (NCBI taxonomy): Eukaryota > Metazoa > Chordata > Chondrichthyes > Carcharhiniformes > Carcharhinidae > Sphyrna > Sphyrna mokarran. Next base: position 2,351,089 of record JAGIQG010000027.1, on the reverse strand, counting down.
CTCTACAGTGCAGAAAGAGACCATTCAGCCCATCGAGTCTGCACTGACCACAACTCCACCCAGGGCCTACCCCCATATCCTCACATATTTTATCCATTAATCCCTCTAACCTAAACATCTCAGAACACTAAGGGGCAATTTTAGCACGGCCAATCAACCAAACCCGCACATCTTTGGACTGTAGGAAGAAACTGGAATACCCGAAGGAAACCCACACAGACAGGAGGAGAATGTGCAAACTCCACACAGTGACCCAAGCCGGGAATCAATCCCAGGTCCCTGGAGCTGTGAAGCAGCAGTGCTAACCACTGTGCTACCGCTCCACCCAACACTCCATTCACACTGCTTGTGATTTCAGAGACACTGACAGGGTTAGAGTGTTCAATTCACATCAGCAAAGAGCACAAAATGAAGCAAACTGAGATGAAAAGCAAGAGGAACATGGATAAGGTTGTCAGAAAAATATCAAAATTGGAAGACCTTCAACAACAGAAACCTGTAAAAGAAGCAAAGAAGCTCAGATAGATTCTGTGATCGTCAAAATAGATGATGAGTGATTTGTGGGCTTTGAATGGATTGGATTACACATTCCCACAGAATGCACTGAGTCAACTTGTGGCAACTCCTCTCTTCAATTTAAAACAATATCAGAAAGACAGTTAGTGTATTTTTGGGAGAAAGATGAAGGATCTTCCTGCTGGAGTATGCAGAGTCACTCCTTTGCCTGCTCCATGAGGAACTGCTGACAATCAATGTCTCCTTGCACCTCTGGTGAGCCTTTCACCTTCACCCCTGTCTTTGGTTCAACGCACCAGCATTTCCCACGCTGCCCATGCAGGGATGGGTGACACTGCGAAGCAAAACACACAGCAACATCTTCCAACAATTGCATTCAGTCCAATCCACACAGTGACAAAAGGACAGCTCAATATCAGCACTTGCAAGTTGGAAATGCAAAGACAGAGAATCCCAATGACTGGAACATTTGACGATTAAAGAATTCCAATCAGAGAAACCGGCAGCAAACCCAACACAAATCCTGTTCACAATAGTTAAGCATAAAAAAACCCCTAATTTATCAAAATTAAAAATATGCAGACAATAACTCTGTATCTAACCCCATGCTGTACCTGTCCTGGGAGTGTTTGATGGGGGGACAGTGTAGAGGGAGCTTTACTCTGTATCTAACCCTGTGCTGTACCTGTCCTGGGAGTGTTTGATGGGGGACAGTGTAGAGGGAGCTTTACTCTGTATCTAACCCCGTGCTGTACCTGTCCTGGGAGTGTTTGATGGGGGACAGTGTAGAGGGAGCTTTACTCTGTATCAACCCCATGCTGTACCTGTCCTGGGAGTGTTTGATGGAGACAGTGTAGAGGGAGCTTTACTCTGTATCTAACCCCGTGCTGTACCTGTCCTGGGAGTGTTTGATGGGGACAGTGTAGAGGGAGCTTTACTTTGTATCTAACCCCGTGCTGTACCTGTCCTGGGAGTGTTTGATGGGGACAGTGTAGAGGGAGCTTTACTCTGTATCTAACCCGTGCTGTACCTGTCCTGGGAGTGTTTGATGGGGGACAGTGTAGAGGGAGCTTTACTCTGTATCTAACCCCGTGCTGTACCTGTCCTGGGAGTGTTTGATGGGGACAGTGTAAGGGAGCTTTACTCTGTATCTAACCCTGTGCTGTACCTGTCCTGGGAGTGTTTGATGGGGAGACAGTGTAGAGGGAGCTTTACTCTGTATCTAACTTTGTGCTGTTCCTGTCCTGGGAGTGTTTGATGGGGGACAGTGTAGAGGGAGCTTTACTCTGTATCTAACCCCGTGCTGTACCTGTCCTGGGAGTGTTTGATGGGGAGACAGTGTAGAGGGAGCTTTACTCTGTATCTAACCCCGTGCTGTACCTGTCCTGGGAGTGTTTGATGGGGACAATGTAGAGGGAGCTTTACTCTGCTGCTATTTATCCATTGATTTATACAGAATGTCAGCAGCAGCAACTCTGCTGCTTATTTTGAGTTTTTCTCTGGGAAGTATTGGTGCTTCTCTATCCCGGAGGATGTATTAAAATTCAGAATCCTACCCAAGTGAAAACACGGCTACTGCATTTCAGGGTGATTGTCAATAAAATACACACCTGCTTTGGATGATAAAATCCCTTTTTGTCACAGTTAGGGATTGGAATATGGTACAGATCCTCATGTGTCTGACTCAGTGACATCGCAAACCTCTCCAGCGCTCGCTGCAACTCACTTTGGCACGGCCCCTGAAGAACAGCAAGAGTTAGAAAGGTCATCTTGACCCACCAGAACTCTGCAAAGGCCCCAACATCACCCCCACCCACAGTTTGCAGAGACCTCTCCCCACATCTTCTCCACTCTGCAAAGACCCCAACATCATCCCCATCCCCACTCTGCAAAGACCACACCCATCACCCCAACTCCGTATAGACTCCCCACACCACCCCCATCCACAATCTGCAGGGACACCTCAACAGCCTCACTCTGCAAAGACCATCTACATCACCCCCACCCACATTATGCAGAGACCCCCCTTCATCATTTCCACTCTGGAAAGACCCCCAACATCTCACCCACCCACAGCTCTCTACAGAGACTACCAACACCGTCCTCCCCCACACCCCGCGCCGCATCACCCCCATCCCCCAGACTCCTGCATCACTCATACAACAACATTTACATTTCGGAAATTTGACTGAATATATTTCACCAACTGCGACAATGTTTCAGGAGTTTAAAATCTGCTGTTTTGAGTGAAGATATTTGAGAGGGAGGTCAGAAAGGAACAGCAAATCATAAAGGAATGAACAATACAGCAAAGAGAAATTTAAACTGTCCAGAAGGAATTTAAAATAGGAAATATTATTCAGGAAAAGATCAGCTGTAATCACAGAGTGGGAAATATTCAGAAAAATAGTCAGGTGTGATTAACAATAAAAACATTAGCGAAATTACAAATACATCATGTAGAAAATTCGAGTGCTGGAGGGATGGTATTGATTTAAAAATTGTCAGATTGAAATAGTTACAGAAAATACTATTTATACAGCTGGCCCTGAAATGGAAAAAGATCGGAATTGTTCCAGCTGGAAGCTAATCCATCTGATTGGGTCAATCCAAATAATTAACCCATGGTCAGATCCAGAGAGAGGAAAGGACAGTTTCACAGTTAGGATTTAATTCCTGATCCTCTGGCCCTGTCCAAAAGGTTAATGATTGTGTTGGTAACCATGAAACTGACTGTGTATTTCCAGGGCTGGCATTTTTTCTGGGAATGTTGGGTGTGTATTTGGAGACATCCTGTTCCATGAGGAATGGGAAATGTGTGGCACAAGCTCTCTAGCAACAATAAATGTCAGAGTGTGGGGCAGGGTCTCCAGCTCACCAGGAACTGACCAAATCAGGGCCAAAGAGCAGGAGGAAGAATTAAACACCAGTTACATTTATAGGGCAGTAAGTGAGTTCTACAGCTTCAGCCACTCAGCAGAGATAGACGCACGGACTCACAGGGCAGGATAGGGACTCATTCACTTCTCTCATTATTTCTCCATTTCTCCAAAATGGTGTGTAAGAAACGACTCCAGCTCCAGACATGGAGAGTCAGATAGCAGTGTGGGCAATATTCCTGATCCACACAGAGTGATGGAAAGAACTGAATTTAAACACAGAATCCCAAAATATTTCACAACCAGCTTTATGAAGAGAAGCCACTTCAGTAATGAAGGAAACTCAGCAGTTAATTAGCACACAGCAAGATCCCACATACAGCAAGCTAATCCCCAATTTCAGAGATGTTAGTTGAGAAAGGCCATTGTTTAAAGTTTATTTATTAGTCACAAGTAGGTTCACATTAACACTGCAATGAAATTACTGTGAAAATCCTCTAGTCGCCACATTCCGGTGTCTGTTCGGATACACTGAGGGAGAATTTAACATGGCCAATCCACCCTACCCAGCATGTCTTTCTGTGTTCAGTTCTGGTCGCCTTACTACCGGAAGGACGTGGAGACTCTGGAGAGAGTGCAGAGGAGGTTTACCAGGATGCTGCCTAGTATGGAAGGTCTGAGTTACAAGGAGGGGTTAGGCAAATTGGGGCTGTTTTCCTTAGAAAGATGTAGACTTAGAGGAGATCTGATAGAGATGTACAAGATTATGACAGGTATAGATAGAGTAAACAGGGTTAAGCTTTTTCCTAGGATGGACTCAAATAGCACGAGGGGTCACAGGCTTAGGGTGAGGGGGATAAGGTATAATTTGGATGCTAGAGGGAGTTTTTTCACACAGAGGGTGGTGAGGGTATGGAATGCGCTGCCAAGTAAAGTGGTGGAGGCAGGTACTCTGGAGTTATTTAAGAAATACTTAGATGGGCACATGAACAGAATGGGAATGGAGGGGTATAGAAAACTGATTTAAAATAGGGATCACGAGCCTTCGAAGTCCCTGGGAAGTGTGTAAGTAGATGATGATATTGATGTACTTGTTTTTATCCTACAGGTGCTTTGGTCTGCCTTGTTGTTTAACGAGGGGATACACGCGATGGGTCGTGAGAGGGCTGCTCTTGGATTTTTTTTTGAGAGGGTCCTAGTGCTTCACGTTGTTAGTGTACGCTTGACCTGGACCATTTGATAGGCAACACGACAGCTCAGTGACTATCGCTGTGCTGTGCAGATACATGGATTTGGGCCTGTGTCTGTGGGAGTTTACGCATTGTCCCTGTGCTTGCGTGGGTTTTCTCCGGGTGCTCCGGTTTCCTCCCACATCCCAAAGATGTGCTCTTAGGCTAATTGGCAAAAGAAATTCTCCCTAAATTGTCTCAAATTTGGTTTTTAATCCATAGATCTATAAACATGGACAGGAATCGTGGGTAGAGGTGGGAACATCGAGGTGGCGGCGCGGACTCGTTGGGCCGAAGGGCCTGTTTCCCGTGCTGTTTTGTTCTTTGAAATCGAAGCATCCGGAGGAAACTCACGCAGACATGGGGAGAACATGCAGACTCCACACAGACAGTGACCCAAGCCAGGAATCGAACCGTGTCCCTGGCACTGTGAGGCAGCAGTGTTAACCCACTGTGCCACCATGTCACCCACATTGGTCAAGTAACCAGAGAAAATAGCACCATGCAAATTTTCACTCTACCATGCAGCATTCCCTCTGTTGGACCCTCTGACAGTGCAGCATTCCCTCTGTTGGACCCTCTGACAGTGCGGCGCTCCCTCAGCACTGACCCTCTGACAGTGCAGCACTCCCTCAGCACTGACCTTCTGACAGTGCGATGCTCCTTCAGCACTGATCCTCTGACAGTGCAGCATTCCCTCACTATTTCCTGCTATTGAGCCAATTCTGAATGCATTTTACGAACTCTCTCTGGATCCCATGCAACCGAACCTTCCAAACTAGCCTGCTATACAGGACCCTGTCCATGGCCTTGCTAAAGTCCATACAAACAACATCTACTGCTCTATCCTCATCTATCTCCTTGGTTACCTCTTTGAAAAACTTGAAAAGATCTGTTGGACTTCCCACAAACAAAACCTGCTGGCCATCTCCAATCAGAGCTTGACTGTCTAAATGTTGGTAGACCCGATCCCTCAGAATCTCTTCCAGTAACTTACTCAACACTGCTGTCAGGCTCACCAGCCTGAAATTCCCTGGCTTGTTGTTGCTACCATTCTTATATCAATTAAATATCAAAAATATTTCTCCTGAGCGAGATTAATTTTTGTGAATGATTTTGCAACAGAGATTCAGACTCTCTCAGGAATCTGTGGAGTTGGAATTTGCAGCCTGTGAAATGTTCCGGTGCCGTTAGAAAACTCACCATGATGCGAGGTTCTTCACGGATGTGGTTGCCCTTTGATCTGCCGTTACTGTGTGTCTTCTCGCGAATCCGGGCGAAGTGTTTGGCGATACACTTCTTATCGTAGGAATGGCAGGGGATGTGGCTGCCGTCTGGGTTCTCCAGTTCCCAGTAATCATCTGTCTCTGCATCAAAACACTCAGATTTAAACCTCAATAGCAATGTGAAAATATACATATTTCCAAAATCACCACAGCCAATCAGCCCTCTCCACCGCCAGGTTAGACCCTCGAGAGGAGGCGGGATGTGCACAATAATGACCTGAGCTCATCCACAATGACACACAGCTCAATGTTCAACACCAGTCAGTGAAAGGCAGTCACACCACACCCACTCTGTATCTCACCAATGATCACAAAACTGAGGGAGCGCCGCACTGTCAGAGGGTCAGTCTGGGTTAATGGAAGAGGCACTATTGATTTGTGAAGGAGAAAGTTTGTCAAATTAATTGAATTCTTTGAAGAAGTCACAGAGAGGCTCTGATGGAAATGCAGCTGGTGTCTGTATGAGGTTACAGAAGGAATTTTTTAAAGTATTCTATTTGAAGATATCACTGTGTATGGTATCAGTGGTAAGCGAGGGGCAGAGTGAAGTGACGAAGGGATGTTTTATGGAGTGATGAACAAGCTGATGAATTATACAGTGGGATCTGCTGGGGGTCAGTCTCACTGTGTAATGTATCAATGGGGGTCGGGAGTACAACTCCAAGTTTATTGTCAATACAAAGCCTAGCAATGTTTCAGACAGGCAGATTATGGGAAGATATAAAACAGTCTCGGGCAGACAAGTTGATAAAATTCCCCCAGTATTTCAGTTCTGTGACAGTCTGGTGAGAGAGGCAGACACAGTTCAATGTGGATAAGTGTGAAGTGATGCACTTTGTGAGAAGCAATTTGAGATCTAACAGGAATAAAGTGCAGGATGAGAGGAACAGAAGGTCCTGGGGTGATATTTATACATGCTGAATAGTTCAGGGCCAGGAGCTCAGGTGTTTCGGAAAACAGACAGGAAAACTAGCTTTGTAAATGACCTCACCTGATGAAGGGGCAGTGCTCCAAAAGCTAGTGGCTTGTGCTACCAAATAAACCTGTTGGACTTTAACCTGTTGTTGTGAGACATAGAACATTACAGCGCAGTACAAGCCCTTCGGCCCTCAACGTTGCGCCGACCAGTAGAACAAATCTAATGGCCCTCGAACCTAAACTATTCCAATGGTATCCATGTGCCTATCCACTGACCATTTGAACGTCCTTAAAGTTGGCGAGTCTGCAACTGCAGCAGGCAGGGCATTCCACGCCCTTACTACTCTCTGAGTAAAGAACCTACCTCTGACCTCTGTCCTATAACTACCCCCCCCTCAATTTAAAGCTATGTTCCCTCATGTTAGCCATCACCATCTGAGGAAAAAGGCTCTCACTGTCCACCCTATCTAACCCTCTGATCATCTTGTATGTCTCAATTAAGTCACCTCTTAGCCTTCTCCTCTCTAATGAAAATAATCTCAAGTCCTTCAGCCTTTTCTCATAAGACCTACCCATCATACCAGGCAACATCCTGGTAAACCTCCTCTGCACCCTTTCCAATGCCTCCACATCTTTCTTATAATGTGGCAACCAGAACTATACAGAATACTCCAAGTGCAGCCGCACCAGAGTTTTGTACAGTTGTAACATAACCTCACAGCTTCTTACTTTGTAAATGAGTTTTGAATAAAAAGCAAAGAAATCGAGTTAAAACAATTACAAATCACCAGTTAGATCTCAGCTGGAGAACTGTGTCCAATTCTGGGCCTCACAGTCTCGGAAGGATGTGAGGACATTGAAGAGGTTGTGGAGCTGATATCTCAGGGGTTGGATGAGCATAAATTAAAATAACTAAAAATCAGTTTGCCTTTGGACTGGCTGTGGGGAGTCAGAACCCAGTGATGACGGATACCCAATAGTGGTATGCGGTGGGACAGGGAGACTACAGTTGGGATCCAGCAATATGACCTGTCATAGCTGGCAACCCAAGGAACATCGCAGCATCCAGAATTCCTTGCTGCACAGCCATATTCCTTAGCAATGATCACAACAAAACCAATTCCAAATTCCTCAGCACGGTCACCCTTGGGTGTGGGACAGAGCCTGGAGTATCACCATTACACATAACATTGCAATGCCTTTGTGATGTTATCGATTCCCTGCCCATTTACCTGGAAATGGGTGAAAATGGAATAAGCTCTTTCATGTGGATAATATTTCAGGGTTCTGAGATCTGCACAGTAACTACTCAGTGAGTCCTTATCAATAGGACTCGATTAATATTCCAATCGATCGATCCAGTTGTTGATTTGAAACGGGGGATGTGACAGTTGCCGGTTTGATGTTAACAGTGTCTCGTTCTAAAGACCAGCGTACCAAACCTAAACACAACAGCTAAAAACTCAGTCTTCTGACAATCCAATATCCATCAGTCTTCACAAAGTTCCCGATTACAAACTACATTTTCCTTTTATTTCCCTTTTCCTGTTCACTCACTCCATTCCCTCCATGTCACTGCCCCTTCCTTTCCCCTCTTCTCTCTCCCCTTCCTCTCCACACCACAGTAGGTCAAAGGGTTAAATGAAAAGCTTTCTTGGTGCCAACTCTAACTGCAGCCAATCACATTCCAATTCTAAAAATATACCACTGTTAACAGGCAGTGCTGGGATCAGTCACAAATTCCAATATTCAGCCAGAGATTCCTACAGGATCTCTATCCTTAACCCAACTCTTGTCCTTACACACATCAAATAGATTTTTATAGCACGTCAGTGAAACTAACTATCTGGGGGGTCATATCTGACAGATTTTCTTTGTGAATCCTGAGCAGCTCCCAGGAAACAGTCGCTTACTCTGAACCAGGGGCAGAACCCAAAAATGAGAAGCTGGCTACTCGGGACTGATGGTAGGAAGGATTTCACACAAAGGGAATCAAAATCTCCCAAAGACACTACCAATAGAACATAGAACATAGAACAATACAGCACAGAACAGGCCCTTCGGCCTTCGATGTTGTGCCGACCAAAATAAAAAGCAATGCCCCTCCTAACTAAACCATTCCCTTCTCATCCATATACTTATCAACTACCCTCTTAAACGCCACCAAACTTGGCGCATCTACAACAGCTGCAGGCAGGGCATTCCACTCCCTAATCACTCTTTGAGTAAAGAACCTACCTCTGATATCCGTCCTATAACTCATACCCCTTAATTTAAAGTTGTGTCCCCTCGTGCTAGCTTTTTCCATCCTAGGAAAAAGGCTATCACTGTCCACCCTATCCAAACCTCTAATTATCTTATATGTTTCAATAAGATCCCCCCTTAGCCGCCTCCTTTCTAACGAAAACAACCTCAAATCCTTCAACCTCTCTTCATAGGACCTGCCCTCCATACCAGGCAACATCCTAGTAAACCTCCTCTGTACCCTCTCCAATGCCTCCACATCTTTCTTATAATGTGGCGACCAGAACTGCACACAATACTCCAAGTGCGGCCGCACTAGAGTTTTGTACAGCTGCAACATGATGCTGCGGCTCCTAAATTCAATCCCCCTACCAATAAAAGCTAAGACTCCATAAGCCTTCTTAACAACTTTATCCACTTGACTGCCTACTTTCAGGGATCTATTGACACATACACCAAGATCCTTCTGTTCCTCAACACTATTAAGAGCCCTACCATTAGCCCTATACTCTACACATTTATTGTTCCTGCCAAAGTGCATTACCTCACACTTTTCCACATTAAACTCCATTTGCCACCTCTCGGCCCAGCTCTGCAACTTGTCCAAGTCACTCTGTAAACTAAAACACCCCTCTTCACTATCTACCACACCACCAACTTTAGTATCATCTGCAAATTTACTGATCCATCCCTCAATACCCTCATCCAGATCATTTATAAAAATTACAAACAGCAGGGGCCCCAAAACAGACCCCTGAGGCACACCACTCGTCACCGAACTCCACGATGAAATCTCCCATCAACCACCACCCTCTGTCTTCTATCTGCCAGCCAATTTCTAATCCAATTAGCTAAATCACCCTCTATTCCACACATCTGCATTTTCTGTAGAAGTCTTCCATGGGCCACCTTATCAAAAGCCTTACTAAAGTCCATATATACTACATCAACCGCCTTACCCCCATCCACCTCTCTGGTCACTTTCTCAAAAAACTCAATGAGGTTAGTAAGGCATGACCTACCCTTCACGAAACCATGCTGACTATCCCCAATCAATTCATTTCTCTCTAAATAACTATAAATCCTATCCCTAATAATTCTCTCCAATACCTTGCCCACCACAGAAGTAAGACTCACTGGCCTATAATTCCCAGGAAGGTCTCTCTTCCCCTTCTTAAACAATGGGACCACATTCGCCATCCTCCAGTCCTCCGGAACCACACCCGTAACCAACGAGGACCTGAAGATCAGAGCCAGAGGCTCTGCAATCTCCTCTCTTGCCTCCCAGAGAATCCTAGGGTAAATCCCGTCCGGCCCAGGGGACTTATCCAACTTCAAACCCTCGAGAATTTCTAACACATCCTCCCTATCTACTACAATACTCCCCAATTTGCAACCCTGTACCTCAGTGCTCTCCACAGCTACATTTCCAGCACTCTGCGTGAATACCGAAGAGAAATATTTATTCAGTGCCTCGCCAATCTCTTCAGGCTCCACGCACAACTTCCCACTGCTATCTATGACTGGCCCTAATCTTGCCCTAACCAATCTTCTATTCTTAACATATCGAAAGAAAGCTTTAGGATTCTCCTTAATCCTATCAGCCAACATCTTCTCGTGTCCCCTCTTAGCTCTCCTCAATTCACTTTTTACCTCCTTCCTAGCTAATCTATAGCTATCCATTGCACTACCTGAGCCTTCAAGCCTCATCCTGACATAAGCCTCCTTTTTCTTCTTAACCAGCAAATCAACTCTTTTCGTACACCAAGGCTCTCTTACTCGTCCATTTCCTCCCTGCCTGACAGGGACATACTTATCAAGGACTCTCAGCAGCTGCTCCTTGAATAAGCACCACATTCCAGATGTTCCCAGTCCCTGTAGTTCCCTAGTCCAATCTACGCACCCTAATTCTCTCCTGATGGCCTCATAATTACCCTTCCCCCAGCTATAACTACTGCCCCCAGCTTCATGCCTATCCCTGTCCATCACTAAGGTGAACGTAACCGAATTGTGGTCACTATCACCAAAATGTTCACTAACTTCCAAGCCTAACACCTGGTCTGGCTCATTGCCCAGCACCAAATCCAATGTAGCCTCACCTCTAGTTGGCCTATCTACATACTGAGTCAAAAAACCTTCCTGCACACTCTGTACGAAAACTGACCCCTCTAACGAGCTAGAGCTATAGCTATTCCAATCAATATTAGCAAAGTTAAAGTCCCCCATCACAATTACCCTACTACTTTCACTCCTAATCAGAATTGACTTCGCAATCCTTTCCTCAACCTCTCTAGAACTATTAGGAGGTCTGTAAAAGACTCCCAACAGGGTGACCTCTCCTCTCCTGTTTCTAATCTCAGCCCATACTACCTCAACAGACAAGTCCTCATCAAACTTCTTTTCGATCACCGTGATACAGTCTTTGACCAGTAACGCCACTCCTCCCCCCCTTCTACCCCCTTCTCTACTCCGACTAAAGCATTTGTACCCCGGAACCTGCAGCATCCATTCCTGTCCCTGCTCTACCCAAGTCTCTGAAATGGCCAGAGAGGGACACACACTCAGCCCCGCTCACTCCCACATTCCCACTCACCTGCTGAGAGCACAATCCCTCTGGCAGTCTGCACAACTTTATGCACTCTGTGTGCCTCTCCTTCTCTCTCTGTGCCTCTCCCGCTCCTCTCTCCCTCTGTCTGCCTCTCCCTCTCTGTTAACTCCTTCATCCATCTCCCCAGACAGCCTCACTCAGGAGATCATGGTCACGTGACAAACACACCCAGAAAACTCAGAGAAAGTTGGGATGGAAATCTCACTGACTGTCTGATCCCAGCTTCACTGTCACTGAGCACCGTCCTAGCCCAGAGAGCTCCTATTGTTCAGGCCATTCAGCCCATCAGTCCCTGCCAGTGATCATACTCCAACAAGTTTCTTTGGACTTGTTGGAGTATCAGGAAATCCTTTGTTCCTTCCCTTCCCATTCCCTGGGATCTGAACACTAACCCAAACAGACTGGTGACTGTAGCACCAAGTGTTGTTTACTGGGTCAGTACTGCCCTGAATTGGACGCATTGGTGGTTATTTTCCAGGATTCTATAGACTCTGGAACAGTCCCTGCAGATTGGAAGGTAGCAAATGTCACTTCAATATTCAAAAAGGGAGATAGAAAACAAGGAATTATAAACCAGTAATCTTAACATTGATAATGGGGAAAATATTCAAATCAATTATCAAGGACTTTATAGCAGAACATTTAGAAAGCAGTGGCAGGATCAGATAGAATCAGCGTGGATCTATGAAGGTGAAATCATGCTTGACAATCTGTTGGAATTCTTTGTAGAGTGAGTTAACAAGGGGGAACCAGTCGAGGTGGTATATTTTGGCTTTCAGAAAGCATTTGACAAAGTTCTGTATAAGAAATTATTGTGCAAGATTAAAGTGCATGGGATTAGGGGAAGTGTATTGAGATGGATAGAAAGAGGAAACAAAGAGTAGGAATTAATGGGTGCTTTTCAAATTGGCAGACAGTAATTAGTGGGGTGCCACAGGGATCAGTGCTGGGACCCCAGCTAATCACAATATATATTAATGATTTGGATGAGGGGACAAAATGTAACATCTCAAAGTTTGGAGATGATACCAGTTGGGTGGGAGGGTGAACTATGACGAGGATGCAGAGATCCTTCAGAATGATCTGGACAGGTTGAGTGAGAGAGCTAATCAATGGCAGATGCAGTATAATTTTGATAAATGTGAGATTATTCACTTTGGAAGCAAAAACAAGAAGACAGATTATTACCTGAATGCTGTAAATTGGGAGAAGGGAGTGTGCAGAGGGACCCGGGTGTCCTTGTGCACCAGTCACTGAAGGTAAGCATCAGGTGCAGCAGGCAGTAAAGAAGGGAAACGGTATGTTGGCCTTCATTGCCAGAGGTTTTGAGTACAGGAGCAGGGATGTGTTGTTGCAATTATACAGGGTCTTGGTGAGGCTACACCTAGAGTATTGTGTGCAGTTTTAGTTTCCCTTTCACAGGAAGAATGTTCTTGTTCTCGAGAGAGTGTAGTGAAGGTTTAGCAGGCGGATTCCAGGAATGGTGGGACTGATGTATGAGGAGAGATTGAATTGGTTAAGATTGTTTTCACTGGAGTTCAGACAAATGAGGGGAGATGTCGCAGAGACTTATAAAATTCTAAGGGGTAGATGCAGGGAGAATGTTCTCGATGATTAGAGGAGTCCAGAACCAGGAGTCACAGTCTAAGGATTCATAAAGTATATTTATTAGTCACAAGTAAGGCTTACATTAAACACTGCACTGAAGTTACTGTGAAGTTCTCGTACTTGCCACACTCTGGCACCTGTTCAGGTCAATGCACCAGCATGTTTTTCAGAGAAAACCCGCACAGACACAGGAAGAACGTGCAAACTCCACACAGACAGCGACCTGAGCCAGGAATCAAACCCGGGTCCCTAGCGCTGTGAAGCAGCAGTGCTAACCACTGTGCCACTGTGTCACCCTGATAGACCATTTAGAAGGTAAGGAGACATTTCTTCATCCAAAGAGTGGTGAGTCAGTTGAATTCATTACCACAGGAAGTAGTTGATGCCAAAACACTGAGGCAGCTGGATTGGGGGTGAATGGGATCGAAGGTTCTGGGGAGAAAGCAGGATTAGCGATTGAGTTGGATGATCAGCCATGATGGTAATGAATGGCAGAGCAGGCTTGAAGAGCCGAGTGGCCTCTCTTGCTCCTATCTTTGATATTTCTATATTTCAAACATCACCTTGACAAATACAAACTTTTTAAAGGAATAAAAATTGAAGTGTGTTTCAACAGAATCTGAAAAATCATCTCGCATTTTCCTCCCAACACAAATTCTTTGCTTGGATCAGTGTGTTCCTGATCATGACACTGTTCAGTGGCATTCTGTGAAATAAAATAATCTGCAAAGAATTACAGAGACATTAAAGTACAAAACCTGGCCATTCTGCCCAGCTGCTCCATGCTAGTTTTAACATTCCAACCTATCTCCTCTCATCCTATCAGCATATTTTTATGCAGTGTCCTCTTAAACATATTCACTTCAATCACTCCTCGCGGGAGTGAGCCCCACACCCTCCCAGTTCCCCGTGGGAGTGAGTCCCGCACCCTCCCCACTCTCTGCATAAAGAGATTTTTCCTGAATTCCCCATTGGATTTCTCTGGGAGTCTCTGATATTCAGGTCCAAAAGCAGAAACCTTTTCTCCATGTCCATTCTATCAAACCCCTTCCTAATATTAAAGCCTCAACTTGTTATGTTCTAGAGGACAACAGGGCAGCACAGTAACAGTGGTTAGCACTGCTGCCTCCCAGCGCCAGAGACCTGAGTTCAATTCTCAGGTTGGCCCACTGTCTGTGCGGAGTCTGCACATTCTCCCCATGTCTGAGTAGGTTTCCTCCAGAGCTCCAGTTTCCTCACACAGTCTGAAAGATGTGCAGATTAGGTGCACTGGCTGTGCTAAATTCTCCCTCGGTGTACCCAAACAGGTGGTGGAGAATGGGGATTTTAACTGTAACTTCATTGCAGTATTAATGTAATCCTTACATGTAACACTAATAAACATTACTTTTACTTTACTTGGTCACTATTTCCTGTGAATTAGAGCTTCTCAGTTGTGTGATCAAGGTTGTGAATTCTCTGTTGACTCTGTGACATTTGCAATAGGGGGGGACAGTTTGGGGATATTCCCAACTCCCTTTCCCCACTCACTGTGCTAGTTATCCTGACTCAGTGACATTTCCTTACACACTCATCCTGGGAGAGAGCTAGTGGGTGCAGGATACATCTGGTCCATGGACAAAGAGACCAACCATCCAGTGTGTGTATACGCTGCTGTGTACACAGAGAGACTGTATCCCAAATGGATTCTCATTTAGCTGCAGCTCTGGAACTTTCCGACAGCAGAAATGGCAATTCCTTCCTTACTGGGTAGAGATTTCTCCCAGAATGGAATTCCAGCCACTCTCACCAACATGGAGCACACAGCATTCCGATTATCCTATCATTGAGGTCAGTCTGAAGTTAAAAACTGACAAATACAGAGAGGGTGTCTCACTGGGAATGAGACATTGGGGTAAAGAGAGTGAATAAAGAACACGATGGAAATGTGAAGCCAAGGCTTTGATCGTTAACATGGAGCTGGAATATTTAAACTAATCTTATCAAGATAAATAAAGAGAAAAAGGAAGCAGCTGGAAGCTCTTCCGCAAAGAACACAAACCCTCCACACAACAAAAGATCTTATCCTGTGACATCTTAAACCTGCCGCCTGGGATTGGGAGTTCAATTTCTTTGATAAAATTATTCAGTTTGTGCTGAGACTTTAAAAAGCAGAACTGGAGACAGCAGTTCCAAAGTGCCTGAAACCACAACACAGCATCACTGCTACATCCTGCAAGGTTCAGGTGGCCTGACAGAGAAGGAAGGACACAGAGAGGGAGAGAGTGAGCAGGAGGACAGGGTAGAGAGAGGAGGATGGAGAGGGCCACTTCCAAAACTGGCTTGGCATTTTCTTCACTTTAACTCACCTCTTTTGATTCTTTATTCTCTGAGATTCTATTTCTTCTCCTGGGGCGAGGGTGAGTGACACTGGGGGGGTTTGGTTATATTATCAGATCCTGTTTGGGATTTTCCCCAGAGTGGGAACAGGATGTCACTGCCAGTAACAAACAACCTCTCTGTCTCCTAAAGGAGCACGTTCAGCTCTCCGTCTGTTTAGGGATTTTTACAGGACTGTCTGCTTCTCGTGCCAGGGTCAGCAGAGAGATAAAGGACCTTTGCTTCATTTCCTGTCGTGAAGTATGAGGGACAACAAGCAGAAGCTGGAGGCCTGGACACAGAGGCTGTGTCTACAACCACCTTCCACCCCTGGACCCCGGGCTCAGGGACAGGGCGGGTGGAGGGGAGACACTCAGAGAAAGAGAGTGATACAGAGAGAGGGAAAGATACAGAAAAGATAGATACAGCAGGAAAGAGGAAAAGGTAGGGAGACAGAGAGAGAGACGCAGAGATATGACACACACACAATGACACACATTTACAGCAGGGGGTCACAGGATAATGCTCAGACTGGCGCCTGGCTGTGTGTCCTCTCTCTTTTCCACACTGTTGTTTCAGCTAATGAGATACAGATGGTTCTGAATGGCTCTGTACCAACTGCAAACTGTCAGGAAGCAGATCCCACTGTCTCCCAGTCTCTGAGCTCAGGTAAAGGTACTGCACCAATTACCCCAGACTGAACACACTTAGCATCAGTCCAATCAGCCTCAGAGGTTCTCAGTCCTGATGAACCAAATCACTCCAGCAATTCCAGGAGAGAGTCACTGACAATCCCAAGCCTCGATTAGACACCAATCAGATCAAAACTCCAGAGCAGAAATTCCTGCAGTAACTCCCCAGAATCTATCACACCCTGTAACCCCATCACATCACCCACTC
Organism: Sphyrna mokarran; assembly: GCA_024679065.1. Taxonomy (NCBI): domain Eukaryota; kingdom Metazoa; phylum Chordata; class Chondrichthyes; order Carcharhiniformes; family Carcharhinidae; genus Sphyrna; species Sphyrna mokarran. The sequence goes on along the minus strand of JAGIQG010000027.1, from coordinate 2,334,543 downwards.
ACAAAGCAAACACTTCCGAACTGCCGGGGAGAGCGGGGTTCCCGCCTCGCCGCGCCCGCCGGGGAGAGCGGGGTTCCTGCCGCGCTACAGCTACTGCCCTTGATATCAGACCTACATCACAGGCAGCAAAGGAGAATTGCAAAGCTGAGACTGCTGGATATTTTTGGGGTAAGGGAAGGGTTCTGGAATTAAGGCTGGTAAATGAGCCATGATCAATCTGAACAGTGCAACAGAGAGAGGGGATAGGAGCAGATAGGAAATGCAGATACATCAGTAACTAGTCAGCTGGTGAACTACACTGGTGAAACTGAGGCAACTTTTTATTGGCAATGGAAGAATTACAACATTGGCAGAACACAGTATGACCCAGCCCTGAACATCCCTCTGAAATATCCCCTGTGTCTGTCCATTCGCCTCCAGAGCTGCAGTGCTGGTAGCCTGCTAGGAACTTGGCAGTTGCCCTGATCTCAGTGTTCAATAGGAGGCTGGAGTGGAATACTGGGGCTGCACTGAACTCAGTAACTGCTTTCACACAGCACTGTCCCCAGAGACAGCTCCTGGTGTGAGTTAACAGTTACTCATTAACACACAGGGAACATTCCACTCAATCTGGCAGCAATTTCTGTTTGAAGACTGAGTACAAGGGGGTTAAATATAGAGTAAAGATCCTTCTACACTGTCCCCATCAAACACTCCCAGGACAGGTACAGCATGGGGTTAGATACAGAGTAAAGCATATACTAAATGACTGTAAAATTCTACAAAGAACAATACAGCACAGGAAACAGGCCCTTCAGCCCTCCAAGCATGCGCTGCTCATTCTTCCAACTAGACTATCCATTTGTATCCCTCCAATCCCAGTTCATGTGACTATCCAGATAAACAATCCCAGTGTGTCCGCCTCTTCCACCCTAGTTGGCAGTGCATTCCAGGGCCCCACCACCCTCTGTGTAAAATATGTCCCTCTGACATCTGTGTTAAACCTCACCCCCCTCACCTCGAACCTGTGACCCCTTGTGTTCATCACCTCCAACCTGGGAAAAAGTTTCCCACTGTTCACCCTATCTATACCCTTCATAACTTTATACACTGTACTAATTTTATACGTTCTGTACAATGAAGGCCGTTGGAGGGTTATGTTACAGACACAAAGAGCAAGAAATCTCCTTCCTCCTTACCTGTGAGCACACTGCTTTGTGAATTTTTGAATCCGCCACATCAGAATTACTCACCCTCTTGCCAAATCAGAAAGACAAACTGTGCTGATCAACAGCAACTGTGCCACTGCCTGTATCTGTACCACTGCCTGTACTATATCACTCCTGTAACTATACTTCTGCCTGTACCACTACCAAAGCCAGGCCTGTACCTACACCACCACCTATAACTGTACCACCTTCAGGAAAGCAGCTTCTTTAGTTTCAATCACTGTTCTGTAATGGAGCCATTGTATCAGGAGATTAAAGGTACATCCTATTAAGAGTGTGCTCCCAGACACTAAGATCACAATAAAACCACATGCCCTTTTTAAATGGAGCAATATACAAACCCATTCACGGTCAGCGGCTGGGCAACTTGGACTTTCAGTCCAGCTCAGAGCTTGAACAGAAAGTTCTGACCATTGTCTCACACCAACAATAATTCCAGTGTTAACTGCATCACTGTGTCAGAGTTTACAGACACATTGTCATCTTTACACAACTTTGCCTGAGATTCATAAAAGGACACATGGCCCAAAAATTGGGAACAGTCTTTTTATTTTGGATATAGCAGCAGCTGCTCAGAGAGAAACCTACAGAGAGCGAGAGAAAGAGACAGACAGACTGAGAAACACCAAGAGAGAGAGAGAGAGATCAAAGAGACACAGACAGAGACATGGGACAGAATTTCCCTGGCCTTCAAGGTGGCAATGGGACATTGGGTGAAGATAGCTCCCAGGCTCATTCCTGACTCTTGGAGGGCACTGCCAGGGATGATGTCCACTCCATGGAGACACAAAGACAATTCGGGCAGTTGATGCCTCACATAGGGTCATTTTGCACCAGTTCAGTCAGCAGAACGGTACAGCAGCAAGCAGCCTGGAGGCTCCACACTCTGACACTGTCACTATTCTTGTGGGAAGGTTCCTGGCCTAATAGAAACTCTACAGTGAAGAAGGAGGCCATTCAGCCCATCAAGTCTGCACCAACAATAATCCCACCTAGATCTTACCCTCACTACTCCACATATTTACCCCACTAATCCCTCTAACCTACACATCCCAGAACACTAAGGGGCAATTTAGTATGGCCAATCCACCCAACCCACATATCTTTGGAGGAAACCAGAGCATCTGGAGGAAACCCATGCAGACATGGGGAGAATGTGCAAACTCCACATGCCCTCTCCAGCCAGTGAATGGCATTTCTCCCACATGGCTACTGTTCAAAGATCATCACAAGCCTTCCCATTGGATCTCCCACTCCACTGGCCCACCCGCCATCCTTCATTGGACAAGGCTTCTGGAGACAGCTTTCCAATTGGAGGCCAAAGTAGGAACAGCAGGAGACAGAGAGAGGAAAGCCAGCTGGAATAAAAATTTACCCTATCCTAGGAGTGAGCGAGGGACTCAACCCGACTCCTCCAGCCCACCCAGCCACCCTGTCTGAGCCCAGACCTCCAGCCAGGATTTGGTGTCCTGGTCAAATATATTTTTGCTCCCATATTGAGGCAAGTTCCAGAAGCCTGGCAGAGACACAGCTGTTAGAACTCAAATGAGCTGAAAATCAGCACAGGAATGTGTGGATTTCACAAGACCTGTCCAAGAAATAAAAAGATAAAATATAAAAAGACAGACTCTAAGCTCATTACAGCAACTTGCTGACTCCACAGGCAGGCTGATTTACCCCAGTAATAGCTTCCAGGTGTACTGTCCAACTGTTACCAATTACCGAAGGAGCAGATTCTGGGATTTCATTCCTCAGGAGCCAGTAACAACCCCCAAAGCACTCATTGATATTGTCAAAGCAGCAGCAAAAATAATCCTGGGGAGGATCAGCACTACCTGGGAGGGGTCCCCGGTCCCAGGAGGGCCGCACTGCCCAGGAAGGGGGAGGAGAACCCCAGGGAGGGTTAATGCTGTGCAGGGGGAACCTGTTCCCGGGGGGGGATGTGCTGCGCTGCCCAGGGCAGGACTGGGACCTCGGGGTGGGGCCGCACTGCCCAGGGCGGGGTGGGGAAACTGAGAGCCCAGCCTTATCCCCGAGGAAACAGCAGACTGCTCCCTGAAGTCTTGTCTCTGCTGGAAATTTATACCATCTGCCTTCTGAGCTGACCCAGTCTTTGTGCACCTTCTTCATCTTCCAGTATCAGCACCAAGTGAACTCTATAACTCAGCCAGCTAAACACAAACTCTGACGTGTTAACAACTTCTCACTGGACTTTGGAAATCACATAATATAACATTCTTTGCTACGGTTGTGATACAGTCATTACCCATACTTACAAACCTCTCTTTTCCAATTACCCTGCGTGTGATGAGATGGGAAGTTACAAACACACTTTCCCCAGGTTTGAATCTGAATAAACTAACAGGCTGAATTCAGGAGAATGAGAGCTGGCTGCGGGTTATTGCTAAAGTGAATCACACAAACCGGGTGTTTGGGAAAACTCACCACAGAAATAATCAAAAATTCGCAAAGCCTTCTGCTCAGAGATAGGGGATGAGGAAGAAAGAGATTTGTCGCTTTGTCTTTCTGCAACATAACTCTCCAACTGCCTTCATTAATACAGGCTACATAATCATTCAGTATACAGTTTTCTCTGTATCTAACCCCGTGCTGTACCTGTCCTGGGAGTGTTTGATGGGGGGACAGTGTAGAGGGAGCTTTACTCTGTATCTAACCCCATGCTGTATCTGTCCTGGGAATGTTTGATGGGGACAGTGTAGAGGGGGCTTTACTCTGTATCTAACCCCGTGCTGTACCTGTCCTGGGAGTGTTTGATGGGGACAGTGTAGAGGGAGCTTTACTCTGTATCTAAACCTGTGCTGTACCTGTCCTGGGAGTGTTTGATGGGGACAGTGTAGAGGGAGCTTTACTCTGTATCTAACCCCGTGCTGTACCTGTCCCGGGAGTTTTTGATGGGGGGACAGTGTAGAGGGAGCTTTACTCTGTATCTAACCCCGTGCTGTACCTGTCCTGGGAGTGTTTGATGGAGATTATGTGGCGGAGCTGAATTAACATAAACAGGAATAATGAAAAGGATACAATTATTCTATTGTACAGTCATTACCACTGCTTCCTCACAGCGCAGGGACCCAGGTTCGATCAGGCCTTGGGGACTGTCTGTGTGGAGTTTGCACATTCTCCCCATAGCTGCATGGGTTTCCTTGGTGATCCAGTCTCCTTTCACTGTCCAAAGATGTCCTGGTTAGGTGGATTGCCGTTCCAAAATGCCCACGATGTATAGATTAAATGGATTTTCCATGGTAAATGGTTGGGTTATGGAGATGGATGCTTTTTCAAAAAGTCAGTGCAACCCCAATGGGCCAAATGAGCTCATTCCTCAGTATGGGGGTTCTAAAATTCTATGGATTTCTCAGAATCTCAGAGCTGTTTATAAACCTGGGAAGAATCAGCATGGTCCAAATCCCTTTGATAGGTATTGGCAGGAACGCAGTCTTCCTGCAAGATGTATTTTTGCATTGTGCATCCCATTAATACACAGAAATCTCTCATATAACTGGAGGACAGATATTGCTGATGGAGAGCTGGGGAACATGTTCCACTGTTGCATTACCAGAATCCAGGGACTTTCAACAGCTCAAAGAGAATCCAGATATTAAAAAAACAAAATGGGAACCAGATGTGGAAATATTACTGGAAACTGAGAGCTCGTTAGGAAATCTTGTATTTAACCCACAATGTCCTCTGATTTCTTATATATGAGAGCAGAATCCTCATTGTTAGAATACTACCATCTCACTGACAACTACACCCAATACAGGAGCCCTGGAGAGGTTGCAAGAAAATAGATTTACAATGGATGATATCTGAACTGAGAGGATATCGGAACAAACTGGGAGCCTTTTCTTTCAAACTTCAAAAGGTGAAGGGTGATCGTATTGAAATTTTTAGGGTTTTAATCGGGTAGAAATTGAGAACGTTTCCACTTGCAGGCGGAATCAGAACTAGGGCATCATTTTAAGATAATTATTAATAAACCCAATAGACAGGGAATTTAGGAGAAGTGTCTTTATCCAGACAGTGGTGAGAGTGTGAACCCATTCCCACGGGGAGTGGATGAGGTGAACAGTATTTAAAAGTGGGAAAAAATTACTGCAGATGTTGGAATCTGAAACCAAAAGAGAAAAAGAGACAAAGTTTTGACAAAGGGTCATCTGGACTCAAACATCAGCTCTTTTCTCTCCTTACAGATGCTGCCAGTCCTGCTGAGATTTCCCAGTGTTTTCCCTTTTGGTATTAAGGGGGAGTTGATCAGTTTGGTACGGCAATTGAGGCTGGTGTTGATTGCAATAAAACTCAGTATCCGTTAACCTGAATATCATCCTCACCGACTTGGTCCAAACCTGCTCTGCCCCCATATCCATCATCCCGGCTTTATTACATACAGGCAATTCCAGTGAGAGGAAAAGGGTCAAAACGGGAAATGGAAAGTCCACCAAGGTCAGTTTCCTGGCTTTCACCATTCTGGTTCATGTCAGAGGCAGTCTCACCCTGCGAGATTCACAGGACATCCACAAAGTCCCAACAGTAAAATGAGATCATCCCACCTCAGACCACCATAACCACCAGACTGGCTTCTGATCCACAGCCCTCATCTCTAAGGCTGGGTGGAGGTGATTTGGATTGGGAGAGGGTAGATGGATAAGGAGGGAAAGAATTCTGTACAGTTGGTATGGGGCTGGGGAAGCGGAATAATTACAGATAGTTCAGGAAAGAGTGAACAGGCTGCCTTACTTCCTCTAGGACAGGTGTCCTGATAGAGGTATGACAGATAGGGAGAAATTTGATAGGGTAAACATGCAGACATTTTTTTCTGGATAAATGCAAATTACTGCAGATGTTGGAATCTGAAACCAAAAAGAAAATGCTGGAAAATCTCAGCAGGTCTAGCAGCATTCAGAAGGAGAGAAGAGAGCTGATGTTTTGAATCCAGATAACCCTTTATCAAAGCTTTGACCAAGAATCATCTGGACTTGAAAAGTCTGACATTTTTTCTATTTGGAGGCAGATCAAAAGATTCAATAATAAACCCAACCAGGAATTAGGGAAAATCTCTTTTACCCTGAGAGTACTGAGGATGTGGAACTCACTGTGACAGGCTGGTCAAGGTAAATAGTGTAGAATGATAAACAGCAGAGGAAGCAAAAGACTTTGCTGATAAGGTGAGATGAAGAGGGGGCAGGAGGGGATCCGTATGGAATATCATCATCAAACAGCCTATTTCTGTACCAACTCGATACAATTATCGTATAATAAGACAAAAGGCCCAGGAACACCATGGCTGACAAACAGTAAAACCATGGAAAGAAAAACAGTTTATTTTGTGAAGAAGATTGTAAAAAAGTTGGCAACTGATGGGTGTGTCTGGTTTCAAGTAGATCATCTCAACAACAGTGAGTACTGAGGAGCGTTCATTGAACCGTCAAAACACTGAGTAAACATTTCGCTCCAGCCAAGCCTGGTCCAGGACACACTCAGCCGCCCTTGCATTCTATTCAGCTTCCTGGCACAGCAGCTGTGCATTTCCTCAGAGTCTGTCGCTGGCTCTGGCTGCCATTCCCTCTGCAGCTCTTACACTCACGCTCACGCTCACTATTGTCTCTCTGCCCAGTGTGACTCTGTGTGCTGGCATTGTGATCCTGTTCCTGGCTCAGTTGGACTGTCCTTTAGAACCTTTCCCTGGTTTTAAATAGGTGGTTTTAAAGAAGAAGAAATCATCACCTCCGTCTTCTCTGAAGCTACAGTTTATCTTCTGAGATGAAATGTTAGTTTTAGGTTGGAGATTAGTTATCAGTAATCACCAGCTGTTCCCCATTTGCAGCATTCACTCAGCAAGTTGTGCCACCTCATGACAATTCACTCTCACACAAAACAGATTATTTTGTCTTTTCCTGTTTATTATTTCATGGGTTGAGAACTTTTCTGATCAGACCATCATTTATTGCCCATCCCTAACTGCTCCTTGAGAAGGTGATGGTGAGCTGCCTTCTTGAACAGCAGGAGTCCATGTGGTGTAGGTACACCCACAGTGCTGTTAGGGAGGGAGTTCCAGGATGTGGACCCAGTGACAGTGAAGGAACAGAAGTGAGGATGGGAATTTTTATGATGGATAGTGTGGATGGTACAGCAATTGTATTCCCTGGAACGGTGTGGAGCTCCGAGTGTTGTTGGAGCTGCAAATGATGACTATTTTCCCTTTTAAATACTTTGATTGTTTTGGCAGAGATAAAGCTTGTGTCAGGACAATTTCTCAGAGTTGGAAAAATGTCAGTGAATAAATCAAACACATCCCCATCCAATTCTCCACAAGTTACCCAATGCACCCCCTCTCACACTGCCTCACAGAGCTGGAGCATTCTGTCCAGACCCGCAGTATTGATAATGAATGGCTGGTTAAATCTGGACAATGATATCCCCCCTCCCCCTGGGCCGACCCCACATTAGGTTCTGTTGATAGTGGGGTTTGATAGATTGTTAAGGGTAAGTGGTTTGACTCTGTCTTGCTTCAGACACTCATTGCTTAGACTTCAGTTAGAATATCATGAATGTGCTTTGGAATTTTGGGAACAGTGTGAGGGAGATTCAACAGATTAACCCATGTTAGAACAGAACATGACAAACAGCAAGTGAGAGAAACACAGAGAGAGAGATAACAAGGCAGGTCAGGACAGAGTGACAACAGTTTTTCTCTGGAACTATTCATGATTATCTTCATTTTCTTAAAGCTTTGTGTTATATGTTCGGTGCCGTTTGGCAGAGACTTTGCTTTGAAACCACCATACTCAGAGTCAGCCGATACTCTTGTAAAGCAATTGGACCCCTTCCCGGTTTCCCCCTTACTGCAGAGCAGGAGAGCTTGCTGAGTATGGGGCCTCTGCTGTGTGGTGATTTGAGCTGCTGTGACTGAGTTAGAAGGAGTAGAGACATCTTCCCTGTTACAATCACAGACTCAGCCTATTGGAGCCCAGTGATAACTGCCACAGTGATTTCTATTTCTACTCTGCTTTCTTGTTCACTCGCCTCCTCTCCCACTCCCCCATTCTTCCCTTACCCTCCTCCTCCCCCTCCCCCTCTGTTCATCTCTCACCTTTCCCCCAGCCCCCACTCCTCTCTCACCCTTCCCCCTCAGTTCCCCATTCCTGTCTCCCCGCCCTTCCTGTCCCTCTCTCATCCTCCTGCTCTCCCTTCCCAATGTTCTTCAAAACTGGCAGTGTGCAAAGAAAATCAGGTTCCTCAGTGCAGTTTGTAGAATTAAAGTGACTCTGAAAGCAGGAGCTGCCAACTATTTCATAAGTTATGATTCCAGATCTGACCTTGAAGTTGGCCAAAGAGAATGGGTTTGGGCTGTGGGAAGACATTAACCTTTTCAGGAAAGTACGTTGGAAAATTTCTTCTATTTTAAACTCGGCCAAAGACTCTAAGTGGAAGAACCATCAAAAGATCAACTTTGGAATTACAGAAAGTTAAATCTGGACAGAGGCAATTCACCCTGCTGGGATTTACAGTAAACACTGACTCAACAACCATCATTTCTTGAAGTGGCTTTCAAACCAACACTATACATTGTCCTGTCAGGCATGGGGATTGGAAGCAACTATTTCCTGTCATTTTACACAAAGGGAACACTGTATGGAGCAGGAACAGGCAGTGTAGAGACAGGTTTATACAGGGAGAGCAGTAACTGGCCCCTCTGAATGTTTCTGGAGGTCACCTTGCCAATGCATTCACTAAGTGTACGCCAGCAATTGAACATTAACATTAGAAACACAACAAGAACTGCAAAACAATAAGCCTTTAATCAATGTGGAAATTGTGTGAGAATAGAAGCTACATGACCACATTTCAAGGTAATGTGACCATGTTCTCTGAGGAATCCAGCTGTACTCTCACACAGAAAAGCCCAAATTCTGCCAGGGTATCTGCTTCAGCCGAGTTGTTTAATAACTCCTATCTCCCAACCACAGCCCCCACCCACACACTGACATTTTGAGAAAGTGACCAGAGAGGTGGATGGGGGTAAGGCGGTTGATGTAGTATATATGGACTTTAGTAAGGCTTTTGATAAGGTGGCCCATGGAAGACTTCTACAGAAAATGCAGATGTGTGGAATAGAGGGTGATTTAGCTAATTGGATTAGAAATTTGCTGGCAGATAGAAGACAGAGGGTGGTGGTTGATGGGAGATATTCATCGTGGAGTTCGGTGACGAGTGGTGTGCCTCAGGGGTCTGTTTGGGGGCCCCTGCTGTTTGTAATTTTTATAAATGATCTGGATGAGGGTATTGAGGGATGGATCAGTAAATTTGCAGATGATACTAAAGTTGGTGGTGTGGTAGATAGTGAAGAGAGGTGTTTTAGTTTACAGAGTGACTTGGACAAGTTGCAGAGCTGGGCCGAGAGGTGGCAAATGGAGTTTAATGTGGAAAAGTGTGAGTAATGCACTTTGGCAGGAACAATAAATGTGTAGAGTATAGGGCTAATGGTAGGGCTCTTAATAGTGTTGAGGAACAGAAGGATCTTGGTGTATGTGTCAATAGATCCCTGAAAGTAGGCAGTCAAGTGGATAAAGTTGTTAAGAAGGCATATGGAGTCTTAGCTTTTATTGGTAGGGGATTGAATTTAGGAGCCGCAGCATCATGTTGCAACTGTACAAAACTCTAGTGCGGCCGCACTTGGAGTATTGTGTGCAGTTCTGGTCCCCACATTATAAGAAAAGATGTGGAGGCATTGGAGAGGGTACAGAGGAGGTTTACCAGGATGTTGCCTGGTATGGAGGGCATGTCTTATGAGGAGAGGCTGAGGGATTTGAGGTTTTTTTCGTTAGAAAGGAGGAGGCTAAGAGGGGACCTGATCGAAACATATAAGATGATTAGAGGTTTAGATAGGGTGGACAGTGATAGCCTTTTTCCTAGGAGGGAGAAAGCTAGCACGAGGTGACACAGCTTTAAATTAAGGGGTATGAGTTATAGGACGGATATCAGAGGTAGGTTCTTTACTCAAGAGTGATTAGGGAGTGGAATGCCCTGCCTGCAGCTGTTGTAGATGCGCCAAGTTTGGTGGCGTTTAAGAGGTTAGTTGATAAGTATATGGATGAGACGGGAATGGTTTAGTTAGGAGGGGCATTGCTTTTTATTTTGGTCGGCACAACATCGAAGGCCGAAGGGCCTGTTCTGTGCTGTATTGTTCTATGTTCTATGTTCTATGTCACAACACCTGTGATCCCCAGAAATCTTGTCTCCATTTCTCCAGCCCCTTTGAAAACTTGTGGAGGTCCCAGCGAGGTGTGTGTCTCATTTTCACTGTTGTAATATAGGAAATACAGAGGTGAGTTTCTGCACAGCAACTTCCCACAAACAGCACACTGGGAACGAGTTTTTTTTTCACTTTTGCTGCATGTTCTGTTCCCAGGATCACATTTTGAGCCTCTGTTGACATAATTTTAATTTTGTACTGCATTTGGAATTCTCCCTTCAGTTGGGCTGAGATATTGATCTTCTGCCTCTTAGACTTTAGGGTCTTGTGATGTCTTGGCATAAGCAGAATGATCATCTCCAATCAGACAAGTCGATGATCTGTCCAGCACCACATGGACTTAGACATTTTATTGGAATAATAACATATTCCAGAAAGTGCCAATGTTTTGCTCTAAGATGTCTCCATCTGCTTTGATATTTATCCTTCTGGTGGAAGAGGTTATTTGTGACAAAGAGACCAGGCTGACTATTACTTACACAACATGTTACGGAACCAACCAGGGAGCAGGCTATTTTAAATTTAGTATTATGTAACGAAAAGAGTTGATAAATAGTCTTGTTGTTAAAGATCCTTTTGGAAAGAGTGATCACAGTTTCAGATTCACATTGAGTGAGAGAAGACAGAGTGCCATACTAGAGTTTCAGCGTTGGGCAGAGCTAATTATACAGGCCTAAGGAAAGACTTGACCCAAGTAAACTGGGAACAAATAATTGAGAGCAGGATAATTGAGGAACAATGTTGGATGTTCAGGGTGATATTGAATATCTCTCAATTAAAGTATCTTCCTGAGAGAAAGAGGAATTGTAAAAGGAAGGAAACCGTTCAATGGCTAGACAAGAAAGTCAAAAAGGATACATAGGCAAAAACTAGAGTGTGCCAAACTACAAAAGTTAGTGGCAAGCTGGAGGATTGGGAGAATGTTAAAGTTCAGCAAAGGCTACTAAAAATAGAATCAAAAGATCTAAGATGAACTATGAAAAGAAACTAGCAGAAAACAAACACAGATACCAAAAGCTTCTATAAGAATATAAAGAGGAAGAGAATAGCTGAAGTAATGATAGTCCTTTAGAGGACGATACCAGTGAGGTATTAATGGGGAACATAGAGATGGCGGAGACACTAAACCAATATTTTGCCTCTGTCTTCACAGTAGAGGATAATAAACATTTCCAAAAACTGTAGTTAATGCAGAGAAACTTGGTGCAATAACCATCACTGTGGAGAAGGTATTGAATACACAAATGGGTTTAAAGGCAGGTAAGATTCCAGGACCTGATGGTCTTGCCTCCTGGGGTATTAAAGGAGGTGGCAGCCGAGATAATGGATGGATTGGTTGTGATATTCCAAAATTCCTTGGATTTTGGTAAGATCCCAGTGGATTGGAAACATGCTAGTGTAATGCCCTGTATTCAAGAAGGGAGAGGCAAAAAGTAGGAAACTATAGGCCAGTTAGCTTGACCACTGTGTGGGGAAGTTACTGGAATCAATCATTAAGGAGGAGATGAATGAGTATTTGGAACGACAAAGCACAATCCACCATTGTCAGCATGGTTTTATGAAGGGAAAGTCATGCTTGACAAACTTGCTTGAGTTCTTTGAGGACATAACCAGCAAAGTGGATAGTGGGGCACCTGTGGATGTGCTATACCTAGAATTCCAGAAGGTGTTTGACAAATGCCACAGAAAAGACTGATCCAGACGGTGAGATCACAGAGAACTGGGGGTAGAGTACTGGGTTGGACTGAGGATTGGCTGACTGATAGAAAGCAGAGTGTCAGGATAAACGGGTCCTTCTCTGGCTGGTGAAATGTAAATAGTGGGGTGCCACAGGGGTCAGTCCTCAGACCTCAAGTGTTTACAATCCAAATGAATGATCTGTGAGCAGGGACAGAGTGTAACATAGCAAAATTTGCAGATGACACAAAAAAAATTTGCAGGCAGTGAAGAGGATATAAAGATTTTACAAATGGATAAAGGCTTGGAGGATGGGCCAAAATTTGGCAGCTGGAGTTTAATGTGGATAAATGTAAGGTTGTCCATTCTGGCAGAAAAAAATAGAAAGACAAATTATTACCTAAATGAAAAGCACATTCACAACATATCCGAGCAGAGGGATCTGGGTGTCTGTGTTCATGAATCACAGGAAGTTGGTATGCAGATGCAGCATGTAATAAAAAAGGCCAATGGGATGTTGGCATTTATTGCAAAGGGACTGGAGTATCAAATTAGAAAAGTGTCGTTGCAATTGTAGAGGGTGTTGGTGAGACCGTGTCTGGAGTATTGTGTCCAGTTTTGGTCTCCTTATTTGAGGAAGGATGTGGTGGCATTGGAGGCAATTCAGAGAAAATGTTCACCAGATTGATCCCAGGGATGAAAGGGTTGACGAATGAGGGGAAATTAAACAGTTTGAGCTTGAACTCACTGGTGGAGTCTGAATCATTGAATGGTTTCAAGGAGATAGATACATTTCTAAGTAGGATAAGAGGAAGAGTTGGGCAGGCAGATTTAAAAGCAGGGAGAGATCAGTCATGATCTGATTGAGGAGATGAACAGGCTCAGAGGGCTGAATTCCCTGACTTCTGCTCCTAATTCCAATGTTCCTGAACACACTTTCTCAGCAGGAGGACACCATTGGAACGGGCTTATCCCATTCAGTGATTCCATTGCAGGTAACAGAATCCCAATAAATCCTGGCACTAAAGCCTGCCACAAAGATGATCTTTTCTCTTTCTGAGATGGCAGCGAGAACTTTATCAAGGTTAAAATGAGACTTTTTAAAACATCTTCATCAGAGACAAGGATGAATATGGCGATAGGTGCAGTAAGAAATGGCAGAAAGTGCCTCAGATTCCCCACAGCAGAGACTCACTCCGCCACCTTTCACACTGTTTCAAAGCCAGCAAAGGGGAAGAATTGCCTTTTGGAATTTAAAAATCTGTTTACCTCCCAGTCAGGACGGCGTTTGTGTGAGCGATATCTGTTGGAGCTATTACAGTAAGTAGTCTCACAACATCGGGTTAAAGCCCAACAGGTTTATGATAGCGCTGCTCCTTCATCAAGTGAATGATGAACTGAGTTCACAAACATAACAGCTCCGAAAGCAGCCGCCAACCTGTTGGACTTTAACCTGATCTTGTGTGATTTCTTACCCCAGTCCAACGTTGGCGTCTCCACATCGGAGCTTTCCCTGCCTGAGTGTGTGAACTAGGTCTCAGTCTCTACACAAAGCCCCACTCCGGGGCTGGTGTCCGAGCACATTGCTCACTGAGCGAGGGATTCATTTTGTTTCTGAAGCTATTCAGAAATGTCCCACCTGACACTAAACTTCATTCAATCCCAGAGCTGAGTGACTGCGGGCTCTGTCCCTCTAAACCTGAATTCCTGAAATGTGCCAAGCTCAGTAACAGGTGGGAAAGGAGCACTGAGCAGCTGGAAGTCAGGTTAGGAGCGAATTCACTAAATCTTTGAAGTGGAAATATATCCGAGAGGAAATCGGGATCTGAGCAGCGAGTGGTGTGGGGGGGACAGCGCCAGTCTGAGACTCCGAGTAAAACTACTGCAATTAAATGATCAAAAATTCACCTTTTCATCAGTTGAACAAAGTGTAACTGTGGATCAATGCTGAGCTCAATATTAACGGAGTAATTTGCAATAATCTGATCACTGAGATCTATCACTCCCCCCTGTCTCAGATAGAGAGTGTCTCTTTTCCAATGGAAATTCTCCTCACACTCACCTTCACACACACCCTGACACACACCCTGACACACACACCCTGACACACACCCTGACACACACCCTGACACACACACCCTGACACACACACCCTGACACACACACTGACACTTCAGCCCGTTCACCCAGAGGAGAATCACATCCCATTTCCCAACAGAAACCATTTCACCCCCCCCTTCCTCTCTCTCCCCCCCCACCCCCCCCTTCCTCTCTCTCCCCCCCCACCCCCCCTTCCTCTCTCCCCCCCCCCACCCCCTTCCTCTCTCTCCCCCCCCACCCCCCTTCCTCTCTCTCCCCCCCCACCCCCCGGTACCTGGGTGTCTCTGTTCGCCGCCCCGGTGCTCTCTGTGTCGGGGGGCTCCATGCAGACCCCGCGCCCGTTCATCAGGGAGTGAAGGGGCCTCTGGCAGCCCCGCCGGGGGAAGCAGCGGAGGCCGGAGCCGCAGCGGGCGGTGTAGACGCCGCAGTGGCGCCCCTTGGCCAGGGCACAGGTCCCGCAGCAGCCGCAGCCCGGCTCCCGGACCAGCTCCTCACAGCCCTGCGGTACCGGACAGCTGGCTCTCTGCTCCCGGGAACAGGGCGGGCAGCGGATCGGCCTCCCGGGCAGCGGCAGCTCGGCCACGGCCAGCAGCGCCCAGCCGCCGGCCAGCAGCAGCGGGAGCCCGGGCGGCAGCATCAGGGAAGTGGCAGAGGGAGCGGCTGCCCCCGGTCTGCGGACCCACGGCCCGGCACCGCTTTATACCCGGGCCCGGCCCGCCCCCTCCACCCCCGGGGGACGGACCCCACCCCCAGGGCAGAGACCCCACCCCCAGGGATACAGACCCCACCCCAGGGGGACGGACCCCACCCCCAGGGCACAGAAACCCCACCCAGGGGGACGGATTCCACCCCCAGGGGGACGGACTCCACCCCAGGGATACAGACCCCCACCCCCAGGGATACAGACCCCACCCCCAGGGATACAGACCCACCCCCAGGGGGACGGGCCCCACCCAGGGCACAGAAACCCCACCCCCAGGGACAGAGAACCCCACCCCCGGGGGGAGGGGTCCCATCTCCAGGGACAGAGAACCCCACCCCCAGGGATACAGACCCCACCCCCAGGGATAGAAAATCCCACCCACAGGGACAGAGAACCCCACCCCCCAGAGACAGAGACCCACTCCCAGGGATAGAGACCCTACCCCAATCCCGAGATATAAACTCCCACCCCTGTGACAGAGACCCCCTTCCCCAACCCCGGGGACGGATAATCCGGCTGGGGTGGGTGGTTACACCAATTCTTCCCCCCCCCACCCCCGGCTCGGGGCAACTTGAGGCTCAGACCCGGAAAAAGCAATCAACTGTTTTGGGGTCCCGGGGGGAGGGGGTCCCGGGGGGAGGGGGTCCCGGGGGGAGGGGTCCCGGGGGGAGGGGGCCCGGGGAGGGGGTCCGGGAGGAGGGGGTCCGGGGAAGGGGTGCTCGGGGGAGAGGCAGTGATCCTGGGGGAGGGGGGCTGGGGGGATGCTGTGGATGACTCCCTGCCACCCAAGCAGTGGGGTGGGAGGTCAGTCCCAGCTGCTCTCATGTGAATCCCCCCCCTCATTCCCAACTGTTGCTCGAAGGGGATTGAATCAACCCTCAGCCCTTCCCTGCCCCCTCACTCACCCACACTGCCCCCACTCACACACTAACCCCCCACTGACACACTGTTCCACCCACACTGTTCCCCCCCCCACTCACACACTGTTCCACCCACACTGTTCCCCCCCCTCACCCCACTGTTTCACCCCCCACTCACACACTGTTCCACCCACACTGTCCCCCCCCTCACCCACACTGTTTCACCCCCCACTCACACACTGTTCCACCCACACTGTTCCCCCCCCACTCACCCACACTGCCTCCCACTCAGCACTGTCCCCCCCCCCCACACTGCCTCCCCTCACACACACTGCCCCCCCACACACACTGTCCCCCTTCACTCACCCACACTGCCTCCCACTCAGACACTGTCCCCCCACTCACCCATACTGTTCCTCCCCCCCACTCACACACACTGCTTTCCCCACTTACCCACACTGTCCCCCCACACACACTGCCCCCTTCCACTCACACACATTATCCCCCACCCTCCCCCAATACTGCCCCCATTCTCGCTCCTACACTGACTCCCACCCACCCCCCACCCCCACAATGTCCCCCACCCCGCACTCTCTCCGTACCCTGCCCTCCCTCCCCGCCCCATGCAGCTCTGTCGGGAGAAATGACAGTAAGAAGTTTCAGAACACCAGGTTAAAGTCCAACCAGTTTATTTGCTAATAAACCCACACGTTTTCGGGGTTTATTACCGAATAAACCTGTTAGACTGTAACCTGATGATGTGAGACTGCTCACTGTGTTCACCCCAGTCCAACTCCCACATCGGGAGAAATAACCTGTAGCTTTATCTCTGCGGAGGGACACCCTCCCTCCGAGCTCCCAGCGGGACTGTCCCGGGAATAAATCCTCATCCATCCACAACACCAACACCTCCCCCCCCCCCCCCCCGCCGCCCCAACCCGCGCTGTCTCCCTCACATTAAACAGTGTGGATTTATCCATTCCTGAACAATATTTCCCGCTGCATTCCCCAAGCCCGGCTTGCAGTCTGTAAATGGAGCAATGGAGACATTTTCCCGCAGTATACAGCTTTCCGAGATGGAAATAAAAGGCTAAAGGTTTCCCCAAGAAATATTTCGTGGAAATTATCAAATTCAGAATAAAACACGAAAGGATTTTTCTTTTCAATCGGTCGTATTTTGGGAGACTCTCTAAGCTTCTGGAGGCTGTGTGTGTTTTTAGCTTCATTCTTTTAAAGACAGGTTTGAAACTGGATTTTATCCGGATCTACACTAACCATGTTCTCACTGGGTGAATGAACGATGTGATTCAGTGTGAATCAGCTGGACAATATACATTTCTCCAGAAGTGAAGTTCTGGAACACACATTTTAGAATCATGGATTGTGCAGGAGGCCATCCGTCCATCGAGCCTGTATCAACAACAATCCCACCCAAGTCCTATTCACATAACACCACATATTTACCCTCATTAATTCCCCTTACACAAAGGGGCAATTTAGCACGACCAATCCACATAGCCTGCACATCTTTGGACTATGGGAAGAAACCAGAGCACCTGGAGGAAACCCACGCAGACATGAGGAGAATGTGCAAACTCCACACAAACAATCACACAAGACAATTGTTAGTGTCACAAATAGGCTTACATTAACACTGCAATGAAGTTACTATGAAAATCCCCCAGGCACCACACTCCAGCATCTGTTCAGGTACACTGAGGGAGAAGTTAGCATGACCAAAGCACCTAACCAGCACATCTTTTCAACTGTGGGAGAAAACTGGAGGAAATCCATGCAGACACAGGGAGAATGTGCAAACTCTACGCAGACAATGACCAAAGGCGGTAATCAAACTGGGGTCCCTGGCACTGTAAGGCAGTAGTGCTAACCACTATGCGACCATGCCACCTACATTCCAGGGAGTAGGCACACAGAAGCTGCAGAGTTCAGGTAAGTACATGGCCTCTCAGCAATGTAGGAAAAAGCAAGTGGGTAAAAATCCTTCTGCATTATCAAGCCTCAGATTGAGCCCAAAACGTGGTGCCGAGCCTCACCTTGTCAGCTTGGATCTTGTTAATGGGGACCATGAATTGGATTCAATTGGAATTTGGACTAAATAAAAAATCAAGAAAAACAATCCTCCAGCAGCGTTCACCTTCACACTGGGATTCAGCTCTGAAAGGTAAGGGTGGCAATGCCTCTTGGAGTGTAGAGCACAACATGGCAGTGTGGGGCATCTCAGAGTATGGGAATTAAGTCATCACAGTGGTTTCAATAGTCAGGGGATGGACAGACTGACCTGCAGCTAACTTGAGTCACACAAGTACAGGTGGCATGGTAGAACAGTGGTTAACACTGCTGCTTCATAGTTTCAGGGACCTGAGTTCGATTCCTGGCTTGGGTCACTGTCTGTGTGGAGTTTGCACATTCTTCTTGTGTCTGTCTGAGTTTCCTCACACAATCCAAAGATGTGCAGGTTAGGTTTATGGCCATGCTAAAATTGACCTTAGTGTCCAGCCATTATCTTGTAAATTGAGTTTGTGTCTTTATGTGCCCTGTTTGTGAACACAACTGAAGAAGGAATGACACTCTGAAAGCTTGGACTTTAACCTGGTATTGTGAAATTTCGTACTGTGCCAGAGTAAAGGACATTTCTCCTCTCTGGGTGGGTTTCCTCTGGATGCTCCGGTTTCCTCCCACACTTCAAAGCCATGCTGGTCAGGTGCATTGGCTGTGCTAAATACTCCCTCAGTGTACCTGAACAGGTGCCAGAGTGTGGTGACCGGAGGATTTTCACAGTAACTTCATTGCAGTGTTAATGTGAGCCTTACTTGTGACTAATCAATAAACTTGGATAAACAATAAACTTGAGACTCCAGGGCAACACAGACACCCCCAGGGCAACACTGAGACTCAGGGGAAACCCAGAGACAGCAGGGAAACCCCGAGACCTGGGGCAATCCCGAGACCCCAGGGCAACCTCGAGACCCTGGGGCAATCCCAAGACCCCGGGGCAACCCAGAGACCCCCAGGGCAAACCCAAGACCCCGGGCAACCCAGAGACCCCCAGGACAAACCCAAGACCCCGGGCAACCCAGAGACCCCCAGAGCAACATCGAGAGTCCAGGGAAACCCAGAGATCGCAGGGAAACCAAGAGGCCCTGGGGCAACCCAGAGACCCCAGGGCAATTCATCTGGCAATGTTTATCTTCTCAGCTTTGAAAAAAAATATCCTCACACAAGACATTGCAAGCTGATAGGGAGAACACAAGCTGATGTTAACAGTGCAGTGTGACTGTACTGAGATAATGTTCTCCAGCATCGTAACACCTATTCAAACCTTGCCCTACAAATCGACCAATCTGCTTTCCCACTTTATTAGAATTAAATCTCTGTGGTTGGTAGATGCTTGCTTGCCCCCATGTGCCACCTCTGCCCAAAGCTCTGTGCCAAAACAATCATTATGGAATGACCACAGCCACCAGATGGCATCTGGTTGGGTTATTTGTTTGTTTGACCAAAAGGGTGTTTGACTGGTCACTTTAACAATTTTGTCCCAACAAAATTTTGGAATGAAAACAATTTGCTATCTCCATTAACACAGATTATTCCATCTCACATCTCAAACATTCCCTCTTGCATCTAGCTCATCTGCTTTTCTCTGCTTGTAAATGGTCTTGAGTTTATTGTTACCCCAGGGCAGTCCCACCTTACCTGGTAGATCACTCTTGTCCCATGGGTTCTGTAATGATCCTGATACCTGGCTGGACTGAGTCTTTGGCTTGGGAGATCAGAATGCTCTTTGCACATTACAGGGATCCTTTAGTGATTTCACCCTTCACTCTCTCTCTGTCTCTCTGTCTGTCTGTCCTTCAAGGAGATCCACACGGTGATTCTCCTCAAGGTTTCTTCTCTGAGGTGATCATACATTCATTCTATTGTAATTTTTGATCCCTCCGCTTTTCCTGGTTCTCCCACTTTATCCATATCTCTGGCTGCCCTCCTCACACCTGCTCTGGGATTGTATTTCAGACAGATGTTGCAGGGATTTAAGGCTGCGAGCTGTAGGAAAGGCTTATGAGGAAAGTTACAGCTCATGGGAAAAAAGGGACAGTGGAAATATGAATACAATATTGGCTAAATAATGGACTTTAACCTGGTGTTGTGAGTCTTCTTATGGAATGATAGTAGAAAGTTATGGTCAATGGACATTTTGTGATCTGTAGGATGGTTTATTGTGGAGTTCTCCAGATGGTGATATTGGGAACCATTGCTTTTCATGATATATCTTAATAAAGTTTATTTATTAGTCATACAAAGGCTTATATTAATACTGCAATGAAGTTATTGTGAAAATCCCCTAGTTGACACACTCCAGCGCTTGTTCAGATACTCTGAGAATTTAACATGGCCAAATCACCTAACCAGCAAGTCTTTTGGATTGTGGAATGAAATCAGAGCACCCAGAGGAAACCCACGCAGACACAGGGAGAATGTGCAGATTCCATGCAGACGGTGACTCAAGCTGTGAACCGAATCCGGATGCCTGGTGCTGTGAGGCAGCTGTGCCAATCTCTGTGAATAATCTAGTTCTTGGTGTGCAGGGAACAGTTTCAAAGTTTATAGATGACACAAAACCTGCAAGTGTTGTAAATTGTGAGGAGGACAGTGTAGAACTTCAAAAGGACTTAGACCAGTTGGTGGAGTGGGCAGATAGGTGGCAGGTGAAATCAATGTGGAGCAGTGAGATGTGATGCATTTTGTTAGGAATAACATGGGGGACACAATATAAAGGGTCACATTCTAAAAGGGGCAGGAGAAGGAGCTAGGTGTACACGTGTACAGATCATAGAAGGTGGCAGAACAGGTGGAGGAAGCAATTAATAAAGCATATTGTATTCTGGACTTTACTATTAGGGCACAGAGTACAAAGTCACGGAGATTATGCTGAATTTACATAAGACACTAATGAGACCTCAGCTGGAATGTTGTGCACAGCTCTGGGAGCCACACTGTGGAAGGATATGAACACAATGGAGAGAGTGCAAAAGAGATTTCCAAGAATGGTTCCAGGAATGAGAAACTTCAACTATGAGGATAGATTGGAGAGGTCGGGACTGTTCTCTTTGGAGAAAAGAGGCTGAGAGGAGATTTGATAGAGATGTTCAAAATCATGAAGGGGCTGGACAGAGTCGAATCGAGAGAAACTGCTCCCAATATAAAAGGCTTAGAAACGAGAGGTCACAGATTTAAAGTGATTTGCAAAAGAAGCAAATATGATGTGAGAGAAACTTCTTCACACAGCAAGTAGTTGGGGTCACACTGCTGGAAGTCGTAGAGTCATAGGATCATCGAGGTTTACAGCATGGAAACAGGCCTTTTGGCCCAACTTGTCCATGCTGCTCTTTTTTTAAAAAACCTGTAAGCTAATCCCAATTGCCTGCATTTGGCCCTTATCTCGCTATACCCATTGTACCCATGTAACTAACTAAATGCTTTTTAAAAGAACATTGTACCCGCCTCTATTACTACCTCTGGCAGCTTGTTCCAGACACCCACCACCCTCTGTGTGAAAAATTTGCCCCTCTGGCCATTTTTGTATCTCTCCCCTCTCACCTTAAACCTATGCCCTCTAGTTTTAGACTGCCCTATCTTTGGGAAAAGACATTGACTATCTACCTTGTCTATGCCCGTCATTATTTTATAGACCTCAATAAGGTCACCCCTCAGCCTCTATGCTCCAGAGAGAAAAGAGTATCCAATCTCTCCTTATAATTCAATCCATCAGGTCCCGGTAGCATCCCAATAAATCTTTTCTGTACTCTTTCTAATTTAATAATATCCTTTCTATAATAGGGTGACCAGAACTGCACACAGTATTCCAAAGTGTCCTTACCAATTTCAGCAAGACATCACAATCCCTGTATGGGTGGTGGAGGAGGTTCAGTCGAGGTACTCAAGAGCATATTAGATGATTATTTGAATAGGAACAGAATGCAGAGGTACGGGGAAAAGGCAGGGGATTGGCACTATGTGCCAGGGGTTGGATGTGACCCCCTACACATTCTAAAAATGCTGTCCAGAGAAATAAGTTTGAATAGAAGATGTTCCTCCAATTACAACTCATTTCTGTCCTGTGTCTGGCACTGATAGACTCCCCATTCAGCCTATCAGCAGCAAATGTGAGTGAGAAAGATGCTGTGATTGGTGGAGCAGCAAATGGTCGGGATGGTGAGTTTGGCTCCCCAGTAGCTGAGATCCTGGTGAACGTGGTTCTGGGAGCGGAGGGGTAGTGGGGCAGTGGGGCAATCTCCCAAAGTGGCCTCCAGGATGGCGGGGGGAATTGACATGGGTGGACTGGGCAGTAGCTCAGTGGTTCCTGCAGTGGGTGAGGGTGAGTGCGTGACTGTGCTGAGGCTGGAGTGAGCTGGACACATGAGCCCCACCTTATTACTCTCTAAAAGTCATCTGATTTCTTACATATTTTCTTTTTGCTGAGTGAGATGTTTCTTCTCCTGTTTTATTTTTATTTTGAAATTCCTGTTTAATGTTATGCAATTGTTATCTTTCTGAAATTTGCTCATCAGTCCCTGAATGGGAAGAATTGGAAATGTTGCCCCCCACCTGCGCCTCCCCATGGAGAAACTTCTTCTCAGGATTGTGAATCTTCAGAATTCTCGATCCTGTGGTTAGGGATTCTTCATCATTTCAGTTTATCTAAGGCTGAGATCAGTAGGTTTTTGGAATGTAAGGATTCAAGCGATGTGAAGATCAGGCTGGAAATTCGAGTTAAGATTATGATCATCCATGATTCTATTCAATCTTCACAAAGAGAATACAAGTAACATCCCAGAAATAGTGGGAAATCAGGAATTAGGAGCAAATTGTTGGAGCTGCGTGTGAGCTGACAAATTCCCCACATCCTGATGGATTTCACCCTAGAAGTTTAAAGAAGTGGCCAATGGGATTGTTAAGGTGTTGGTTTTAATTTTCTAAAATTCCCAAATTTGGGGAAGATTCCATTGTATTTAAAAAATCTCAATGTGACTCAAAAAGAGTTTATTCAAAAAGAAAGGATGCAGAAAACAGGAAACTCTGGGCCGGATTTCCCAGTCCCACCAAAACTCCACGGACCTTTGCCTGGACCTCAAAATTCCTGCAGAGGCTTCCACTCTGACGGAGCTGGAAAATCCCAGTCTATAGGCCAATTAGCATAACATCTATCATAAGGAAAATGTCAGAAGCTTTTATTGAAGACATTATAATAAATAAATTAATGACAATCAGGCAGAGTCAGCATGGTTTTGTGAAGGGGAAATCATTTTCACCAATTTATTGAAGTTCTTTAAAGAATGTTATGTGCTGTGGATAAAGGGGAACTGGTGAATGTACTTTACTGAGCAGATCTTTAGTAAGGTGCCTCAGCAAAAGTTATTGTAGAAAATAATAGCTCAAGTTGTGGGGGTAACGTGTTATTGTGGAGAGAAGATTGGCTAACAGGAAACAGAGTGGACATAAATGGGTAATTTATAGCTAGCAGGATGCGGCGAGTGATGTGACAGAGAGATCAGTGCGGGGAGCTCATCCCCTTACAATTTATATAAATGATTTGGATGAAGGGATTGAAGGGATGGTTGCTGATGATCCAACAATAGGTAGGAATGTGAACTGTGAAGAGAATTTAAAGAGGTTACAAAAGTATATCAAAGAACAAAGAACAAAGAAAAGTACATATAGGAACAGGCCCTTTGACCCTCCCAGCCTGTTGATAGGTTAGGTAAATGGGCAAAACTTTGGCAAATGGTGTATCATATGAGAAAACCTGATGTTGTCGTTTGAGAGATTGCAGAGGGTCTGGTTGTCCTAGTGCATGACTCACAAAAGGCTGGTATACAGGTACATCAATTAAATAGGTAAGTTAATAGAATATTATAATTTATTGTGAGAGGAATTGAATACAAAAGCTTTTAAAGTTTATTTATTAGTGTCACAAAGAGGCTTACATTAATAATGTAATGAAGTTACTGTGAAAATCCTCTCGTTACCACACTCTTGTACCTGTTCAGGTACACTGAGAAAGAATTTAGTATGGCCAATGTACCTATGAGTCATTCAGATTATGGGAAGAAACCAGAGCAGCCAGCGGAAACCAACTGACACAGGGAGAATGTGCAGATTCCTCACAAACAGTGACTGGAGGCCAGGGATTGAACCTGGGTCCCTGGCACTGATGTAGCAGTGCTAACCACTGTGCCACTGTGATGTTATGAGGCTTTGCTCCAGTTATACAGGACATTGATGAGACCACATTGTGTATTGTGTATGAGTTGGTTTATTAATTAAAGAAAGATGTCAGTGAGTTGGAAACAGTTCAGAGGTTTACTAGACTAATGCCTAGAATGGTGTGTCTGCTGAGGAAAGGTTAGACAGGCTGGACTTGTATCTGCTGGAGGTTAGAAGGATAAGAGATGATTTGAGATGATTTGAGATGATAAGAGATGATTTGATTGAAACATATAAGATCCTGAGGAATATTGACAGTGGATGGGAGAGAATGTTTCTTCATCTGGAAGAATCTAGAATGATGGGTTCACTGTTCAAAACTAAGGACGGCCTATTTAAGACAGAAAAGAAGGGAAATGTTTTCTGTCAGAGGATGGTGAGTCTTTGGAACTCTTCCTCAGAAGGTCGGTTGTGATAGAGTTCTTGAATATCTTTAAGAACAAGGCAGACAGATTCTTGATAAGCAAGAGAGTGAAAGATTATTGGGGGTAGGCGGGAATGTGAAGTTGAGATAAAAATGAGAAGAGCCATGATTTTACAGAATGGCTCGAGGGGCCAAGGGGCCAACTCCTCTTCCAGTTTCTGGTATTCTTCTTTTGAATTTTCTTCCCAACATATACCTTGCCCCATTTCTCCAGCTTCAAATCAATGAGGAGTTCTCTGACCTCTTCGCAGTGTGTATCTGGACAGCATGATGTGGCTCACCATGGTGAGATCTCCTGATCCCACTGCTGTCAATGGGATTTCCGATCGAATCCTCTCCCCGTAGCTGGGAAACAGGCAGCACAACCAAAATATCCCAATGGAAGTAAATGCTGGATTGAAATTTAAACTGATCAACTCCCCCAAGCATTAACATTCGCTCCAAGACCATTCTGAAGGGGTCAAAGTTCAGAGTGAAAATTTGAAGTTCACATCAATAAAATCACCCAACATCTCACTTTCAGATTGGCAAACACTGATTGGCTGCTGACTGATTGTCCAATCGGTGTTTGGAACGGGGATTAAACTTTCTTATCAAAGCTCTTCGGGAATCCAAGACTGAGGCTGGTCACATGGCTGGGTCAGGTGATTGGGGCCTGAAATTAGTCAGGTCAAGGAAGGTGTTCAGAGGTGTTAATAATATATTCATGCCAATTTCCAATTCTCTTCCTGTCCCCAGTGATGCACTAAGGCAAATGTTTGTCTGTTTCCATTGCTAGTAATCACACAGATCATTAGTCTGTTGCTAGAGGCTTATAGCTTAAGGGGTGTCACTCCATGTCAGGTCTTGCTGGCCAGGTATCTCTCCCATGTTTACTGCCAGCCGTTGGTGTATTGGAAGGATTTGCTGGTTGATACTCAATCTAATTGCCACATTATGAACACACCCTCCTTAGAACATAGAACATAGAACATTACAGTGCAGTACAGGCCCTTCGGCCCTCAATGTTGCGCCAGCCAGTGGACCCTCTAACCTAAATTATTCCAGTATCATCCATATGCCTATCCACCGACCATTTGAATGCCCCCAAAGTAGGCGAGTCCACAACTGCTGCAGGCAGGGCATTCCACGCCCTAACCACCCTCTGTGTAAAGAACCTGCCTCTGACATCCGTCCTATAACTACCACCTCTTAATTTAAAGTTATGTCCCCTCGTGTTGGTCATCACCATCCTAGGAAAAAGGCTCTCACTATCCACCCTATCCAGTCCTTTGATCATCTTATACGCCTCAATTAGGTCACCGCGTACCCTTCTTCTCTCTAATGAAAATAACCTCAGGTCCCTCAGCCTTTCCTCATAAGGCCTTCCCACCAGACCAGGCAACATCCTGGTAAACCTCCTCTGCACCCTTTCCAATGCTTCCACATCTTTCTTATAATGCGGCGACCAGAACCGTACGCAATACTCCAAGTGCGGCCGCACCAGAGTTGTGTACAGTTGTAACATAACCTCACGGCTCCTAAATTCAATCCCTCTACCAATAAAAGCTAACACACCGTACGCCTTCTTAACAACTTTATCAACCTGGGTGCCAACTTTCAAAGAGCTATGTACTTGTCCCCCAAGATCCCTCTGCTCGACAACACTATTAAGGGTCCTTCCATTAGCCCTATATTTCATATGCCTGTTATTCCTACCAAAGTGAATCACCTCACACTTATCTGTATTGAATTCCATTTGCCACCTCACGGCCCAGCTGTGCAACCTATCTATGTCCCTCTCCAATTCCTAATCCAAACTGCTAAATCACCTTCAATCCCATGCATCTGCACTTTCTGCAGTAGCCTACCATGGGGAACCTTATCAAACGCTTTGCTAAAATCCATATACACTATATCAACTGCCTTACCCTTATCTACCTCTTTGGTCACCTCCTCAAAAAACTCAATAAGGTTTGTGAGGCACGACCTACCCTTCACAAAACCGTGCTGAATATCCCTAATCAATTTATTTCTCTCTAGATGCTTATAAATCCTATCCCTTATAATTCTTTCCAAGACTTTGCCCACAACAGAAGTCAGGCTCACCGGTCTATAATTTCCAGGATGGTCCCTACTCCCTTTTTGAACAAAGGGACAACATTTGCCATCCTCCAGTCTTCCGGCACTATACCTGTAGCCAACGACGACATGAAGATCAAAGCCAAAGGCTCTGCAATCTCCTCTCTAGCCTCCCAGAGAATCCTTGGTCACCAAGTCCTGAGGTGGGACTCGAACCTGGAATTTTTGGCTCAAAGGCAGGGACACTACCTTGTGGCACAAACTATTCCCCCCCCCCCCAATTATGTATTAAACAAATTTTAATTTTATTCAGGCCTTGGTTATTAACTGGGGATTCACTAATGTATAGGAGCAGATTGAAACTGTGCTGGGTTTGGAGCTACATGTTTGTGATATGTATTTCTGTAAATAAAAGGTTATGAGTGTGTAAATATTGTTCCAATTTTATCTTCATTGTCTGGTTCCCTGGGACAAGCTGGGGTGGTTCTATAACCTGGAGTTGAGACAGCAAGGGTCAGGGTTCAGGGACTGTGGCCTGCAGAACATGTTGGGGACAGGGGACTGAGAGCATTGACTCCAGGGAATGTCATTCCTGCTGTAGACCTTTCATGTCCATCACCCCTCACTTGACCTCCAAGTCTTAACCAGCTCTTACAGCACATCAGCTTGTGATTCTCATCCTAATTTTCCGAATCCTCCCATATCTTATGCGCCTTCCCTCAGTAGCTGCCATAATTCTTAGCCTCCATCCTACACTCAGCAATCTCCCAAACTCACCCTCACTGGATGATCTTTTATTTCAGCTTCAGGTTGCCCAGTCGCCCATTCAACATTCTCTCAAAGTCCTCTTTTGTTTCAACCTGTAGTTTCATTGACTCAACTCATTGATTCTTCCCCATTTTCTGCTCAACAACTTTGTTACACTGAAACAGTTGCCAATGTGAGGGGGGAGGTGATGGGGGAAAGGCAGTGGAAGGTGGGGTTTGGGAGGTTTCTAAAGAGCTCCGTGATTGTGGTGTGTGTCAGTGCTGTGTCATGGGGGGAGTGAGAACTCTCTCCTGAAGCCCCCCACCATGTTAGTATCAGAATGTTACTGGGGCTCCAGGAATAGGAGCTGGAATGTACAGTTAATTACCCTGGTGATGGAATGAAGTGGTCTCTGTGTTTCCTTGCAGTCCCTCTGGAAAGCTGCTACACAAGATTCCTGAAACTTCAGGAAGCCACATTCGTTAGAGCTGTAGCAAGAACTGCCGGAATTAATGGTAAAATCTCTTAACTTCAAATCATGTTAACTCTCTCTCATTCAGCAAGCAGCAGATGAGTGTACATAACAACTCTCAAACAAACGTGGACAGTAGGATCTTGTTCACTGCTCACATAGGTTGTTAGTAATTCATTTAAAAGCTAATGGGGCCATGACACCACAGGTACAACAACTGACTGGGAAACAGTTCCTTCCCACTTAGATTGCTGCTGTGTAATACAGATTCAATGTTTAAAACTAAACTAACAACATTCAAATCTTGTTGCTTTGAGTTCTCAATATAAACAGCCTTGTGCTCCATAATACAGTTGATTAAGGGGAGGTAATATTTGTCACTGCTGTATCCTGTTGTAATAAATTCCTCTTATATTTCAGTGAAATGCCCCAAGTGTGGCTGGATTTCTCACTTTGATAACAGTCCGTGCAGCTTTGTAATGCTGGCTTTAGTTTGAACTGTCAGTGTTTCTCTTGCTGTCAATTCAGGCACATGAAGAGGGGAAAGATGAAGTGTGTCTGTTTATTATAGTTTCTCACACACTGGGAGGGTCTCACAAACCACTCTGACAATAAATCCTTTTAAAGGGAAAATAAAAGTTTGCTGGAAAAGGAAAGTTAAAAGGTATAGGAGCTAAAAGGCTGGATTCTGTGGGATTAGAACTCAGTAAGAATTTAGCAACACCAATTATTAATCCAACCGATTTATTTGATAGTAAAATAGCGAGCTTTCTGTGGGATTATACAGGGGGAGGGGACAGAATGAGAAAATGACTATGTACAGTTGATGGGTGAATGACCTGTTTGTGTGTGGGAGCGTTCTGTGATATTGACGTGTTAATGAGGGAATACAGCCTGTTACTGGGGAGAAACAGAAATATGTCCTTTCTTCTGAGTTCATCAAACAGAAGATGGATCTGCAGGCCTAGGGGGGGTGAGGGGAGAGAGCTTTCCCATCCCGCCCATCATGGGAGGGCAGACCATGCAATGGTCCATGGAGCTTGTGCAGAATTTTCCAGTTTGGGGTGAGTGAGTCTGGGAAATCTGGCCCGGGATATTTTTTTGTTGGTGACCTGATTACAGTTAGAGTTTACCATCAACATCATGGTGCAGTCAGGCACCTGAAGACTGGACCAGCGTTGATAAAACACCCAGCAGCGCTTCCAGTGTATTGTTTGAAATGTTCTCTCAGGCAGAAAGGTGGAAAGGATATTTTACGTAATGGAAGATTTTAGAAGCAGCAACATATCATTTGTTATCTAGTTACTCCTGCCCCGACCCCCCCACCCCCCTCACATCTCACCTCGTCTCTGTACTTGCTGAAAAATTACTAAACCTATAATTTCAGTTCTGCCGACAGTGGATTGTGCTGACAGATTGACCCAGTTTGTGTGGCAGTTCTGTCTGACCTGCTGAACAGTTGCTGCTTTAATTGTTTCCAGTTTGGGCTCTGAGTGTCTGCAGATATTATTTCTCAGGCTACAGGAAGCTGTGTTTGCTGTGACAGGGCTGGGTGTTCACACACAATCAGCTTGACTGTGTCCTGGGAGAATTGAAATTCATTCCATTAATTACAGTAACAGATGTTTCTGGTTTACACTTTATTTGAGAGGTAACAAGTACAAAATCAGAGGATATTTCTGGAAATGATCTTTTCACTGGGCTGAAGATAATTAGATAATTTAACCCTTATTATAACAGGGCTAAAGGGTTAAAGTCTGAGGACTGGTTACAGAAATTCAGTTTGTTTTCCCTGGGTTTAAGAGGTTGCAGGTTCATCTCACTGAGATGTTTAAAGGATTTGATAAGGTTGGTAAGAGAGAAACTATTTCCTCTGATTGGAGGAATCCATAACATTAACTTACATCTAAAGTCAGTCAACCCAAATAAATGCCAGAGTGTGGCCACTAGGGGATTTTCATAGTAACTTCATTGCTGTGTTAATGTAAGCCTTACTTGTGACTAAAAAATAAGTTTTAACTTTAAATGTTCAGGGATGATGTTCGGAAGCATTTCTTCACATAAAGAGCAGTGGAACATAAGAATATAAGAAATAGGAGCAGGAGTAGGCCATCTGACCCCTCGGACCTGGCCCGCTATTCAATAGGATCATGGCTGATCTTTCTATGGACTCAGCTCCGCTTACCCGCCCGCTCACCATAACCCTTAATTCCTTTACTGTTCAAAAATTTATCTATCCTTGCCTTAAAAACATTCAATGAGGTAGCTCAACTGCTTCACTGGACAGGGAATCTGGAACGTACCCCTCCGTGAGATGGGGAGGCAGTGGGGGGGTGAGGGGGAAGGTATGGGGGGGAGATCGATGAAGCGTTCAGGATTGAGATTGGTAGATTCTTGTTAGTAACAGTTTTGAAATTGGAAGTTCTGTCTTGCAGTGGATAGTGTCCCTGCCTCTGAGACAGAACCTCTGGGTTCAAGTCTCACCTCAGGACTTGGTGACCTTGGGAGATGTGGCCAGACAGGTTCATTTCCAACCTACACATCCTGTGATTTGATAATGATTCGGAAGAGGGAACTGAATGTAATACCTCCAACCTGCAGTCAATAAAAAGTTGGGTGGGAGGGTGGGAAAGAAGCAGAGATGCTTCAGTATTATTGGACAGGCAGAGTGTGTGAGTATCTGCATGATCGATGCAGTATAATGTGGATAAATGTTAGGTTATCCACTTTGGTAGCAATAACAGGAAGACAGATTATTGAGAAATTGAGAGCAGCGGATACTCAACGAGACCTTGGAGTCCTCATATATCAGTTGCTGAAAGTAAGTGTGCAGGTACAGCAGGTAGTAAAGAAGGCAAATGGTTTGCTGGTTTTCATAGTGAGAGGATTTGAGTATATGGATAGGGATGTTTTTCTGCAATTGTACAAGGCGTTGGTGAGGCCACACCTGGAGTATTGTGGGCAGTTTCAGTGTCCTTATCTGAGGAAGGAAGTCCTTGCTATAGAAGGAGTACAGCGAAGATTTACCAGACTGATTCCTGGGATACAGGGCTGTTATATGAGGAGAGACTAAGTCGGTTAGGATTATATTCACTGGAATCTAGAAGAGTGAGAGGGGATCTGATAGAAACTTATAAAATTCTAACAGGGTTAGACAGGGTAGATTCAGAAAGAATGTTCCCAATGATGGGGGGAGTCCAGAACTAGGGGTCAGAGTTTGAGGATAAGGGGTAAACCTTTTAAAATTGAGGGGAGGAGAAATTTCTTCACTCAGAGGGTGGTGAATGTGTGGAATTCACTCCCACAGAATGTAGTTGAGGCCAAAATGTTTGTGTGATTTTGAGAAGAAATTAGACATAGCTCGTGGGGCTAAAGGGAATAAGGGATATGGGGGAAGGGAGCTCAAGATATTGAATTCAGTGTTCAGCCATGATCAAAATGAATGGAAGGTTCGAAGGGTCAAATGGTCTGCTCTTCCTTCTTGTTTCTATGTTTTAGTATTTGGTGGCAGATGGTAAGTGTGGGATTGTTTCCTGGTCAGTGACACTGCAGAAGGCAACAGTGAGCAACTGCAATATTTCATCAAATATAATCATGGAGCAATCGAATGGAAGTCCATGGTCACCATGGGAACTTATGGCCAGGTACCTGATATAGAAAGAGGGCAGGTATCGAGGGTGGGCATTGAGAGAGGACATTGAGGGAGGGCATTGAGTGCAGGCATTGAGGGAGGGCATTGAGGGAGGGCATTGAGGGAGGGCATTGAGGGACATGGAGCAAAGCTGGGAAAAAAATACAAAAAATATTCTTTCTCTATCATGCTTTTCATAACCTCAAGTTGGAGATAAATATTTCCCGGGAACTGAGGAGAATTCCCCCACTTCTCCAAACAATACAGAAGAGACGTGTCTTACTACTGGATAAGGAGAATGAGCCGCCTCCCCTTTTCCCTAAGGTTTGTTTAAAATTCTTTCCCCGTGGATCCTTTTCCAATTGCAGTGTATTTAAGGATTTTATGGAGCCAATATAACTGGATTTTGATGAATCAAAGAAAGAGTACGTTTGTTAGGAAGATAATTCAGAGCAGCAGAAGGAGGAAGATAAATCCAGGTTTGTTAAAAGTGAAGTTACAGGAACTGGGCTAAATGTGGAGCAGAAATTTATAGACGGGGGGGGGGGGGGGGGGTGATTGGCCATATTAACCTACCTTTCGATAGCAACCTACCTTTCAATAGGTACCTACCTTTCAATAGCAACTTTTAAACAGAAAAATGTCTCCAGTTGCTTTATTGGAGAAATCATAGAATCATACAGTGCAGAAAGAGGCCATTTGGCCCATCGAGTCTGCACTGACCACAATCCCACTCAGGCCCTACCCCTACATATTTACCCACTAATCCCTCTAAGCCATGCAGTCCAGGACACTAAGGGGCAATTTAGTATGGCTAATCAACCTAACATACATACCTTTGGACTGTGGGAGGAAACCAGAGTACCCAGAGGAAACCCACACAGACATGAGGAGAATGTGCTCCACACAGACAGTGACCCAAACTGGGATTCGAACCCAGGTCTCTGGAGCTGTGAAGCTGCAGTGCTAACCACTGTGTTATTGTGCCGTCCCAGTATAATCAAGTAAAATGTGACAACAAGACACATATTAGAAGGATATCAAAGAGATAGAATTTATGGGTCAACTTAAAGAAAAGGAAAGAGATAGAGAGAAAGAGTTTAATGAGAGAAGTTCATAGTTGACAGCCTAGGATCCAGAAGTTTAGCCTCACAAGATCTTAAATAATAGGCCAGAAGTAACCATTCAATCTATCAACTATCCAATAAGATCACCGCTGAAATAATTGTGATCTTAAGTTTACTCGCCTGTTCGCCCTTGACTTTCTTGTAGATTAAGATTCTGTCTAACTCAACCTTAAATAGGATCAACCACTCAGTTCCCACTGCTCTCCGAGAAAGATCCAAAGTTGAACCACCTTCTGACAGAAGAAATTCTTTCTCATTCCCATCTTAAATTGGAGACTTTATTTTTAACCTGACTGTGAGCAGAGTGACTGTAATCAATTGATAGACCATGAAAGGAGAGTTGTAGAATTTAGAAAAATAGAAAATAGGGAGTAGGAGGAGGCCATTCAGCCCTTCAGTCCTGCTCCATCATTCATTTTGATCAAGGCTGACAATACAACTCAATAGCCTGATCTTGCCTTCCCCCAATACCCTTTGAGCCCTTTCACATCAACAGTATGTCTAATTCCTTCTTGAAAACATATTTGGTCTCATTCAGATTACAATAATCTGCCTTCCTATTTTTGTTGCAAAGTGGATAACTTCACATTTATCCACATCATACTGCATCTGCCATGCATTTGCCTACTCACTCAACCTGTCCAAATCACTCTGGAGAATTTCTGCATCTTCCTCACATCTCACCCTCCCACCCAACTTTGTGTCATCTGTAGATTTAGAGATATTGTATTTAATTCCCTCATCTAAATTATTAACATACGTTGTGAATAGCTGGGGTCCCAGCACTAACTGTGAGTCACTGCCTGCCATTTGGAAAAAGGGCCTTTAATACCTCTTTTTTGTTTCCTCTCTGCCAACCAGTTTCCTATCCATCTCAATACATTTCCCACAATCCCATGAGCTTTAATTTTACAAACCAATTTTTTCTGGGGACTTTCCAAAAGTCCAAATAAACCACATCCACTGGTTCCCCCTCATCAACTCTACTAGTCACAGGCTGAAAGAATTCTGGTAGATTTGTTAAGCATGATTTACCTTTCATTAATCTGGGCTGACTGTGTCCAATCTCTCCACTGATTTCTGAGTGTCTATTTTTAATTCTACTGTAATGCACTCTAGAAATTTCCCCATTACCAATGGGGGTGTGTGAATAATGGCCATAACACAATTAAAATTATTGACAGGCTCAAAAGCAACAGATTGAGTCAGCTGTAATAGAACAGGGAAAAGGGATTAATCCCAGTGGGATGGGAGAGGGGGATTATTCCAAGTGGGATGTGGGAGGGGGATTATTCCAAGTGGGATGTGGGAGGGGGATTATTCCCAGTGGGATGTAGGAGGGGGATTATTTCCAGTGGGATGGGGGAGGGGGGATATTCCCAGTGGGATGGGGCAGGGGGATTAATCCCAGTGGGATGGGGGAGGGGGATTAATCCCAGTGGGATGGGGGAGGGGGTTATCCCAGTGGGATAGGGGAGGGGGGAGGGGATATTCCCAGTGGGATGGGGCAGGGGGATTAATCCCAGTGAGATGGGGGAGGGGGATTAATCCAGTGGATGGGGGAGGGGGATTAATCTCAGTGAGATGGGGGAGGGGGATTAATCTCAGTGAGATGGGGGAGGGGGATTAATCCCAGTAGGATAGGGGAGGGGGATAATCCCAGTGAGATGGGGGAGGGGGATTAATCCCAGTGAGATGGGGGAGGGGGGATATTCCCAGTGGGATGGGGCAGGGGGATTAATCCCAGTGAGATGGGGGAGGGGGATTAATCTCAGTGAGATGGGGGAGGGGGAGTAATCCCAGTGAGATGTGGGAGGGGATTATTCCCAATGGAATGGAGGAAGGGAATTATTCCCAGTGTGTTGTGGGAGATGGTGAGGAGGAAGAGGGAAGAATCACAGAGGAATGTACAGGAGCCGAGAGACTGTGAAAGATATTCATGTGAAAACCTGTAAGGGATAAAATATAGGATTGTGAAACAGGGTAGGCTTAACGGTAATCTCAAAGCCTCTTACTGATTCTCCCTGCCCAAATGGATTTTGTTGAAATGAAAAATCTGGTTACTTTGTTGATTGGTTTTGTTGCTAAATGTGGAATAATTCTGAGTAGAGAATCAGAAACCAAACTGTTGCTTTTCTATCAGCTCACTGGCAATGAGGTTCGACACAGGAGAAAGGCTATAATTGGTCAGAATGCAGGATATATATTTCCAAAAGAAATCAGACTCATTCGACAAGTTAAAGGGGATGTCTTGGGGGGGGGAGGCTATCAGTCCCAGGCTATGGGACATCTGTGTTGTGAATATATTCAGCTATCCTGCAGCCTTTGTTTCCTTCCTGTAGCTTCCTATTGACATGGCAACCTCCAATTGGAGTCAGGTTGTGTCTAGAGCAGTTCAGGTTAGGAGTCTGACTGTGAAGAATGATTGGGTTTAGATATAGTTCGAACCTCCCTCAGCATCCAATCTTCATCAATGATAAAGAAGGCAGCATCTAGCAGTGTGATATTCCCCATTCCCAATTTTCCTTCGCCCTACACCCCCAGCCCACACCTTTACCCCTGTAACTGTGCCACCATTGAGTGCCTCAGTGGGGAGGGGGTTGGGGGCGGTGAGTGTTGAAGGATCGGGGGCGTGGGTGGGGAAGGGATGTTGCTGTGCCATTGAGTAGAATTTTCTCAGGACCCTGATATTGAGGATTCAGGGAGCTTCCTAATTATCTTTGGGACAAGCCCCCAATGATGTTGAGACATAACTAAGACATGAGCCAGGGACCCCAACTGTGGCCTAAGAACTTGCAGCTTCTATGTTCCACCTCCGTCAACACTCTGAGAATCGCCACTTTCAATCACTTCACCAGTGGCCTGGACTCAGACCTCTCGAATTCCCCTCTGCCCCTCTGCTTCTCCGTCCC
Organism: Sphyrna mokarran; assembly: GCA_024679065.1. Taxonomy (NCBI): domain Eukaryota; kingdom Metazoa; phylum Chordata; class Chondrichthyes; order Carcharhiniformes; family Carcharhinidae; genus Sphyrna; species Sphyrna mokarran. The sequence continues at coordinate 2,299,070 of JAGIQG010000027.1, read as the reverse complement.
TCCACTTCTCTGCCGTTCCGCCCCTCCACCTCTCAGCCCTTCTGCCTTTCTGCCACTCCACTCCTCCACCTCTCCGGCCCTCCACCTCTCCACCTCTCTGCCACTCTGCCTCTCCACCTCTCTGCCCCTCCACCTCTCCGCCCCTCTGCCTCTCTGCCCCTCCGCCTCTCACCCTCCGCCACTCCCGCCCTGCCTCTCTGCCCTTGCTCTGCCCCTCCACCTCTCTGCCACTCCACCTCTCTGCCCCTGCCACTCTGCCCCTCTGCCCTCCGCCTCTCTGCCCTCCGCCTCTCACCACTCTCCCTCTCTGCCCCTCCACCTCTCAAACTCTCTGCTCCTCTCCCTCTCTGCCTCTCCGCCATTCTGCCCCTCCGCCTCTCTGTCCCTCGGCCTCTCCGCCCTTCCACCTCTCTGTCCCTCCGCTCCTCTCCCTCTCTGCCCCTCCGCCTCTCTGTCCCTCCACCCCTCTGCCTCTCTGCCCCTCCACCCCTCTGCCCCTCTACCTCTCCGCCTGTCTGCCGCTCCACCTTTCTGTCTCACAAGTCAAAGTATCTGCTCCACATCTATTTTATTTAGACCTTTTATCATTTTGTATACTTCAATTTCATCTCCCCTTATTCTTCTAAATTCCAGTGTATCAGCCTTAACTGTTCAATGTCTCTTCATACGATAAATCTCTCATCTCTAGAATCAATCTAGTGAACCTCCTGTGAATATCCTCCAAAGCCACTGCAGCTTTCCTCAAATAAGGGGACCAAAACTGTGCACAATACTCCAGGTGCAGCCTCACCAATGCCTTGTACAGCTGCAGAAACACTTTCTTACTTTTATACTCTATTCCTTTAATTATAAATGCTAAAAGTCCATTTACTTTCCTTATTAACTGCTGTACCTGCTAGTCTTCTGTGATTCATGCACAAGGGCACCCAGATCCCTCTGCACTGAAGCACCCCAAAGTCTTTCTCTATTTAGATAATAAGTTGCATTTCTAATTTTCCAACCACTATCGATAACCTCACACTTACCCACGTTAACCTCCAGCTGTTACATTTTGGTGCGCTCACCTGGGCCTAGCTATATATGTTTGTAGATGTCTTATTTCCTCACTGTGTGACTCCGTGCTGTACATTTTATAACTAATGCTTTTGTCAAATGGCTTGAGACATTTTATGACATTAAAGATTTTGTATAAATAGGCTGCTATTTGTGTCGTGAGGATGGACTTCAGGAAGAGCGAAAGAACAAATAAATGAGGAGCTGGAGTAGGCCATTCGGCCCCTTGAACATTTGCTGTTATTCAATATGATCAACTCCACTTTCTTGCCTGCTCCCGGTATCTCTGAATTCCCTCAGGGCCCCGGAATCCATCACTTTCTGCCTTAATAAATATAACTCACACTTCCTGAAAGCTATGCGGGAGCTGTGTCTAATTTTCCTTGCCAGTGTCAATCACTGCTGTTGTCAGTGATTGACAGCAGATTCCCCAGGTTCTAATCTTCGGTGTGTGAGTGAGGGAGCAGCTGACTGGGAGGAGAAATTATCCCCCAGCTGCAAACTGCCCCCAGGATCTTCCAGCTCTGTGGATGGACCAATGAACTCGGAATTCTGTTTCCCTCTTCACCGAAGCTGCTGGACCTGCTGATCTTCTCCGGAAACGTCTTTTTCCTGTTGTTTCAGTGCTTTGTTTAAACTTTGTGACCTGGGCAGGCTGCATTGTATTCAGAAACCAGTCTCTGCACCAACCTGTAACAACAGTGAAAATCCCGACTCCTTAAAATTAGATGGATAAAAATCTCCTATTCCATCCGTTCAAAATCTCAAAATCAGGAACAAGTGGGCAGCTAAAAAATCTGGAATGAGATTTCTGTTCTGTTTTTATTTCAATGCAGAACTGAAGGTGATGGAATTGTATTTGTTGTTAGTCTGTAAAGTGTATTTGCTGCTTCACAGCAGAACCCAAGTCCCTGCAGTGAAAACAACTGCCATGAAAAAATATTCCATTCATTGGTATATATTCCTGGAGAGGTTTTGGTCTCAATTTCTAAACAGTTGCAGAGTGCCAGTGTGTAGATATTCAAACCTAACTCCTGTGGTTGCTTTTGATTCATTACAAACAAATCTGGATAGAGGAACTGAAGGGAAATCATAATAATCATCGAACCCTACAGTGCAGAAAGAGGCCATTTGGCCCATCAAGTCTGCACTGACTCTCCGAAGGAGCTTCCCACCCAGGCCCTCTGCATTATCGCTCTGACCTCACCCATATAACACCCAACCTGCACAGCTTTGGAGTTAAGGGAGGAAACCAGAGCAGGCAGAGGAAACCCAGGCAGACACATGGAGAACATGCCACCCGAGACTGAGAATCAACACCGGGTCCCTGGCTCTGTGAGGGCGCAGTGCTAACCCACTGTGTCACCACACCACTTGAATACAAATACATCAAACACTAATGTTTATATCACAGTTCAAAAAAGCCATTAAAAAAAACAAACCAACTGTCTTTATTTCCAGAGAGATGGAGAAACCTATATAAACCTAGGTTAGACCGCACTCAGAGTCCTGTGTTTAATTCTAGTCACCATTATTACAAAAATGTTGGAGAAAATGTGGAGAAAATTTGTAAGAACGAAACAAGAGATTTACGCCATAGGACAGCACGGTGGCAAAGTGGTTAACACTGCTGCCTCACAGTGCCAGGGACCCAGATTCAATTCCCAGCTTAGGTCACAGTCTATGTGGAGTCTACACATTCTCCCCGTGTCTGTGTGGGTTTCCTCCAGGTGCTCCAGTTTTCTCCCACAGTCCAATTATGTGCAGGTTAGGGGGATTAGTGGGGTAAATATATGTGAGGATAGGATCTGAGTGGAATTGTTGTTGGTGCAGTTCAATAGACAGAATGGCCTCCTTCTGCACTGCAGGGATTCTCTGATCGTGTGAAAGGATGACAGACTGGCTCAACTTTGTCCTGATGAAGGAGGCAGAGACTTGCCTAATCGAAGTCGTTAACATTCTGAAAGGATTCTGTAGAGTGTATCCAGAGAGATTGGCTGCGATTCTCCCATTGCGATCCACAATTCTTCTGGCGGGTCACTGTGGGAGATGCGCACCGTTGGTTTCATTCCGGCATTTGTGCGTGCGCTGGGAACGCATGCCCATCTCCCAGAGCCAGCAAACAGTCACTGATCAGACCACAGTGGAAACCGATGGGAAGGCAAGTGAGTTATTTAAATTTGTTTTTAATCCGTTTTAAATATGCAGAGTAGTTAATTATCCTGATTGAATCTCCCACACCGCCAGGAGTGCTTCACTCCGGCTGAGTTCAGACTAGGTCCCCACGTTTGAGGAACTAACAGGAGACTCTGTCAGAATGAAGGGGGGGTGCAATCAGGGCCCCCTGGGTGTTGGGTGGTGGTGGGGGGAGGAGGAGGGGGCTGGTGCCCCCTGGTCATTGGCATCCTGGCAGTACCAGCCTGTCCCCATGGCACTGCCTATCAGGGCTTATTCTGGGCTGGGCCTAGTGGCAATTAGTGGGGGGGCAGTGGGGGGAGGGGTCCCCTGCCACCCTGCGTGGGGATCAGTCTAGGCCAGAGGAAGGCCAGTGACTAGGGCAGGCTGGGGATGGGGGCAGTGATCTGCTGGAGGGAGGGTCTGCTTTGAAGGGAGGGAAGTCTGACCGCAGGGAGAGGTCAGTAGGGTGAAGGGGATGGGAGGACTTCCACTGCTGGAGGCTGAAAAATCTGGATATCGGGGTGCTCCGGGATAATGGGGGGGGTGGTAATTGCTGGGTCAGGAATTGCCACGATCGGAGGGCCACGATCGGAGGGGGAGGGTGTGCTGGAGGGACGGCACCAGGGGGGTCCTGGGAAATTGAGTCTAGCAGATCAGGACCCTGCATATGTACAGAGTTCCCGAACTGTCAAACTCCGGTGCAAATAGCACCCCTCTCCCCCACTCTCGGTTTTCCGTGACTGGGAGCTCCGCAGTGCTCAGAGTGTGGAGATTCGGTGAGAAGCTGAACTGACAAATCAATTGGGATCTAGAACGGTTTTCTTGTCAATTCAGCACCTTTGGAAGAATCGCAGCCAATGTTCCCTCTTGTTGGGAAGAGGCCGTCACTGTCAGATAGGCACCCAGAGATCCAACTGGGAATTCCAGAGAAACTCCTTTCCACAGAGAGGGGTGGGATGTGCTACTCGCTTCCACCGGGGGTGGCTGAGATGAATAGTTTAGATATATTTAAGGGGAATCTAGTCAAAAACATGGACTGTATTCTGTGTTCTCTCAGTGCGGTGTCCTGTCGCTACTGCACTCTGTCGGTGCTGCGTACTGTCAATGCTGCGTCTGTCAGTGTGGTTTTTTTGTCAATGCTGTGTTGTATCAGTACTGCTCTCTGTCAGTGCTGCACTCTGTTGGTGCTACGTTGGGTTGCTGTGTCGATGCGGCTCTCTATTGGTGCTGCATTCTCAGTGCTATGCTCCATCGATGCTGCGCTCTGTCGGTGCTGCATTCTCAGGGCTGTGCTCTGTCGGTGCTGCGCTCTGTCGGTGCTGCATTCTCAGGGCTGCGCTCTGTCGATGCTGCGCTCTGTCGGTGCTGCATTCTCAGGGCTGTGCTCTGTCGGTGCTGCGCTCTGTCGGTGCTGCATTCTCAGGGCTGCGCTCTGTCGGTGCTGCGCTCTGTCGGTGCTGCGTACTGTCAATGCTGCGTCTGTCAGTGTGGTTTTTTTGTCAATGCTGTGTTGTATCAGTACCGGTCTCTGTCAGCGCTGCGCTCTGTTGGTGCTACGTTGGGTTGCTGTGTCGATGCGGCTCTCTATTGGTGCTGCATTCTCAGTGCTATGCTCCATCGATGCTGCGCTCTGTCGGTGCTGCATTCTCAGGGCTGCACTCTGTCGATGCTGCGCTCTGTCGGTGCTGCATTCTCAGGGCTGCGCTCTGTCGGTGCTGCGCTCTGTCGGTGCTGCATTCTCAGGGCTGCGCTCTGTCAGTGCTGCGCTCTGTCGGTGCTGCATTCTCAGGGCTGCGCGCTGTCGATGCTGCGCTCTGTCGGTGCTGCATTCTCAGGGCTGCGCTCTGTCGGTGCTGCGCTCTGTCAGTGCTGCATTCTCAGGGCTGCGCTCTGTCAGTGCTGCGCTCTGTCGGTGCTATGCTAGGTGCCAGGCTAGATTACGCACTGAAGTCCGCGAGCAGGACTTGGGGCTAAGACTTTGTCACGCAGATATGTGTCGGTCACCCAGAGATCCTGCTCTGTGACCCTCCATCATCACCTTGTGATCAGAGCCTTGCCAAGTTGTACATAAACCCCCTGCTGTGGATTACAGTGGATACAACTTGGTGTTTTTCCCTCTCTGAAACAAGGAAGAACATGAACTTGAAGGTGCCGTTTCCACGACAATCCCAAAACTAAAGATAAATATAACCAGGAGTGCTGGAGAAGGTGCCAAAAGCAATTAATTCCCACCTAGATTCTTGGCGCAGTGAGGCTGTTCTGTCTGCTTTAATAGGGATCTGCAACATTCCACGTAATGCAGTCTTTTTATACTCCTCTCATTGGTATTTTTCTTCTGGAGATTTTGCTGCCTTATCTACACAAAGTTCATTTCCAATCCAAGTGTCAGTCAGAAGGAAATCCCGGGAGAACTCAGCAGCTCTGGCAGCAGAGGAAAAGAGTTAATGTTTCCAGTCTGATTACTCTGGAGTTCAAATCCCACTGCAAGAAAGCAGCACACTGGGGACAGAGCAACATGGTGATAGTGTCTCTGGTCTAGGAATTCCTCCCTATACCCCACCTTCCCATTCCTCCACCTGTCCCATCCCACATTCCCCCACTCCCCATCCCCATCGGTCCCCCCACTCCCCATCCCCACTACCCCTCATTCCCCCTCCCTCACATTCTCTCACTGCCCATTCCCCCACTCCCCATCCCTATCCTCCCCCCACCCCAATCCCCAACCCCCCATTCTCCCATCCTCCCACCGTCCATTCCCCCACTCCCCCATCCCCATACTTCCCTCCCCCTCCATCCTCTATCTCCCATTTCCTCATTCTCCTACTGTCCATTCCCCCACCTCCATTCCTCCCCCATGTCCCCTCCCCCCACACTCCATCCCCCAATGAATCAGTTGAATGTTGCTTGGAGGAAGCATGGAGAGGAGAGGGGGGGGCGGGGGGGGGGGTGTCTGTTGCAGACACAGGATGTATTTTGGATTTAAGGATTTCAATGTTCATCACAAGAGAAGCTCTTGTGGTGCTCAGCCACAGACTGAGCTGGGGTGGCTCCTAAAGGACATAAACTGCTAGACTGGGATGCAAATAATGTTGAAGAAAATGAGAAGAGGAAAATACATATTTGGTCTCATTCTCACCAATCCGTCAGCTGTAGGTGCATCTGTTCACTGACAGTATTGGGAAGAGTGACCCACAGTCCATGTGGAGACAAATTCTCTCCTTCACATTGAGAGTAACCTCCATTGTGATGTGCAGCACCATCACCGTGCTAAATGGGACAGAATTCAAACTGATCAGCAACTCAACCAGGAGGCACTGTGGGCCATCAGCAGCAGCAGAATTATACTCCGGCACAATCTGTAACCTCATGGCCCGGCACATCCCCCACTCAACCATTACCATCAAACCAGGGGATCAACCCTGCTTCAATGGAGAGTGCAGGAGGACATGTTGGGAGCAGCACCAGGCATATCTAAAAATGAGGTGTAACCTGGTGAAGCTACAACACAGAACTAACTGCGTGCCAAACAGCATAAGGTCAAGTGATGGACAGAGCCAAGCGATCCCACAACTAATGGATCACATCCAAGCTCTGCAGTCCTGCTCCACACACATACACACACACACACTCACACACACACATACACTCTCTCTCTCACACACACACACACACTCACACACACACATACACTCTCTCTCTCACACACACACACTCTCACACACACATACTCTCACACACACTTTCACACACACACACACACTCACATGCACACTCTCACACAAATACACACACACACACACACACTCTCACACACACTTTCACACACACACACATACACAAATCTCACACAATTTCTCACTCACACACACTTTCAGAAACATGCACACACACACACACACACACACACACCCATATACACACACAGAGACACATTCACACACAGAAATACAAAGACACACACATGGAGACACACATACGCAGACACAGACACACACACATAGAGATGCAAACTCTCAGAGGAATGCACAAAAAAATACACACACATGCATATACACAAGAGATAGACAAACATATACACACACACATGGAGACACATACAGAGATATATATATTTCTTTCCCTGGGTTACTCATCTTCACAGTGTGGCACTCCTACAATTCAGAGTAAATGTCAAAGGGCGAGACACATGATTGTAAATAATATTTCGATAGAACACTTTTCAGGGCAGATGATTGAAGATAAACGGTGACTGGAAGATGCTGCAATTTACCATTGAGACAGCGCGCTGCAGTTTAGCATTGAGACAGTGTGCTGCAGTTTAGCATTGAGACAGCGTGCCGCAGTTTACCATTGAGACAGCGTGCTGCAGTTTAGCATTGCGACAGTGTGCTGCAGTTTAGCATTGAGACAGTGGGCTGCAGTTTAGCATTGCGACAGGCGCTGCAGTTTAGCATTGAGACAGCGCGCTGCAGTTAGCATTGAGACAGTGTGCTGCAGTTTAGCATTGAGACAGCGTGCTGCAGTTTAACATTGAGACTGCGTGCCGCAGTTTACATTGAGACAGCACACTGCAGTTTAGCATTGAGACAGCGCGCTGCAGTTTAGCATTGAGACAGCGGCTGCAGTTTAGCATTGAGACAGTGCGCGCAGTTTAGCATTGAGACAGTGCGCTGCAGTTTAGCATTGAGACAGTGCGCTGCAGTTTAGCATTGAGACAGCGTGCTGCAGTTTAGCATTGCGACAGCGCGCTGCAGTTTAGCATTGAGACAGCGTGCTGCAGTTTAGCATTGCGACAGTGTGCTGCAGTTTAGCATTGAGACAGCGTGCTGCAGTTTAGCATTGAGACAGCGCGCTGCAGTTTAGCATTGAGACAGTGTGCTGCAGTTTAGCATTGAGACAGCGTGCTGCAGTTTAACATTGAGACTGCGTGCCGCAGTTTAACATTGAGACAGCACACTGCAGTTTAGCATTGAGACAGCGCGCTGCAGTTTAGCATTGAGACAGCGCGCTGCAGTTTAGCATTGAGACAGCGCGCTGCAGTTTAGCATTGAGACAGAGTGCTGCAGTTTAGCATTGAGACAGCGTGCTGCAGTTTAGCATTGAGACAGCGTGCTGCAGTTTAGCATTGAGACAGTGTGCTGCAGTTTAGCATTGAGACAGTGTGCTGCAGTTTAGCATTGCGAAAGTGTGCTGCAGTTTAGCATTGAGACAGCGCGCTGCAGTTTAGCATTGAGACAGCGCGCTGCAGTTTAGCATTGAGACAGTGTGCTGCAGTTTAGCATTGAGACAGTGTGCTGCAGTTTAGCATTGCGACAGTGTGCTGCAGTTTAGCATTGAGACAGCGCGCTGCAGTTTAGCATTGAGACAGCGCGCTGCAGTTTAGCATTGAGACAGTGTGCTGCAGTTTAGCATTGAGACAGCGTGCTGCAGTTTAGCATTGAGACAGTGTGCTGCAGTTTAGCATTGAGACAGCGTGCTGCAGTTTAGCATTGAGACAGCGTGCTGCAGTTTAGCATTGAGACAGCGGCTGCAGTTTAGCATGACATTGAGACACAGCTGCAGTTTAGCATTGAGACAGCGTGCTGCAGTTTAGCATTGAGACAGCACTGGTGCTGCAGTTTAGCATTGAGACAGGTGCTGCAGCATTGAGACAGTGCGCTGCAGTTTAGCATTGAGACAGCGTGCTGCAGTTTAGCATTGAGACAGCGTGCTGCAGTTTAGCATTGAGACAGCGCGCTGCAGTTTAGCATTGAGACACTGCAGTTTAGCATTGAGACAGTGTGCTGCAGTTTAGCATTGAGACAGGTGCAGTTTAGCATTGAGACAGCGTGCTGCAGTTTAGCATTGAGACAGCGTGCTGCAGTTTAGCATTGAGACAGCGTGCTGCAGTTTAGCATTGAGACAGCGCGCTGCAGTTTAGCATTGAGACAGCGTGCTGCAGTTTAGCATTGAGACAGCGTGCTGCAGTTTAGCATTGAGACAGCACATGCAGTTTAGCATTGAGACAGCGTGCTGCAGTTTAGCATTGAGACAGCGCGCTGCAGTTTAGCATTGAGACAGCGTGCTGCAGTTTAGCATTGAGACAGCGCGCTGTAGTTTAGCATGGCGACAGCATGCTGCAGTTTAACATTGAGACTGCGTGCTGCAGTTTAACATTGAGACAGCACACAGCAGTTTACATTGAGACTGCGTGCTCAGTACATTGAGACAGCGCGCTGCAGTTTAGCATTGAGACAGCGCGCTGCAGTTAACATTGAGACAGGCGCTGCAGTTAACATTGAGACAGCGTGCTGCATTAATTGGCGCGTTCGTTACATTGAGACAGCGTGCTGCAGTTTACATTGAGACAGCGTGCTGCAGTTACATTGAGTCAGTGCGCTGCAGTTTAGCATTGAGACAGCGTGCTGCTGTTTAGCGTTGAGACAGCACACTGCAGTTTAGCATTGAGACAGCGTGCTGCAGTTTAGCATTGAGACAGCACACTGCAGTTTAGCATTGAGACAGCGCGCTGCAGTTTAGCATTGAGACAGCGTGCTGCAGTTTAGCATTGAGACAGCGGCTGCAGTTTAGCATTGAGACAGCGTGTGCAGTTAGCATTGAGAGCGCTCAGTTAGCATTGAGAAGTGCAGTTTAGCATTGAGACAGCGCCGTTAGCATTGAGACAGCGTGCTGCAGTTTAGCATTGAGACAGCGCGCTGCAGTTTAGCATTGAGACAGCACACTGCAGTTTAGCATTGAGACAGCGTGCTGCAGTTTAGCATTGAGACAGCGTGTGCTGCAGTTTAGCATTGAGACAGCTGCAGTTAGCATTGAGACAGCACACTGCAGTTAGCATTGAGACAGCAGTGCATTGAGCAGCGCTGCAGTTTAGCATTGAGACAGCGTGCTGCAGTTTAGCATTGAGACAGCACACTGCAGTTTAGCATTGAGACAGCGCGCTGCAGTTTAGCATTGAGACAGCGTGCTGCAGTTTAGCATTGAGACAGCGCGCTGCAGTTTAGCATTGAGACAGCACACTGCAGTTTAGCATTGAGACAGCGCGCTGCAGTTTAGCATTGAGACAGCACACTGCAGTTTAACATTGAGACAGCACACTGCAGTTTAACATTGAGACAGCGTGCTGCAGTTTAGCATTGAGACAGCGTGCTGCAGTTTAGCATTGAGACAGCGTGCTGCAGTTTAACATTGAGACAGCGCGCTGCAGTTTAGCATTGAGACAGCGTGCTGCAGTTTAGCATTGAGACAGCACACTGCAGTTTAGCATTGAGACAGCGTGCAGCAGTTTAGCATTGGGACAGTGTGCTGCAATTTAGCATTGAGAAAGTGTGCTCCTGTTTGGGATTGAGACAGTGTTCTGCTTTTTTGGGATTGAGACAGTGTGCTGCAGTTTGGGATTGAGACAGTGTGCTGCAGTTTAGCATTGGGACAGTGTGCTGCAGTTTGGGATTGAGACAGCGTGATCTGGGAGCAGTCTGGGTTTATCTGGCCTCTAAGTAATGAACGTCTGCTTCTGAATGAGCTTTCTGGGTGTCACATTCTCGCTTGATCCAAATTCCATCCCCCACCACCTCACTCTGGAGAAACATTCAGTCTCTTCCCTGTGTCTCTGATATGTTTCTTCAGTCTATCTGTTGCCAACAATTAATCTCTGCTTTGCTTTCATTAAGTGTAATCCATCAATCCTTTCACAGTCCTGGTGATGAAGCTTCTACTCTGCCAAGTGTCTGATCTCCACCCCTGCCCTGGGCTAGCAATACTGCTTGTGCGTGTGCAAGCCCACGCTACAACATAGATACATGCACCCACATACACACATTCTTTCTGTTTCTCACACCCTCTGCCCACATACACACTGCCCCCACACAGACACGCACACAGATAGACATGCACGCACACACACATACAGATACTAGTACTGTGCACACATGCTGTACCTGAGGGTTTGTATAAAGTAACAACTGAATTTAATAGGTATGACGACAGGTATCTCACTCTCCCAGGAAATGCAGTACAAACTTCACGTTACAAATTGCAGTGAAATTTACCAATTTTTCTGTTCTTCTGAATAAGACCATGAATACGATCAACAGCAACTTGCATTTATATAGCATCTTTAATGTAGTACAACATTCCAAGGTATTATAGAGTGTAAACGAACAATATTAGACACTGAGCCACAAATGGGATATATTGGATATGGTGACATTGAATTAAAATCCTGAATTACATGTGGACAGAATGAACTTTTATCGTTTTTAAAATGGGATTACAAGCCTCTGGTAGCTGAGGGTGCAAATTCAGTGAATGTAAAATGCAGTGAGTGTCTGAGAGGGTTCAGTGTGGGTGATACTGAGAGAGAGGTAAGGGAATGTCACACCCTTATTCAGGTGGACATTTCAACAGGGGAAGGAAACTGTCACCATCCATGGGAAGAATGGAAGCTGATTGCTACCTCAGCACGGTGGCACAGTGGTTAACATTGGTGCTTCACAGCTCCAGGGACCTGGATTTGATTCCCGGCTTTGAGTCAATATCTGTGTGGAGTCTGCACATTCCTCCCGTGTCTGCCTGGCCTTCCAACAGGTGATCCGGTTTCCTCCAACAGTCCAAGATATATGGATTAGGTGCATTGGCCACGTTAAATAGCCCCTTAATATCCCAGGATGTGTTGGTTAGAGGGATTAACGGGGTAAATGTGGAGGGTATGGGGATAAGGTTTGGGGTGGGATTGTAGTCAGTGCAGACTCGATGGGCCAAATGGCCTCCTTCTAAACTGTAGGGTTTCTATGATCCTATGAATAATTATTGTCAACAGAGACACAAAGGGCTGAATTTGACTTACTCCTGTTGAGGCCATGCTTTCTGAGGTTTGGGAGATCAGGATCAGCCTATCTCCTTCCCAACCATTCCCAAACTTTTTCCCACAATATAGGTGGTGGGCAGTCTGCCAATTGTGGTGACCATCTACCATATTTAAGTAGATAGTTGGGTGTCAACTGAGCTTTTGACTCAAATGTTTGGAAAGTGGGAAGAAAGGCATTACGTTTCATGGGTGCCTTTGGCCAATCACTGAGCAGCTCTCCTTGGGTCAAGACGGTCCCTTTCTATCAGACCCCCTACTTAAACCCAGCCCCTACCTGCAACCCTGATCCCCCTCCTCTCTCCTGAACCTACCCAAACCCTCCCAGCTCCAGACTCACTGCTCTTGGGCCAGGATCACTTGTAGTTCGGCCATTAACATCTTCCTACTGCTGCTGGTACTGGTGGATTGACCAATCGGATTTGCTGGCTGCTCCAGGAACCTCCTGATTGGCCAAATTCCCACTCTGCCCTCATTAGTCCATCCCAAGCATTTTCTGATTCTGGAGCGGGTCAGCGTAGTCATTGTTGACACAATTTTTTAAGGTGCATCTTGATAAATACATGAATAGGGTGGGAATAGAGGGATACGGTCCCCAGTAGAGGAGGGGGGTTTTAGTTAGGTTGGGTAACATGGTCGGTGCAGTCTTGAAGGGCCAAAGGGCCTGTTCTTGTGCTGTAATTTTTTTGTTGTTTGTTCTTTACTCCATGCCATTGCCAGGAGTTCATGCTGCCCCCGCCTCCAACTCCCCCGCCCCATATGGCTTTGATCTTCATGTCGTCATTGGCTACAGGTGTCGTGTCGGAAGACTGGAGGATGGCAAATGTTGTCCCCTTGTTTAAGAAGGGGAGCAGGGACCATCCTGCAAATTATAGACCAGTGAGCCTTACTTCTGTTGTGGGGAAAGTTTTGGAAAGAATTATAAGGGATGGGATTATTAATCATTTAGAGAAAAATGATTTGATTAGGGATAGTCAGCATGGATTTGTGAAGGGAAGGCCGTGCCTCACAAACGATCAAGTTTTTTGAAAAGGTGACCAAAGAGGTGGATAAGGGTAAGGCAGTTGATGTGGTATATATGGATTTTAGCAAAGTGTTTGATAAGGTTCCCCATGGAAGACTACTGCAAAAAATGCAGATGCATGGGATTGAGGGAGATTTAGCAATTTGGATTAGGAATTGGCTAGCTGATAGAAGACAGAGGGTGGTGGTTGATGGGATATATTCAACCTGGAGTTTAGTTATGAGTGGTGTACCTCAGAGATCTGTTTTGGGGCCACTGTTGTTTGTTATTTTTATAAATGACCTGGATGAGGGTGTAGAGGGATGGGTTAGTAAATTTGCTGACGACACCAAAGTCGGAGGAGTTGTAGACAATGAGGATGGATGTTACAGTTTGCAGAGGGACATAGATATGTTGCAGAGCTGGGCCGAGAAGTAGCAAATGGAGCTTAATGTGGAAAAGTGTGAGGGGATTCACTTTGATAAGTGTAATATGTGTGCAGAATATAGGGCTAATGGTAGGACTCTTAGTAGTGTAGATGAGCAGAGAGATCTCGGTGTACAGGAGCATAGATCCCTGAAAGTTGGTACTCAAGTTGACAAGGTTGTTAAGAAGGCATATGGTGTGTTAGCATTTATTGGTAGAAGAATTGAATTTCGGAGCTGAGACATCACGTTGCAACTGTACAAAACTCTGGTGTGGTCATCTTGGAGTATTGTGTACAGTTCTGGTCGCCACATTATAATGAGGAAACGCTACGAGATCTTGAGGTTATTTTCATTAGAGAGAAGAAGGCTAAGAGGTGACCTAATTGAGACATATAAGATGATCAGAGGGTTAGGTAGGGTAGATAGTAAGATACTTTTTCCTCAGATGGAGATGGATAACACGAGGAGTCATAGCTTTAAATTAAGAGGTGGTAGTTATAGGACGGATGTTAGAGGTGGGTTCTTTACACAGAGGGTGGTAAGGGTGTGGAATGCCCTGCCTGCAGCAGTTGTGGACTTGCCAAGTTTAAGGGCATTCAAATGGTCAGTGAATAGGCATATGGATAGCATTGGAATAGTTTAGGATAGAGGGTCATAAAATTGGTTTCATTGGTTAGCGCAACATCGAGGGCTGAAGGGCCTGTACTGCGCTGTAATGTTCTACTTCTAAGTTTTATATTATTCAGCCTCTAGAATCATTGTGGCACAGGAGGAGGACATTCAACCCATTGAGTCCAAACTAGCACTTGACTGGACAATCCAATCAATCCCTTTCCTCCATCTCATTCTTGCTCCTATTTCTGATATTCAAATGGATTTTTCACCCAGAAAAATCCAGAGATTCTGGAAATCATGGATACTTGTCCTAGAGCAGACACTGAAAATAATATTGTGGTTTTATTACAACACTGTCTTTCACAACAGCAGAAATAACCTAGGAAGATGAATATCTTTACCAGTGCTCAGTGAAGCTCTTGCACGGAAGCAGACCTGACTGCACTTGTTTGGACGATATGGGATGTAACATGTCATAGGACTGTCACGACTTCCCCTCACGCTACCAGGAATCTAGTAGAACACAAGAGAAAGGGGCAGGAGTAGACCTTTTGGCCCATCAAGTCTGCTCTCCATTCAATACAATCATGACTAATCTTGCGTTTCGACTCCATTTTCCTGCCCACTTCCCACATCCCTTAACTCTCTGAGAGACCAAAGACCCCAGTCTTAAATATATTAAACACTGGAGCATCCATGACCCTCTGGGGAAGGGAATTCCAAAAATTCACAATTCTTTGAAGCAAAGTAATGTCCCTTCATCTCAGTCCTAAATGATTGGCCCCTTATCCTGAGACTGTGCTCCCTTTGCTTTAGATTTCCCAACCAGCAGAAACAATCTCTCAGTTGCAACCTTAGCAAATCCATTCAGATTGATACAGGTTTCAATGAGATTATCTCTCATTCTTCTAGACCTTCTCATTCCAGGGGTAAATGCAATAAACCTCCTCCAAGGTAAGTACATTCTGAATAAAATATAGAGACCAAAACTGCACACTGTTCTCAACAAATCCCTGCACAATTGTAGCAAAACCATTTTGCTTTCTACTGCAATATCCTTGCAATAGAGGCCAACATACCATTTGTGTTCCTAATTACTTAGGAAAGGGGCAATAGATAGATTTAGGGGTCAGATTGGAATTATCTGGACTAGCTTGTTGTAAGGAACTTGAGTATCGCTGGAAAGAGTGATTTTTTTTTGTCAACTGGCACTCATCAGGACAGTTTGCAAGAATATTAACATGAAGGGAAACAACAAATTTATATTGTATGAGAAGAAGATGCTGATAGATGACAAGTGGAATCTGAGTGATAGAGGCATTGCCATGGAGAATGCACCAGTTGATGGTGACTGACAGTTAACTGTTTTTCAGCAACACTATCTGGAATCAGAACTGAATCCTTCACCCTCTGGTTCACATTCGCTGAGTTAAAGACTCATTGCAGCAAAAACACTGACAGTAATTACTAAATGTGCCAATCAAGAACCTGATAGAGCAGCCTGTTTTGTAAAATAATTCACAGGATTTTCAACATCCATTGTTTTTCCTTTCAAAAGAAATCATACACTATATCAAAATTGAAATCTTTGCAGATTTATAAGGGATGAACATAGATGCTAAACTAACTTATTTAAACTAAGATTTATGGGGTTCACTTGTCTGAAATTTTGATTTGATTTGATTTATGATTGTCACATGTATTAACATACAGTGAAAAATATTGTTTCTTGCGAGCTTTACAGACAAAGCATATTTCATGGAGAAGGAAACAAAAAACTGCAGAATGTAGTGTTACAGTCACAGTTAGGGTGTAGAGAAAGATCAACTTAATGCAAGGTAGGACATGCAAAAGTCTGATGGCAGCAGGAAAAATGCTGTTCTTGTGTCAGCTGGTACGTAACCTCAGACTTCCCTGATGGAAGAAGATGGAAGAAAGAAAGTCTGGGGTGCATGGAGTCCTTAATTATGCTGGCTGCTTTGCCAAGACAGAAAGAAGTGTAGACAGAGTTAATGGATGAGAGGCTGTTTCGCGTGATGGATTGGGCTACATTCAAATAATACCCCTATCACATCAGGTTATACAGACTTAACCATACAGAAGATACAACACATAAAATTGAGAATTCAGAATATTTATTAAGAGTTAACATAGAACATGGAACAATACAGCACAGAACAGGCCCTTCGGCCTTCGATGTTGTGCCGACCAAAATAAAAAGCAATGCCCCTCCTAACTAAACCATTCCCTTCTCATCCATATACTTATCAACTAACCTCTTAAACGCCACCAAACTTGGCGCATCTACAACAGCTGCAGGCAGGGCATTCCACTCCCTAATCACTCTTTGAGTAAAGAACCTACCTCTGATATCCGTCCTATAACTCATACAAAGTTAAAGTCATAGCATTAGTTAAATGCTAACAAGTTAGAAAGATAAAAAGCAAAGAGGAAAAAGTTTAACTTCTAGGCTTTAATTTGTCAATAGCGAAGTAGAGGCTATTCGTCCCATCAAGCCTCCTCCGCCATTCAATACAATCATGGCTGATCTTGGGTTTTAACACCATCTTCCTGTCCACCCCCCCAATCCCCATTTCCCTCGGCTTCCTAAGTGGGAACACATACTATCTTCACTTGAACACACTGGCTTCTCTTAAACTATAATCCCCATCTGGAAATCCCCATGCTGGAAATGTAGCTATGGAGAGCACTGAGGTACAGGGTTGCAAATTGGGAAGTATTGTAGTAGATAGGGAGGATGTGTTAGAAATTCTCGAGGGTTTGAAGTTGGATAAGTCCCCTGGGCCGGACGGGATTTACCCTAGAATTCTATAGATTTATAGTTATTTAGAGAGAAATGAATTGATTGGGGACAGTCAGCATGGTTTCGTGAAGGGTAGGTCATGCCTTACTAACCTCATTGAGTTTTTTGAGAAAGTGACCAGAGAGGTGGATGGGGGTAAGGCGGTTGATGTAGTATATATGGACTTTAGTAAGGCGTTTGATAAGGTGGCCCATGGAAGACTTCTACAGAAAATGCAGATGTGTGGAATAGAGGGTGATTTAGCTAATTGGATTAGGAATTGGCTGGCAGATAGAAGACAGAGGGTGGTGGTTGATGGGAGATATTCATCGTGGAGTTCGGTGACGAGTGGTGTGCCTCAGGGGTCTGTTTTGGGGCCCCTGCTGTTTGTAATTTTTATAAATGATCTGGATGAGGGTATTGAGGGATGGATCAGTAAATTTGCAGATGATACTAAAGTTGGTGGTGTGGTAGATAGTGAAGAGGGGTGTTTTAGTTTACAGAGTGACTTGGACAAGTTGCAGAGCTGGGCCGAGAGGTGGCAAATGGAGTTTAATGTGGAAAAGTGTGAGGTAATGCACTTTGGCAGGAACAATAAATGTGTAGAGTATAGGGCTAATGGTAGGGCTCTTAATAGTGTTGAGGAACAGAAGGATCTTGGTGTATGTGTCAATAGATCACTGAAAGTAGGCAGTCAAGTGGATAAAGTTGTTAAGAAGGCATATGGAGTCTTAGCTTTTATTGGTAGGGGGATTGAATTTAGGAGCCGCAGCATCATGTTGCAACTGTACAAAACTCTAGTGCGGCCGCACTTGGAGTATTGTGTGCAGTTCTGGTCCCCACATTATAAGAAAGATGTGGAGGCATTGGAGAGGGTACAGAGGAGGTTTACCAGGATGTTGCCTGGTATGGAGGGCAGGTCCTATGAAGAGAGGTTGAGGATTTGAGGTTGTTTTCGTTAGAAAGGAGGCGGCTAAGAGGGGATCTTATTGAAGCATATAAGATGATTAGAGGTTTAGATAGGGTGGACAGTGATAGCCTTTTTCCTAGGATGGAGAATGCTAGCACGAGGGGACACAGCTTTAAATTAAGGGGTATGAGTTATAGGACGGATATCAGAGGTAGGTTCTTTACTCAAAGAGTGATTAGGGAGTGGAATGCCCTGCCTGCAGCAGTTGTAGATGCGCCAAGTTTGGTGGCGTTTAAGAGGTTAATTGATAAGTATATGGAAGAGAAGGGAATGGTTTAGTTTGGAGGGGCATTGCTTTTTATTTTGGTCGGCACAACATCGAAGGCCGAAGGGCCTGTTCTGTGCTGTATTGTTCTATGTTCTATGTTCTATCTTGAATTAACCCAAGTGTCAAACAATAATTGGTTAACATTTATTGGTCTGTCATTTATAATTGAGACATAGTGAATGAATAAAGGCCTATTCTTCACTTCAGTCAATGAGAGGTCTCGACTTTATCTTATTTTATCAACCTGGCTGCAAAGCAGCATGTTATAATTCTCATGACTTGTCTGAATTTTATTAATATCAAGTGTTGTGTTTTATAGTTATAAAAGTTACACATTTTTTATGTTACAGATTATATCACCAGCCTTACAAATACATTTACCAACGAATTCCTTATTCTTTAATTGTCACACCATTCAGGCTGTCTATTTAATGAATCTGGCTAGTTTCCAATAACAATAAGAAGCCTCACAACACCGGGTTAAAGTCCAACAGGTTTATTTGGTCACACAAGCCACTAGCTTTCGGAACGCTGGCTGCCCCTTCATCAGGTGAGCGGGAGTTGTGTTCACAAATGGGAAATATAAAGGCACAAACTCAATTTACAAAATAAGGTCATAGACGTTCAATCTCTGATCTTCGGGTAAGCATTCTCCAAGGTGGCCTTCACGACACACGACAGTGCAGAGTCGCTGAGCAGAGACTGATACTCAAGTTCCACACACGTGAGGGTGGCTTCAACCTTGGGTTCATGTCGCACTATCTGTAACCCCCACGATTTCCTGGGCTTGTAAAATCTCACTAACTGTCCTGTCAGTAGACAATACACATCTCTTTAACCTGTGCTTAATCCTCTCTCCATGCACATTGTCTGTACCTTTAAGATTTGATTACTTATAAAGACTCACATTCCAACCATTATTTTGTAAATTGAGTTTGTGCCTTTCTCTGCCCTGTTTATGAACACAACTCCCACGCACCCTTGAAGGAGCAGCGCTCGGAAAGCTAGTGGATTTTGCTACCAAATAAACGTATTGAATTTTAACCTGGTGTTGTGAGACTTGTTACTGTGTTTATCCCAATCCAATGCCAGCATCTCCACATTGTGGTTTCCAATAATGCAGGTTTAAATTTTAAAATGTCAGTTTAGCACAAAATGCTGAATAACCTATTAATTCAGACAATAAAATGATCATCACACTGACGCTCTTAGTTTTGAAACTAACAGCACAGGCACAGTGGGCCAAATGGCCTCTTTGTTGCAATGCAAGCTTTCTAGCTTAACAGTCTATCCCCTGAGTGTATTTGAAAAGCAGATGTGATTATGTGCCAGTGCTCTGAGGCCATTATTGCCTGATGCAGGTTTGGAATTTGAGGGTTTATAGCTGAGTTTATAGTTGTAGCCAGCCTTGAACCACAGTTCCTTCCAAATGCCTGTTAAGCAATTCATTGTACAGATTTGTGTCTAGTGAGACCATTCTGGCAATGTGATGATGGGAGTCTCAGAGAAGAACAATTAGCTGTATCCACACATACTCAGCCGAGAACAGAGTGGGTCAGGAGAGGAAATTCTGACAGCTCCCACTCTTAAAAAATTAAACTTAAAAGTTTATTTATTAGTCACAAGTAAGGCTTACATTAACACTGTGATAAAATTACTGTGAAATTCTCCTGTTGCCACTCTCCGACGCTTGTTTGGGTCAATGCACCTAACCTGCACATCTTTGGACTGTGAAAGGAAATTGGAGTTCTGAAGGAAACCGACGCAGACACAAGGAGAACATGCAGGCTTCATATGGACAGTGACCCAAGCCAGGAATCAAACCTGGGTCCCTGGCGTTGTGAGGCAGCAGTGCTATCCACTGTGCCATCATGCCATCCCTACCTCTATCCATTCCCACACACCAATAACCCTCCATATCACCCCACTGCCTTACAAACCCAGAGGCCCTGAAGTCAGCAATGAAAAGCCTCCGTTGTCAGAGCTAACTCAACACTTACACCCCAAAAAACGCCCAGCAGCTGTATGTATAATGAATCTTGTTATTAAAACAGCATACGGAGTTTCACAGCAACTTTTCACCACAAACTGTGACCCCCCCGCCCCGCCCCCCAAGGTATGAAGGAAGAATTAGGAGAATGACAGAAGCTTGGATAAAGAGATAGAATTGAAATGAAAATTCAAGGCAGAGAGGAAATTTGGAAAAGGAATTAGGCAGTAATGACAAAAAGAATAAAATCCAGGATATTCAATTCGGGGAATGCAGACATCTCACAGGGTTCTGGAACTGGAGGAGATTCCAGAGTGAGAAGTCTCACAACATCAGATTAAAATCCAACAGGTTTATTTGGCACTAGCTTTCAGAGCCTCAGGCTCCTTCATCAGGTGAGTGGGAGTTCTGTTCACAAACAGGGCATATATAGACACAAACTCAATTTACAAGATAATGGTTGGAATGCGAGTCTTAACAGGTAATCAAGTCTTAAAGGTTGCTGTTGTTCATCCATCATCATTGATGAGGATCTCGACACTATTAGTTATTTTGAGGCTGGTTGTGGTTTGTCTGAAGATGACTGTCAGGCCAATTCGGCACGGAATGTCCTGGCACATATTGGACAGACTTGTGTAGACACTATAGTTGTTGTGCTGGTGGCTCTGAACTTGTGCAGCTCACACTTAAGTTGTGCTTCAGCATTGCACCTTGCTTCGTGAGCTTGACAGCCTTTGTGGATGAGGCAGCGCCGAGTAGGGCAGTTTTGTGCCAGCGTTTCCCAGGTGGTCGTGTCAATGTCAAGCGACTTCAGAGAGGCCTTGAGTGTGTCTTTGAAATGTTTCTTCTGCCCTCTATGTGAGTGTTTTCCAGCAGAGAGTTCCCCAAAAAGGAGCTGCTTGGGTATGCGCTGGTCTGACATACAGATGACGTGATCTGCCCACCGGGTCTGCACTCTCATCAGCCGTGTGTGGACTGATGGTAGACTTGCTCTAGAGAGAACTTCAGTGTCTGGTACTTTGTTTTGCCAACAGATGCGTAATATTTTGCAAAGACAAGTCATGTGGAAATGATTGAGTTGTCTTGCATGCCTTCAATACACAGTCCACGTTTTCACAGGCATGCAGGAGGGTAGTGAGTACCACAATGCTGTAGACCTTCAGTTTTGTTACTGGGCTGATTCCTCGACGTTCCCATACAGTGGAGCGCAGTCTACCGAAAGCAGAACTTGCCTTTGCTATTCTGCAGTTAACTTCTGTATCAATAGTCACTGCTTGGGAGAGGGTGCTGCCAAGATGAGTGAACTGGTCCACTGCCTGTAGTTTCTGTCCTTTGATTGTGATTATGGGTTCTGTGTACGGTGCATGAGGAGCAGGCTGGTGCGTGATTTCGGTCTTTTTAATGTTGATGATGAGTCCAAAGTTGTCACAAGCTGTGGAAAATTTGTCCATACTGACTTGCATCTCTGGTTCTGAGCCAGTATACAGGGCACAGTCATCGGCAAAGAGGAAGTCTCTCAGAACAGTCTCCTTCACTTTGGTAATAGCTTGAAGTCTCCTCAGGTTGAAGAGCTTCCCATCCACTCTGTACTTGAGGCTGATTCCAGCAACACTGTCCTGGAAGGCATTATTCAGCATGGCAGTAAACATCATGCTGAACAGTGTGGGTGTAAGCACACAGCCCTGTTTGGCGCCATTGGTGACTGGGAATGCCTCAGAAGATTCTCCACCATCCAGTACTCTGGCCATCATGCCATCATGGAATTGGCGTACCATGTGAATGAATTTGGGGGGCAGCCGAACTTTGACATGATCCTCCACAGGCCTTGTCGGCTTACAGTATCGAAGGCTTTCACAAGGTTAACAAAGGTTGTATAGAGCTCGCGATTCTGCTCCTGACACTTCTCCTGAAGTTGGCGCGCAGCAAAACCCATGTCAGTAGTCCCATGATCTTTGCAGAAGCCACTGTGATTCTGGAAGCAGGTCCAGTTCCAGATGAGTGACCAGGCGATTTAGCAGGACTCTTGCGAGGGTTTTTCCTGTGATGGAGAGCAGTGAGATTCCTCGGTGGTTGTCGCATACTTGCCGATTGCCCTTCCTCTTGTAGAGGTGTACGATGGAAGCATCTTTAAGTTCCTGAGGAATGGATCCTTGCTTCCAAAAGGACTGGAACAACTCGGTGAGCTTCTCAATAAGTACAGGACCAGCAGCTTTATAGATCTCTGTGGGTATGGTATCTGCCCCTGGGGCTTTGCCACTGGATAGCTGGCTGATAGCTTTTGTGACTTCGCTTACTACCGGTGGGTCATCCATGGTACTGTTGATATCGACCTGGGGAATCCTGTCTATTGCCTCATCGTTAATAGATGATGGTTGGTTGAGGACGGTTTCAAAGTGTTCAGCCCATCTCTGCAGGATCTGAGCCTTCTCTGTAATGAGAGTTGTACTATCTGTACTCAGGAGGGAGGAACTCCCGAGAGATTGAGGTCCTTAGAGAGTGTTGAGGGCTCCATAGAACCATTTCAAGTCGTTTCTGTCAGCGTATCCCTGTATTTTCATCTGCCTTGGTGCTCAGCCAGGCATCCTGCATTTTACACAGTTTATTCTGGACTGTCCTGCAAGCACTGGGAAAAGCATTTTTCTTGGCAGCTGATGATGGGTTGTTCTGACAGGCCTGATAAAGATGGTGCTTTTCAACAAGTAGACCCTATATCTCCTCATCAGTCTCATCAAACCAATCATGCTGCTTGCGGGTAGACGATCTGAGCATCTTCAGTGCAGATGTATGGACAGCATCCCTGAAGCGTTCCCAGACATCCTCAGCGCTGTCTGCGAGGTGTAGGTCAGCAAGCTTGATTTCTAATTCTCCGGCCAGTGCTGAAACTATGCTGGGGTTCTTTAGCTTGGCCGCATTGATTCTTTTCATAACTTTGCTTCCCTGTGGTCGCCTCTTGGGTCTGATGCGGAGCCTCATTTTGGAGACAATGAACCTGTGATCTGTCCAGCAGTCAGCACCACACATGGCCTTGGTCACTCGCACATCCTGCCTGTCTTTTCTCCTGACAATGACGTAGTCGATAAGATGCCAATGCTTACAGCGGGAGTGCGTCCAGGCAGTCTTGTTACGGGTAGGCAGAAGGAAGGTTGTGTTGGTGATGAGGAGGTCGTGTGCTGCACAGATCTTCATTAAGTGTAGGCCGTTAATGTTACACTTGCCCACTCCATGCCTCCCACTGACTCCCTGCCAGATTGCAGAGTCACACCCTATTCTTGCATTGAAATCGCCAAACAAGATCAGTTTGTCGGTGCTGCTCATTGCTGACAGTAGGGTGTCTAGTTCTTCATAGAACTTGTCATTTATCTCGTCCGGGTTGTTCATTGTGGGGGTATAGGTGCTGATCAGGGTGGCTTGACTTCTGTTCTGTAGTGGAAGCTGTAATGTCATAAGCCAGTCGATCATACCCTTGGGTAGACTATCCAGTTTCCAAGCAAGGTGACTCCTGATTGCGAATCCAACTCCAGCATCATGACACTCATCGCTACTGAGACCGCTCCAGAAAAATGTGTATCCACCTCTAGTTTCAGTCAACTGATCTACGTTGGCAAGACGAGTTTACCCCAGTCCAACACCGGCATCTCTACATCAAGACGAGTTTCACTCAGGGCTGCATTGTCAATGTTGTATTTTGCAAACTCTCTGGTAACTAAGGCTGTTCTTCTCTCTGGTCTGTCTGCTGTAGGGTTGTCCAAAAGCGTGTGCACGTTCCAAGTGCCAATGGTGAGTGGTGTCAGCTTCACTCTCTCTTCCCAATTCGCATCTCGATCCAGTGGCAAGACGAGTCAAGACAGCTGGAGGTGGGACTAGGCGCAGTGGATGACCAGGACATCTTCTGCTTTGTGTCCTGCTCTTTGCGTTCCACGACACTTGCAGAAACCACCTTGTTGACCGCCGGACCTTCCATTGGTCTCTTCCGCTCAATCCTCCAGACTTTTGTCTTCACATGGCGGGATAGACATCTCCCTGAGGGTTGAGACCCGTCAGCTACCCTCACCTGGTTTAGCCGGCTCGTTGAGGCCATGGCCCAGGATATGGCTGCTGTTGCAGGCAAACAGCTCCGGGGAGGAATTAGGCAGTAATGGGGAACAGATTAAAATCCAGGATATTCAATTCAGGGAATGCAGAGATCTCAAAGGGTTCTGGGCTGGAGGAGATTCCGGAGTAAGAAGTCTCACAACATCAGATTAAAATCCGACAGGTTTATTTGGCATGAGTTTCAGATCCTCAGGCTCCTTCAAGTGAGTGGGAGTTCTGTTCACAAACAGGGCATATATTGACACAAACTCAATTTACAAGATAATGGTTGGAATGCAAGACTTAACAGGTAATCAAGTCTTAAAACTACAGACAATGTAAGTGGAGAGAGAGTTAAGCACAGGTTAAAGAGATGTGTATTGTCTCTAGTCAGGACAGTTAGTGAGATTTTACAAGCCCAGGCAAGTCATGGGGGTTACAGATACTGTGACATGAACCCAAGATCCCAGTTGAGGCTGTCCTCACGTGTGTGGATCTTGACTATCAGTCTCTGCTCAGCGACTCTGTGCTGTCGTGTGTCGTGAAGGCTGCTATGGAAGCTTTGGAGAAGGCTCAGCTGGGATCTTGGGTTCATGTCACACTATCTCTAACACCCACAACTTGCCTGGTCTTGAAAAATCTCACAAACTGTTCTGGCTGGAGATAATTCACATCTCTTTAATCTGTGCATAACCCTCTCTCCACTCACACTGTCTGTACCTTTAAAACTTGGGACCTGATTTTACCATTTTCATTCTAAGTGCCGAGTCTGGGTACAGTACAGATCCAACCTAAAAATCTGCTTTCAGACGCCCCCATATACTTTCAGCCATCTCCAGTCCGATTCACGCTGTGGCGGGGGAGGGGGGGAGGTGAGTGCTGCTGGAACAATCAGAGCTCTGAATTGCACATGTGCAATAAGGAAAAAATTGGAGAAAGTGTGCTGGCGTCAGATCGCACCCAAAGCCACGGAAAGTGGAGAAAATGGGTCTGGGAGTGAAAAGCAGGAGTGTGGGTGTGTCTCGGGTGGGGGGAGGTTGGTGGGAGGCTGGTAAGTTGTATCAGTGGCGGGTTTGGGGAGGCAGATGGATCTCTAGCAGGTGTGGTGTTGCAGGGGAGTCTGTTGCCACTCTGCGGGCAATCGGTGGGTCTGGGGGAGTGGGGCAGGGGTGGCGATCAGTCTGTGTTGTGGGGGAGGTTGGATAAGGGGGGCAATAATGTGTGTGTCTCTCTTATCCACTACCAGATTGAATTCCCCCCCGGTAACTAAGGAGGTGGAGGCAGCGGGAGGGGGGCAGTGTGTGTCAAGGGTGGGGGGAATGAGTGTGGTGTTGTGAAAGGAACTTGCTACACAGGAAAACATGGTCAGCCAAAGTTTTGGATGACTGCAAGTTCTTGGAGGGTACACTGTGGTGGACCAGAGATGAACTAGTTGTCTGGAAGGTAACAAAGACATGAGTGTTTCAGCATCAGAAGAGCTGGGTAGGGATGAGGCAGAGTTATAGACAATGCAGCTATAGCCCAGCCAGCTGCGGATTTATTCACCCCTCTAATTCCATTGACTGGAAGTAGACAGGAAAGAAAATCTGTTGAAAAAGAAAATGAGATTCTCTGAGTCTGCCAAAGACATTTAGTAAAGTTGACATACAGCACTCCCTGGTGTCGGCAGTGAGATATAACCAGTCATGCAGGCTGCTTGATTTGATTCTGGAAAGAGGAACATAATGCGCACTCTTCCTAAATATACACCAAAAGCACAAAACTATTCTCTGTTCACAAATACCGAATAACTCTCAGCATGTTTGGCTGTGCTGGATTTCTAACACTCACATCTATTGTCTCTCTCTGATCTATGGCCTGTGAGGAGGGACTGGATCACCACAAATTAGGGAGCCTTGGGCTGGATCCGAGGCAGAGGTTGGGGGATGGTGCCTGGGAAACCAAGGATTCCCCCAATATCTGCTGGAACTCAAATTGGAATTCAGATATCCTAGAGAAAAGATCCTGAATCCAATTCTTCCAGTAATGCCACTGAATATCAAGTGATGCTGATTAGATCCTCTCTTGTTAGAGATGGTCATTGCCTGGCATTTGTCTGGTGTAAATGTTTCTTGTTGTATGTCAGCTCAAGCCTACGATATTGTCCAGATCTTGCTACATTTGGACATGGAGTGCTTCAGTATCTGAGGAGTTGTGAATGATGCTGAACATTGTGTAATCATCGGTGAACATCCCCATTTCTGACCTTATGACAGAGGGAAGGATTTTAATGAAGCAGCTGAAGATGTTTGGGCCGATGTGAGGGACTCCTATAGAGGTGCCCTCCAACCGCCACAACCATCTTCCTTTGTGCCAGGAATGACTCCAACAGCAGAGAGTTTGCCCTTGATTCCCATTGATTCCAGTTTGCTCGGGCTCCTTGATGTTAAATACAATCAACTGCTGCCTTGATGTCAAGTGCTGTCACTCTCACCTCTCACCTCTGGCAGTGAGCTCTTTGTCCATGTTTGAACAAAGATTGTAATGAGATCAGGAGCTGAGTGACCCTGGTGAAACCCAAACTGGGTGTCACTGAGCAGGTTATTGCTGAGCAGGTGCTGCTGGATAGCGCTGTCGATGATCCCTTCTATCACTTTACTGATGATCGAGAGTAGACTGATTGGGCAGTAATTGGCTGGGTTGGATTTGTCCTGCTTTTTGTGTACAGGACAGACCTGGGCAATCTTCCACATTGCTGGATAGATGCCAGTGCTGTAACTGTACTGGAAGAGCTTGGCTAGGGGAGAGGTAAGTTCTGGATGTTGTGAGGAGCCAGAACTTTGCAGTATCCAGTGCTTCAGCCATTTCTTGAGTCAACGTGAAGTGAATCGAATTGGCTGAGAACTGATATCTGTGACGCTGAGGACCTCTGGAGAAGGGCGAGACAGAACGTCCAATCAGCACCTCTGGCCAAAGATTGTTGTGACTGAGGATTGGCTGATTGGCTGACAGACAGAAAGCAGAGTGTCAGGATAAATGGGTCCTTCTCTGGCTGGCGAAATGTAAGTAGCGGGGTGTCACAGGGGTCAGTCCTCAGACCTCAACTGTTTACAATCCAAATGAATGATCTGTGAGCAGAGACAGAGTGTAACATAGCAAAATTTGCAGATGACACAAAAATAGGTGGAAAGCAGGCAGTGAAGAGGATATAAAGATTTTACAGATGGATAAAGGCTAGGAGGATGGGACAAAATTTGGCAGCTGGAGTTTAATGTAAGTATTTTGGCCGAAATAAAATAGAAAGGCAAATTATTACCTAAATGAAAAGCAGATTCAAAACGTATCCGGGCAGAGGGATCTGGGTGTCTGTGTTCATGAATCACAGGAAGTTGGTATGCAGATGCAGCATGTAATAAAAAAGGCCAATGGGATGTTGGCATTTATTGCAAAAGGGACTGGAGTAAAAAAGTAGAGAAGAGTTGCAATTGTAGAGGGTGTTGGTGAGACCATGTGTAGAGTATTGTAATGATGTAGAGAAGCTGGCTTTGAACTGGGGTAAACAGTAAGAAATCTGACAACAGCAAGTTCAACCTGATGAAGACCAGAAGGTCGAAAGCTTGTGAGTTTACTGGAGTATTGTAACCAGTTTTGGTCTCCTTATTTGAGGAATGTGGTGGCATTGAAAGCAGTTCAGAGAATGTTCACCCAATTGATTCTGTGGCTGAAGAGGAGAGATTAGACAGCTTGGGCTTGTATTCACTGAAGTTTAGAAAAATGAGAGAGGATCTGATCGAGGGGTATAAAATTTCAAAAAAGATTGATGAAGTAAATGTAGACCAAACGTTTCCTCTTATGGGGCAATCGAGAACAAGAGGTCACAAGTGTAGGTTGAGAAGCAGTAGATTTAAAACCGAGATGAGGAGGCACTACTCACAAAGGGTGATGGATTTGTGGAACTCGCTGCCCCATAGCATGGTGGAGTCTGAATTATTGAATGGTTTCAAGAAGGAAATAGATATATTTCTAATTAAAAAGGGGATATGGGAACAGGTGGGGAGGTGGATTTAAGACTAGGGAGATATCAGCCATGATCTGATTGGAATGGGCTTACAGGGCTGAATTTGCTGACTTCTGCTCCTAATTCTTATATTCCTATGTTCAGCTTTATCTTTTGCACTGATGGGCTGGGGTCCCCCATCATTGAGGATGAGGATATTTGTGGAGCCTCCTCTCCCAATGAATAGTTTTGGTCCATTCATGACTGGATTGGCAGAACTGCAGATCTTAGATCTGATCCATTGATTGTGGGGTCACTTAGTTCTGTCTATTACTTGCTGCTTATGTTGTTTGGCATGCAAAGTAGTCCTGTTTGATAGCTTCACCAGATTGATATCTGATGCTGCTCCCAGTATGCCCTCCTACACTCTTCACTGAACCAAGGTTGGTGGTAATGGTAGAGTGGGGGATATTTAATTTGATTTATTATTGTCACATGTATTGAGATACACTGAAAACTATTGTTTCTTGAGCAGTATACAGAGAAAACACAATGTTCATAGAGTACATAGGCGAGAAGGACAGGAGAAGGTGCAAAATGTAGTGTTGAAGTTATAGAGAGAGTGAAGAGAAAAGATCAGCTTAACATTAGGTAGATCCATTCAAAAGTCAGGTAGCAGCAGAAAAGAAGCTGTTCTTCATTCTGTTAGTACACGTCCTCAGACTTTTGTGTCTTTTTCCTGAAGAAAGGAGAGAATGTCCGGGATGTGTGGGGTTTGTGATTATGCTGGCTGCTTTGCCAAGGCATTATGAAGTGTAGACAGAGTCAGTGGATGGGAGGCTGGTTTGCATAATGGACTGAGCTATGTTCACACTCTTTGTAGTTCCTTGTGATCTTGGGCAGAGCAGCAGCCATACCAAGCTGTGATAGATCTGGAAAGAATGCTTTCTATGGGGCATCTGTAAAAATTGATGAGTCATAGCTAACATGCCAAATTTCCTTAACTTCTGAGAAAGTAGAAGTATTGGTGAACTTTCTTAATTACAATGTCAACATGGGAGGACCAGGATAGGTTGTTGAACACCTAGGAACCCTCAACTATTTCCACTTCATCCCTGTTGATATATCCTCCAATACACTTCCTGAAATCGATGACAATCTCCAATGTTTCACTAATACTGAGGGAGAAGTTATTCTTGCCGCACCAGTTCACCAGATTCTCCATCTCATTTCTGTATTCTGTCTCATCACCACTATGGTGGCGTCATCAGCAAACTTGAAAATCAAATTGGAAGGGAATTTGGCCAGTCTTGGTGTATAAGGCGTATAGTAGGGGGCTGAGAACACAGCCTTGTGGGGCACCGGTGTTGAGGATGATTATGGAGGAGGTGTTGTTGCCTATCCTTACTGATTGTGGTCTGTGGGTTAGGAAGTTCAGGATCCAGTCGCAGAGGGAGATGCTGAGGTCCAGGCCATGGAGCTTGGAGATGAGTTTTGTGTTGAAGGCTAAGCTGTAGTCAATAAATAGGAGAGTGACATAGGTGCTTTTGTTATCTAGCTGTTCCAGGATTGAGTGCAGGGCCAGGGAGATGGCATCTGCTGTGACCTTTTTGTAGCAGTAGGTAAACTGTAGTGGATCCAGGCAATCCAGGAGACCAGAGTTGATTCGTGCCATGATTAACATTTTGAAGCACTTCGTAATGATGGATGTCAGAGCCACCAGTCATTAAGGCACACTGTTTGGCTTTTCTTTGATAGCAGGATGATGGTCGTCTTCTTGAAGCAAGTAGGAACATTAGATCGGTGTAACAAAAGATTAAAGATGTCTGCGATTACCCCCTCCTGCGCAGGATCTGAATGCTTGTCCGGGTACCCCATCAGGGCCAGTAGCTTCCCTTACACTCATCAATACCAAAATGAAATAGAAAACTTAGGATCTGGGCTAAGTTCACAAAATACCTTGGAATTTCCAACGAGTCTTAACAGAACAATATTATTCTCATACATAATATCAAATTTGGGATAGCTTGTTCCTGAGTTAGTTTCTCAACACACTGGTTCAAAAAGAATCCTGTACACACTCCAGTAATTAATCTATCACAGAATTGTTGCTAAAGTGATTTGCCCAGTCTATATGTACATTAAAATCACCCCTGATTACTGTCACACCCTGGTTACATCCACCTGTAAATCTGTAAATCCACGTATTTAATGCCATCCCCTACTTTTCCACTGCAGGCAGGTGAATCTTACATCAGTGGGAGAGAAATTATTGGAGGACATTCTTTGGGACAGATTACTTCTCATTTCTCAAAATATGGACCTATTAGTGATAGGCAGCACAGCTTTATGCAGGGGAGGTCATGTCTCACAAATTTGATTGGGTTTTTTGAGGAAGTGACAAAGATGATTGATGAGGGCAGGCAGTGAATGTTGTCAACATGGACTTCAATAAAGCCTTTGGCAAGGTCCCTCATAGCAGGCTGATACAGATGAAGTCTCATGGGGTCTGCAGTGAGCTGGGTTCATGAATACAGAACTAGCTTGGTCACAGAAGTGGAGATGCTATGTCGATATGTGCAACCTTCTTGGAGATCCTTTCCACTTGGAACCAGCAATTTATATTGATATGCATGATTCTGCAAGATGTACCGGATCATTGACATGGATGCCATCATCTCACGTGAGAACACCATTCACCAGGTACATAGTACATATTCTTGCAACTCGGCCAATGTTGTCTATCTGATATGCTCCAGGAAAGGATGTCCCAAGGCCTGGTACACTGAGGAGACCATGCAGATATGACAATAACAGATGAATGAACACCGCTCAACAATCACCAGGCAAGATTGTTCCCTTCCTGTTAGCGAATACTTCAGTATTCACTGGCATTTGATCTCTAATTTTCGGGTAAGCATTCTCCAAGGCAGCCTGCTCAACACACGACAATGCAGAGTCGCTGAGCAGAGACTGATAGCCAAGATCCGCACACATGAGGACAGCCTCAACTGGGATATTGGGTTCATGTTACACTATCTGTAACCCCCATGACTTGCCTGGACTTGCTAAATCTCACTAACTCTCTGGCTGGAGACAATACACATCTCCTTAACCTGTGTTTAACCCTCTCTCCACTCACATTGTCTGTACTTTTAAAACTTAATTACATGTAAAGATTCACAATCTAACCATTATTTTGCAAACTGAGTTTGTGTCTTCATATAGCCTGTTTGTGAACTCCCACTTACCCGATGAAGGAGCAGCACTCCAAAAGTTAGAGGCTTTTGCTACCAAATAAACCTGTTGGACTTTAATCTGGTATTGTGAGTCTTCTTACTTGATCATAGAAGACAGAGTAGCAGTGGGACTTTTTCTGACTGGAGATCTGTCATCAGTAGTGTTCTGCTGTTTGCAATACACGTAAATGACTTGGTGGTCTGATTACTAAGTTTGTGGTTGGCACAAAGATGAAGGGGGAACATGAATAATGAGGAGGATTGTCAGAAGATACAACCGTATATTGGTAGGCTGGAGATCTGGGCAGAGAAATGACAGATGGAATTTGATCCAGACAAATGTGAGTGGATGCATTTTAGAAGGTCAAATGCAGGAGGGAATTATACAGTAAATGGCAGAACCCTTAAAACATTATCACACAGAGGGATTTAAGCATGCAGGTCCACATTCCCTTGAAAGTAGTAACACAAGTAGATAGAACATAGAAAAACTATAGCACAAGCAGGTCCTTCGGCCCACAAGTTGTGCCGAACACATTCCTACCTACTAGGCTTACCTATAAACCTCTATCTTACTAAGTCCCATGTACTTATCCAAAAATCTCTTAAAAGATCCTATCAAATCTGCCTCCACCACCACTGCAGCAGCCAATCCCACGTACCCACCACCCTCTGAGTGAAAAACTTATCCCTGACATCTCCTGTGTACCTACTCCCCAACACCTTAAACCTGTGTCCTCTTGTGGCAAACATTTCAGCCCTGGGAAAAAGCCTCTGAGAATCCACTCAATCAATCGTTCTCAACATCTTACACACCTCTATCAAGTCACCTCTCATCCTTCATCTCTCTAAGGAGAAAAGACCAAATTCTCTCAACCTATCCTGATAAGGCTTATCACCTAATCCAGGCAACATCCTTGTAAATCTCCTCTGTATTGTTGCTATGGCTTCCACATCCTTCCTGTAATGAGGCAATCAGAACTGAGCACAGTACTCCAAGTGGGGTCTGACCAGGATCTTATACAGCTGCAGCATTACCTCCCAACTCCTAAATTCAATTCCTTGATTGATGAAGGCCAGTATATCATATGCCTTCTTCACCATATCCTCTACCTGCGAAGTTGATTTGAGCGTTTTATGAACCTAGACCCCCAAGATCTTTCTGATCTTCTAGACTGCCAAGAGTCTTACCCTTAATGTTATACTCTACTATCCCATTTGACCTGCCAAAATGAACACCACACATTTATCTGGGTTGAGGTCCACCTGCCACTTCTCCACTCAGTCTTGTTGCAAATTTTGACATGCCTCCACGCTATCCAGAACACCTCCAACTTTTGTGTTATCGGCAAACTTACCAACCCATCCCTCCACTTCCTCATCCAGGTCATTTATAAAAATGACAAAGAGCAAGGGGCCTAAAACAAATCTCTGGGGGCACTCCGATCTCCATGCAGAAAAAGACCCATCTAGAACTACTGTTTGCATTCTGTGGGCAAGCCAGTTCTGTATCCACAAAACAATGTCCCCTTGGATCTCATGCCCTCTCACTTTCTCAATAAGCCTTGCATGGGGGACCTTATCGAATGCCTTGCTGAAGTCCATATAAACTACATCTACTGCTCTTCCTTTGTCAATGTGTTTAGTCACATCTTCAAAAAATTCAACCAGGCTCATAAGGCATGATCTGCCTTTGACAAAGCCATGCTATTTTTCATCACACTATACCTCTCCAAATGTTCATAAATCCTGCTAAGGTGGTCAAGAATGCATCTGGCATGCTTGCCTTCATCGGTGGGTATAGAGTATAGAAATTGACAAGTCATGTTGCAGCTGTATACAACTATATCGAGGTCACATTTGGCACATGGCAGACAGTTTTGTTTGTTACACTACCAGAAGGATGTGGCAGCTTTGTAGAGTGAACAGGTTTACCAGGATGCTGTCTGGCTTAGAGGGTATTAGCTGTGAGGAGAAGTTAGAGAAACTTGTTTGTTTTCACTTCAACATCTGAGGCTGAGGGGGCGACCTGATTGAGGTTTACAAAATTACGAGAAGCCTGGATAGAGTGGAAAGTCAGCGTCTTTTTCCCAGGATAGAAATGTCAATGACTAGGGGACATAGATTCAAGGCAAAAGGGGGAAACTTTAACAGAGGTGGGTGAGGCAAGGTTTTTTACACAGAGTGATAAATGCTTGGATGGGCTGCCAGAAGAGGTGGTAGAAGCAGAAACAATTGCAACGTTTAAGAGACATCTTGACATATACATGAATAAGTAGGAAATAGAGAAGTACGGACCTCTTAGAGACAAAAGTCTTTCAGTTTAAAAGGCATCATGCAGAATCATAGGACTATAGAATCCTTGTACTGCAGAAGGGGGCCATTGCTAATCCAAGTAATCAGCACATCTTTAGACTGTTGGAGGAAACCCATGCAGACATGGAGAGAATGTGCAGACGCTGTACAGTTTGGAGGGCCAAAGGGCCTGTTCCTGTGCTGTACTGTTCTTTGTATTGTTTGGAGGCCTATAGACAAATCTGACTAAATTCTACCCCCTTGGATTGCTTCTTACCTCCATCCAGACTGAATCTATATCTCAATGTTGTGAGCTAATATCATTTCTCACTAATGCACTGATTTTACCATTTGGTAATAATGACCCCCACCTCCTTTCTGTCTGTCCTTCCTAAATATTGGACTCTTGAATATTTTGATTCCAGCCTGTAACCCTGTAGCTGTAACCCATAATCACAATCATATTGTGTACAACTACTTGCACTGGTAATCCAGCTGCCTTTTGCATGTGGCATGGTGACACAATGATTAGCACTGCTGCCTCACAGCCAGAAACCTCGGTTTGATTCCCGGCTTAGGTCTCCTCCTGCGTGGAGTCTGCACATTCTCTGCATGTCTGTTTGGGTTTCTTCCACATGCTCTGGTTTTCTCCCTCGGTGCGAAAGATGCGCTGGTTAGGGACATTGGACAAGCTAAATTCTCCTACAGTGTACCCGAACAGGCACTAGAGTGTGGCAACTAGGGGCTTCATTGACATCATCGCAGTGTTAATGTAAGCCTACTTGTGACACTATTTGAAAGCTTTAAAATGTTTTGTGCATTCAGAGACAGTACCTTTAGATTTGTCTTTTGAGTTTTACACATCTTGTGCAAATCCCCTCTTTCCTCCAGTTGTTACTGGCTGCCTGTCCCAGTGTTCTCCTCTTGCACTTGTGAGGAAGGTGAGATGTCATCTCTACAAGACTGTGCAGTAGTCACTCCTACCAATATAGCCATGGACAAATATGTCTGCAATTGGTAAGTTGGTGAGGACGAGATTGAGTAGGCTCTTGGTTCCTTCAGCAGCTGCCACAATCCCAGCCCAGCAGTCGTCCTTTTTAGGACCTGGTCAGCAATGGAGCTACTGAGCTATGCTTAATAATGGGCATTGCAGTCCCCCACCCAGAGTACTTTCTGTGCCCTTGAAACACTGTGTTTAATATTTGGGGGGGGCAAATGGACTGATTCATCAGCTGGGGGGTGGGGTAGGGAGTGCAGGAGGTGGTAATTGACAGGTGGTTTATTTGTTTACATATGACCTAATGCCACATGAAATATCATGGGTCTATAGTCAATGTTGAGGATTCCCAGGGCAATTTCTTTCTGACTATATACCACTGTGACACCACCTTTGCTGGATCTGTCCTGCTGGTAGGATATGGCATACCCAGGACATTTCTGTAACGTATAACTGAGAATATGACAATATCAGGCTTGATCTCTCAATGTTAGCAGGATGCCCTCATGTGCTAGCAAGGACGACTTTGCAGGCTGGGATTTTCCAAAGATACTTCTGGTGCCCAAGTCAAAGACAGTGTCATTTTTTTTAAAACTTTGCAGCATTTTGATACAATTCAGTAGCTTGCTCATTTAATATTCAACCAGTTTGCAGATGCACAGGAGTCACAGTAGGCCAGAGCTGGTGAGGAAGTCAGATTCCCTTCCTGTTACAAAGATCACATCTCCACAAACTGTTTTTAAAATTGGGAAGAACATTGCATTATTTGGAGACGTAGACTTTTTTTTAAAAAGGTCATAAATTCACTTTGAACTGAACTACCTATGCCGAGTCTCTTGTCAGCTACCAGTAGTTTCTGCAAGTCTTAAGTTTTGAACCTGTTATTCTAAACAGTTTGGAGGAATAAGTTCAGGAAGGAAGGTTGCCCTTGCTCTCTTTATGTCTTGCTGAAATTCTGTGTGGGATAATGAACTTTAGCCAGAGATTCCTCATCTGAGTATAACTTGTCTGCAGTAGAAAACCTAAAAAGATTTAAACCAGATCAACATTCTCCTCACACCCAAGCACAATTGATGAGAACCTCCATTCACTGAGTCTAGTTCCACTGCATCAAAACCTGGCAAACTTCATCCTTTAGTTTATGAAGCTCAGCTCTGAAGAAACTATTTGTCCTTTATGTGCACCCCAAAGTTATTTTTAAAAAGGGAGATACTTATTTTTCCAGAGAACAATCTCAAAGCAATTTGCTTTGAAAATGTTTTGTTTTACAGTACAATTATTCTAAGTTCATTGAAAGAAGCCTGGTTAAAGTTTTCTTTATGCTGGGTCTCTCAGCAGCCAAAGTAACAAACTGACTAAATTAAACTGCTAAACTAATGGTGCCACCAGTGGAACTAGAGAAACTGTAATCCTTGCACCCCTAAAGGCATCAGAGAGGCTGATGGGTTTTTACAACAACTTACATTGGTTCCATCTCATAGAACATAGAACATAGAACAATACAGCACAGAACAGGCCCTTCGGCCTTCGATGTTGTGCCGACCAAAATAAAAAGCAATGCCCCTCCTAACTAAACCATTCCCTTCTCATCCATATACTTATCAACTACCTCTTAAACGCCACCAAACTTGGCGCATCTACAACAGCTGCAGGCAGGGCATTCCACTCCCTAATCACTCTTTGAGTAAAGAACCTACCTCTGATATCCGTCCTATACCTCATACCCCTTAATTTAAAGTTGTGTCCCCTCGTGCTAGCTTTCTCCATCCTAGGAAAAAGGCTATCACTGTCCACCCTATCCAAACCTCTTATTATCTTATATGTTTCAATAAGATCCCCCCTTAGCCGCCTCCTTTCTAACGAAAACAACCTCAAATCCTTCAACCTCTCTTCATAGGACCTGCCCTCCATACCAGGCAACATCCTGGTAAAACTCCTCTGTACCCTCTCCAATGCCTCCACATCTTTCTTATAATGTGGGGACCAGAACTGCACACAATACTCCAAGTGCGGCCGCACTAGAGTTTTGTACAGTTGCAACATGATGCTGCGGCCCCTAAATTCAATCCCCCTACCAATAAAAGCTAAGACTCCATAAGCCTTCTTAACAACTTTATCCACTTGACTGCCTACTTACATATTCCTTACATATTCCTGATCTACTGTCCCCACAGCATCAGCCTCGGCCTCTGGATTACGAATCACCTCTACCATCCACACCCTCAGTGTGGTACTCCTTCAACACTATCCTTCCAACAGTCCAACATTCCTCAGCCCTGACTCTGAACATGCAGCACTCCCTCAGCTCTGGTCCCCCTGACAGTTTGACATTCCCTCAGTACTGACAGTGCTCCTGAGACTATGGCATCCCTCAGCACTGACCTCCCCCCTCCCACCGGCCCCCCAAACAGTGCAGCACTCCCTCAATACTGATCTCATCCCGACAGTGCCTCACTCCCTCAGTACTGAACACCCCCACCCCCAACCCCCTGAGAGTGCGGTACTCCCTCAATACTGACCCCCTTCCCCCTCCACTCCTTCAGTACTGAGGCACTGACAGTGCGATGCTCCCTCAACAGCCAGGATTGTGTTGAATTGTGTGGAGTGAGAGTGAGTGGAGAGGACTTATGCACAAGTGACTTGACATCAGTTTCTAGCCTGAGCTTTTTTTTAAACAAACTGACACGATTTGTTTTGAATGTGGAAATGTTTAATTATATTCAAAAGATGGCCAAATTTAAACATTTTTCTTTAAAAAACATTTACTGAAGTTGTAATCCTGCTCTCCCAGTAGAAAAAGGATCTTTGTTTCTTCGAGTTTTAACCATTAGATTTTCAGTTAAAACAGTCATTTATCGAACCAAATTCTAAATCTGCAGCAGATTCACAATGTCAGTAAATTGACAGCTGCCTTTGCAGGAAATGCCAGCAGAATCCTCCATGTTTCACAGCAAAGAGACTTGACGGAATATTCAGACTGAGAGGAACGTGTCATACCCAGTCACCACACCAAGATCTGATGGATTGGATCAGCCACAGTGAAATAACAAAGCCTTCATAGATACAAAGCAGCAGCAGAGGGAAAGCTGCATCTCTGAGCGTGACAGAATCTATCAATTGGAACACAATGCAGAGACCAGAGGGATGCAAGATTTATGCCCTGGTGCCCATTTCAACATCAGTGAGGAGCATGTCACGCAGAGATCAAATATATTCCTGATTAGTGAGAAGGCAGGTGAGGGAATGAAAGAGCAAGAAGTCAACATTCTCCGTACTTGTTTCAGTTGATGAACTGTGTCTGGCCAAGAAAAGCTGAACAGCAACAGAGCACAGCAGCCTCCAAACTGAAGTAGCAGCCTGGCCCAAACTCAGTGCCAATTCAGGAAGAATGCATGAAACAACCACCCTTCCACACTGATTACTGTACTCTTTTCCCAGTAATGTGCACACAGTTACAAAGCAGTGAAATCAGGCTGCTTTAATACACGTGTGCTGATTTATGCTTAGAGGAAGATTAGGAGAACAGACAAGAGACAGCTCTGGCAGAATCCCAGGAATAAGCAGAATACCAGCAGAGAACTGTGTATGTCCAAGGAACCAAAGGGGAAAAAGAGGGGCAACAAAGTACTGAAAGATGATTTAAAAATCAACTTGCCAGATATGATCAGTGAAGCAGGAATTAAAAGTCACAGCTGAGTTGGCAGAAAATAATCAAAAATCTGTCAGGTCAACGCAACTTCAGAGTATAAATAATTCTCTGGCAGCGTCCAGATTTTATGATTGTTGGCATTTGAATGTTTCAGCATCTCCAGGTCCTGGACTAGAACCCACAAGACAAGTTTCGAGTGCTGGAAACATGGCAGATTAGCAGCTGGTTAGCAAAGAGAAGGCACCATCTAGGCAAAGCTACAGAATGACACAAGGAGGGCGGCTTTTGAGAACCTTTTGTACTTCCTCTCCATTGTTGGCTTTCTTAACTTCTGCGACGATCTGTAAAAGAGAGCGGAGTAACCAGTTGAAAATCCACTGCTTCAATCACCTGATTAACAAGCCAAGCTGGAAGGCACGACTGTAAGTGACAGCGCCTTTCCCAGTTTAGGTATGCACATTGGCACACACCTTCCCACAAACATTAATTACTAATTCACAGGTTACACAAATACAAGTATTTGTCTTAATATAATACCTTTAATATAACATCCCAAAACTTTGCACAGAAATAATCAAACAACTTTGACCCAGCCACAAAGAGATATTCCAAAAGACAGCCACAAATTTGGCTCTGTTTTCAGAGAAGAACACTGGAGGTAGCTTACACCCAATGTCATCCAGGCTGCTC
This sequence comes from Sphyrna mokarran, assembly GCA_024679065.1. Lineage (NCBI taxonomy): Eukaryota > Metazoa > Chordata > Chondrichthyes > Carcharhiniformes > Carcharhinidae > Sphyrna > Sphyrna mokarran. The sequence continues at coordinate 2,259,985 of JAGIQG010000027.1, read as the reverse complement.
TGGCATTCAATATAATCATTGCTAATCCTGGACTTGAACTCCCATTTTCCACCCACTCCCCATTTCCGTTAATTCCTCGCAAGACAGCAAAAATTGGGCATTCCTTGAATACATGAAAAAATGGAGCATCCACAACCTTGCTGGATCAAGAATTCCAAGATTCACAACCTTAGAGTGGACAAATTCAACTTGAAAGGATTCCATTTTCTACTTACATCATCTTCATAAGGGAAGCCACTGTTTTCTAGCTTGGAAAAGATGAGATTCCCATTGATTTCAATCTCAAAGCTGCCTGAAGGTGGAGAAAGAGAAAGATATGAACAGGTAAGATAATTCCATCATAAGATACTGTACAAACAGCAAAGCAGAGGGCAATGCATTACTGTTGTGAGACTGTACCATGGGCTATTGGGCCCAATCTCTGGCCAGGAACCCACTGCTAAATCACAGAACATAGAGCGTTATAGTGCAATATAGGTCCTTCGGCTCTTGATGTTGTGCCGACCTGTGAAAAACAATCTAAAGCCCACCTATCTAAACTATTCTAATACCATCCATATGTTTATCCAATGACCATTTAAATGCACTTAATGTTGGCAAATCCACTACTGTTGCACACAGGGCATTCCACACCCTTACTACTCTGAGTAAAGAACCTACCTCTGACATCTGTCCTACAATTATCACCCCCTCAATTTAAAGCTATGTCCCCTTGTGTTAGCCATCACCATCCGAGGAAAAAGGATCTCACTGCCCACTCTATCTAATCCTCTGATCATCTTATATTCTTCTAAGTCACCTCTTAACCTTCTCTCTAACGAAAACCACCTCAAGTCCCTCAGCCTTTCCTCATAAAACCTTCCCACTCCATATCAGGCAACATCCTGATAAATCTCCTCTGCACCCTTTCCAAGTGCATCCACATCAGGGTTTTGTATAGGCGCACATGACCTCATGGCTCCCAAACTCAATCGCTCTACCAAGAAAAGCTAACACACTGTACACCTTCTTAACAACCCTATCAACCTGGGTGCCAACTTTCAGGGATCTATGCACATGGATACTGAGATCTCTCTGCTCATCCACATTATCAAGTATCTTACCATTAGCCCAATACTCTGTATTCCTGTTACTCCTTCCAAAGTGAATTATCTCTCAGTTTTCTGCATTAAACTCCATTTGCCACCTCTCAGCCCACCTCTGCATCTTATCTATGTCCTTCTGTAACCTGCAACATCCTTCCCCACTGTCCACAACTGCACCGACTTTACTGTCATTCACAAATTTACTAACCCATTCTGCTATGCCCTCATTCAGGTCATTTATAAAAATGACAAACAGCAGTGGTCCTAAAACAGATTTTTGCGGTATGTCACTAGTAACCGAACTCCAGGATGAACATTTCCCATCAACCACCACCTTCTATCTTCTTACAGCGAGCCAATTTCTGATCAAACCACTAAATCACCCTCAATCCCATGTATCTTCTGCAATAGCTTACTGTGGGGAACTTTGTCAAACGCTTTACTGAAATCCATATACACCACATCAACTGCTTTACCCTCATCCATCTCTTTAGTCACTTTCTCAAAGAACTCACTAAGGTTTGTGAGGCACAACCAACCCTTCACAAAATCATGTTGACTATCCCTAATCAAATTATTCCTTTCTAGGTGATTATAAATCTGATCTCTTATAATTCTTTCCAAAATTTTGCCCACAACAGAAATAAAGGTCTATAATTACAAGGGTTGTCTCTACTCCCTTTCTTGAATAAGGCAATAACATTTGCTATCCTCCACTTTCTGGCACTACCTCTATAGACAATAACAACATAAACATCAAAGTCAAAGGCTTTGCAATCTCCTCCCTCGCTTCCCAGAGAATCCTAGGATAAATCCCATCTGGCCCAGGGCACTTATCTATTTTCACACTTTCCAGAATTGCTAACACCTCCTCCTTATAAACCTCAATCCCGTTTAGTCTAATAGTATCTCAGTATTCTCCTCAACAACATTGTCTTTTTCCTGTGTGAATACTGACGAAAAATATTTAGTGCCTCACCTACCTCTTTGGACTCCATGCACAACTTCCTACTACTGTCCTTCACACGGTCCAGATAAATATCAAAATCCAGAAGGGGTGTGACAACACTCCAGCCCAGCACCCCAACCTCAGATTATACACCTGGAGGTGTGCCTTACAGATAAGGTAAGGAACTGAGCTGCTTTCACTCTTTTCTGGTGCATCAGTCATTCTGATAATTTCAGAGCTTATGTGATGCAATATTTCCAACACATGATGTTTGGCATCAAAGGGGTAAAAGGAGCGGGCAATTAATTACTTGCCTCACTGCTGATTGTGGGGTCTTGCTCTGTACAAATTGACATTTTGTTGATTTTGCTACATTTGCTTGCACACCCAGAGAAATTCAACATAATTTACTGAGAATGGGATGTTGTGAATGCATGTTGATGGCAGCTTAGCAAGTAGACAACTCCTGAAATAACATATTCCAGCTGTATTAAGATTCACCTATTGATACTTGTATCATACAATAAAAGATCGATGTGATGGATGTAAAAGTCATCAATCATCAAACTAGCCAGCCAGCTGCTCACTAGCCAAACGAAGAATGTCAGTGAAATTGTTACCTTGTCTCCCAACATTTCCGGTGATCTCCGCCTCAGGAAACGCCTCCGTGATAACGTTGGCAAGTTTCTGATAGCGGGGTTCGTACCCTCAGCCACCGCTACAATCAAAAGATCAGCACAATTAGTCTCAAACTTCACTTACCACCAGGCAGACTTTCAATGCATCACCAGCAATGAGGGCAATCATCTGCCAAACTGTTAGTGCAATATGGAGATGCCCTGAGCCTCCAGAATTGCAGTGGGTCCTCCTCACCCTCTGGTTTACAAACATATTTCTCAGCTATGGCACAGAGATGGCTACAACTCCCAAGCCACAAAGATCAGGAGGTTCCCTTCCAATGAAATAGTAACATGAGAGAAGGGCTGAGGGAGCGTCGCGCTGCCAGAGGGTCAGTGCTGAGGGAGCATCACGCTGCTAAGGGTCAATGCTGAACACACTGAGGCAGTGTTTTGTGAGTAATATTCAGACATGAGCACAGACAACAATCTGCAAAAGGTTTTTGACACCAGGTGGATGGGGAACAGGGAATATCACCTGATTTTCTCCCCCCCCCCCACACAAACTGATTGACCCTGATCAACAACCTTTAACCAGCACATAATCTGGGAGACTGATGTAACCACTGCACTTTCACCCAGCCCCCTCCATATTCCTCCCCACCATCCCCCCATCCAAACCTCTCCGCATGTGGAGAAATGCAGTTATGAACCCACATCCCAGAACCTTGCCATCAGCATCCTGTCACATCAGCACTTCAGGATGCAGCAGCGTGACTCTCACACCCACAGAGAGTTACTCCATACATTGCAAAATGCCTCCAGCCAATCCTTACAAAACACCTTCTTAGTGACCAACATAATAATCATCACAACAAGAATGTTTTGCACAGTTTGCTTATTCCCCAGGAGGTAACGGCTGGTGACAAGTAGGTCCCTGCTGCTTTGTAAAGTCAGCCTGATCAAACACCTGCTCATCAAAACCTCCTCTCCCCATATTCTGCCAACTATAGAGAAATGATCAATCACAGCAGGGAGATACTGACTAGTCATTCTGCCAATGGACAACGAATGAGGCAAAAGACTGTTCAGGTCAGGGTCTCCCTCGGCTGCATCTCAGAAGGGGAGGGAGAATTTTCTAATGTTAATTACTACTTCAAGCATTGCAATGCCAATTTCAGCAAAACCTTGCCTAAAAGCATTGTTGTCACCTCACTGCTCACAGAAAGTACCAGTGAAAATGGTTTCTCCTGGACATCGAACGACCAGAATAATCTGAGTTTGCACAGGGTGATAAAAACAGCCCAGATTTGAACCTGGAATGTTTTAGCTCAGGAACTGGCAGCGCAGAAATGGGGTGGGAGGAATTAGAGAACCTCCCCTCCCAGATATAAGGCTACACTCCTCCCCTCCCCGCTCCCTTCCTCTCACTCCCACCCCTTCCCCCCCTCCCTCCCTCCCACTCCCACCCCCTCCCCCCCCCCCCACACCCACCCCTCCCCCCCACACACCCACCCCCACCCCCCGCGCCCCACCCCTCCCCCCCACACACACCCCTGTCCCTCCCCCCCCACCCCTCCTCACCTCCCCCCCATACCCCCGTCCCTCCCCCCCCTCTTCCCCCCACCCCCCCCGTCCCTCCCCCCTTCCCCTCCCCTCCCTCTTCCCCCCCCTTCCTCCTCCCTCTTCCCCCCCTCCCTTCCCCCCGCCCCTTTCCTCCTCCCTCTTCCCTTCCCCCCCTTCCCCCCCTCCTCCCGTCCCTTCCCCCCTCCCCCCCCTGCCTCCCCTCTTCCCTCCCCCCCCTCCCCCTCCTCCCTCCCCTTCCCCCCCCCTCCCGTCCTCCCCCCTCCCCCCCTCCCTCTTCCCCCCCCTCCCTCTTCCCACCCCCTCCCTCTCCCCCTCCCCCCCTCCCCCCCCTCTCCCCCCCCCCCCCCTCTCCCTCTCCCTCCCCCCCTCCCTCTCCCTCCCCCCCCCCCTCTCCCCCCCCCCCCCCCCCCTTCCCCTCCCCCCCCCCTCTTCCCTCCCCCCCCCCCTCCTCCCCTCTCCCCCCCCCTCCCTCTTCCCCTCTCTCTCCCCCCTCCCTCCTCCCTCCCCTCCCCTCCTCCCTCTCCCCCCCTCCTCTTCCCCTCCTCCTCTCCCCTCTCTCCCCCCCCTCCCCTCCTCTCTCCCCCCCCCTCCCCTCCTCCTCTCTCTCCCCCCCCCCTCCTCCTCTCCTCCCCCCTCTCCCTCCCTCCTCCCTCCCTCCCCTCCCCTCTCCCCTCCCCTCCCCCTCCCTCCCCTCCCCCCCTCCCCTTCCCTCTCCCTCCCCCCCTCTCTCCCCTTCCCTCCCCCCCCACCCTCTACCCTCCCTCCCCCTTCCCTCCCCTTCCCCTTCCTCACCCCTCCCCTCCCTCGTCCCTCCCCCCCCTCCCCCCTCCCCCCCCTCTCCCCCTCCCCCTCCCCCCCCTCCCCCTTCCTCCCCCTTCCCCTCCCTTCCCCTCCCTCTCCCCTTCCCTCCCCTTCCTTCCTCCTCCCTCCCCTACCCTCCTCCCCTTCCTCCTCCCTCCCCCTCTCCCCTTCCCCCCCTCCCCTTCCTCTCCCCCCCTCCTCTCTCCTCCCCCTCCCGCCCTCCCTCTCCCCCTCTCTCCCCCGCCCTCTCCTCTCCCCTCTCCCCCCCCCCCTCCCCCTCCTCCCCCTCTCTCCCCCTCCCTCCCTCTCCCCCTCTCTCCCCCCCTCCCTCTCCCCCTCTCTCCCCCCCCCTCCCTCTCCCCCCTCTCTCCCCCCTCCCTCTCCCCCTCTCTCCCTCCCCCCCCCTCTCCCTCCTCTCTCCCCCCCCTCTCTCCCCCTCTCCCTCCCTTTCTCCCTCCCCCCCCCCTCCCTCTCCCTCTCTCCCCCCTCCTCCCCTCCCCTCTCCCTCTCTCCCCCCCCTCCCCCCTCTCCCCCCCCTCCCCTCTCTCTCTCCCCCTCTCTCCCCCCCTCTCCCCTCCTCTTCCCCTCTCTCCCCCCCCTCCCTCCTCTTCCCCTCTCTCCCCCCCCCTCCCCTCCCTTCCCCTCTCTCCCCCCTCCCCTCCTCTCCCCTCTCTCCCCCCCCCCCTCCCCTCCTCCTCCCCGCTCCCCCCCCTCCCCTCCTCTCCCCTCTCCCCCCTCCTCCCCCTCCTACTTCCCTCTCTTCCCTCCCTCCTCTCCCCCCCTCCCTCCCCTCTCTCCCCTCTCTCCCCCCCCCCTCCCCTCCCTCTTCCCTCTCTCTCCCTCCTCCCTCCCCTCCTCTTCCCCTCTCTCCCTCTCCTCCCCTCCTCTCCCTCCTCTCTCCCTCTCTCCCCCCCTCCTCCTCTCCCCTCTCTCCCCCCCTCCCCTCCTCTTCCCCTCTCTCTCCCCCGCCTCTTCCCCTCTCTCCCTCCCCCTCCCCTCCTCTTCCCCTCTCTCTCCCCCCCCTCCCCCCTCTTCCCTCTCTCCCTCCCACTCCCCTCCTCCCCCTCGACTTCCCTCCCCCCCCCCCCCTCCCCCCCCCCTTCCCTCCCCCCCCTCTCCCCCCTCCCCTCTCCCCCCTCCCCCTCTCCCTTCCTCTCCCCTTCCCCCCCTTCCCTCCCCTTCCCCCTCCCCCCTCCCCCCTCCCTCCCCCCTTCTCCCTCCCTCCCCTCCCCCCCTCCCTCCCGCCCTCCCTCCCCCCCTCCCTTCCCTCCCCCCCCTCCCCTTCCCTCCCCCCCCTCCCCTTCCTCCCCCCTTCTCCCTCCCCCCCTCTCTCTCCCTCCCTCCCCCTTCCCCCTCGCCTCCCCCCTTCCTCCCCCTCCCTCCCCCCCTTCCTCCCTCCCCCTCCCCCTCCCCCCCTCCCCCCCTTCCTCCTCCCCCTCCCCCCCTCCCCCTCCCCTCCCCCCCCCCTCCCCTCCCCCTCCCCCCCTCCCCCTCCTCCCCCCCTTCCTCCCCCCCCTCCCCCTCCCTCCCCCCCCCCCCTCCCTCCCCCCTTCCTCCCCTCCCCTCCTCCCCCCCCTCCCCCCCCCCCCTCCTTCCCCCTCGCCTCCCCCCTCCCCCCTCCTCCCCCCTCCCTCCCCCCCCCCCCCCCTCCCCCTCCCCCCCCTCCCTTCCCTCCCCTCCCCTCCCCCCTCTCCCCCCCCTCCCCTCCCTCCCCTCCCCCTCCCCCTCTCCCTCCCTCTCCCTCCCTCTCCCTCTCTCCCTCCCTCCCCTCCCCTCCCTCCCCCTCCCTCCCCCCTCTCCCCTCCCCCTCCCCCCTCCCCCTCCCCCCTCCCCCCTCCCCCTCCCCCCCCCTCCCTCCCCTCCCCCCTCTCCCCTCCCCCCCCCCCCCCTCTCCCCTCCCCCCCCCCCTCTCCCCTCCCCCCTCCCTCCCCCCCTCCCCCTCCCCTCCCCCTCTCCCCCCCCCCCTCCCCCCTCTCCCCCTCCCCCCCCTCCCCCCTCCCCCACCCCCTACCCCCGTCCCCCACCCACCCCCCACCCCCCCCCACCCCCCACCCCCGACCCCCCCCCCCCCCCCCCCCCCCCCCCCCCCCCCCCCTCCCTCACCCCCCCTCCCCCCTCCCTCACCCCCCTCCCCCTCCTCACGACCCCCCCCCCTCACCCCCCTCCCTCACCCCCCTCCCCCATCCCTCACCCCCTCCCTTCACCCCCCTCCCTCACCAGTACTCGATGTGAACCTTCACTCCCATCGCTCGCGCTATTGCTGTCCGTCTGCCCAGCTGCCGATCCTGCGCCTGCGCACTGAGCAGTCAGCTGATCTGGGGCGGGGCCTGGATCGCGTCAGTGACAGCGCGTGGGGGGGGGGGCGGGACCTTGCTGGTTACCGCGGCAACGGGAAAACAACAACTTGCATTCACTTGGCGCCGGCGGCGTCCCGAGCGCGGAACCCGGAGCCCGGAGCCCGGAGCCCGGGGTGGGGAGGGGGAGCTCCCTGCAGGTGAGAGTTCAACCTCGGGGGAACAGCACAGGCTGTTCGGCCCATCCACTCTGTGCTAGCCCCCTCTCTACAATCTCCTCAGCCGCGGCCTGTGCAGCCTGCCTCAGCATTAATATAAATAAATATTTCTCACACACATCAACGTTAATATAAATATATCTAAATACATCTGCATAAATATAACTTTTTAAAATACACATCCACATCAATATAAAAATAAATATAAAGATCTAAATATACCTCAATATAAATATGTCTGAGTATATCTAAATAAATATATCTAAATGTGAAATATCTCTGTGTGTACAGAAATATCTAAATAAAATATATCTGGAATTAAGAATCTACTGATGACCATGAAACCATTGTCGATTCTCAGAAAAATCCATCTGGTTCATTAATGTCCTTTAGGGAAGGAAATCTGCCATCTTTACCCTGTCTCGCCAACATAGAACTCCAGACTCATGGCAATACGGTTGATTCTCAACTGCCCTCAGACAACTAGCAATGGGTAATAAAAATGTTGGACAGCCAGCAATGCCTATATCTCATGAAAAATTTAATAACATCTCAATTAATATATATCTCAATATTAAATATATCTAAATCAACATATCTCAAAAACCTCAATATTAAAGTTTATTTATTAGTCAAAAGCAGGCTTACATTAACACTGCAATGAAATCACTGTGAAAATCCTCTAGTCAGCACACGCTTGCACCTGTTCAGGTTCACTGAGGGAGAATTTAGCACAGCCAATTCACTTAACCAGCACATCATTCACACTGTGGGAGAAAACTGGAGCGCCTGGAGAAAACCCATACAGATATGGGGCAAACATGCAAACTCCACACAGACAGTGACAGGAATTGAACCCAGATCCTTGGCACTGTGAGGCAGCAGTGGTAGGCACTGTACCACCATGCTGCCCTCTAATAATTAAAAATATTTAAATTTGTCTCAATGTTAAGTATATTTAAATATATCTGATCTGTTAAGTATATCCTATTATTAAATACACCTACATAAATATGTCTCAATATTAAATATATTTAAATAGATTTCAGTATATCTAATAAATATATCTAAATATTAAATGCACCTCAATATTAAATATGTCTAGAAATATCTAAAAACATCTCAAATATATATTGATATATATCAAATATATATTCTGTTTGGCGCAAGAGTGGCCAAAACATGGCTTACAAGAGAAATTAGAAATAGCATTAAATTCAGAGAAGAAGCTTACAATTTGGCAAGAAAAAGCAATAGGCCCAAGGATTGGGAGCAGTTTAAAATTCAGCAAAGAAGCACTAAGGGATTGATTAAGAAGGGAAAAATAGAGTATGAAAGTAAGCTGGCAGGGAACATAAAAACTGACTGTAAAAATTTCTAAAGATAAGTAAAGAGAAAAAGACTGACAAAAACAAATGTAGGCCCCTTACAGTCAGAAATAGGAGAATTCATAACAGGGAATAAAGAAGTGGCTGAGGAATTAAATTTGTACTTTATTTCAGCTTTCACAAAGGAAGACATGAATAATGTACCAGAAGTGCTGAGAGAAATATGTTTTAGTGAGGAGCTGAAGGAAATCAGCATTAGCAGAGAAATGTTTTGGGATTGAATATAAGAACAAAAGAAATAGGAGCAGGAGTAGGCCATCTAGCCTTCGAGCCATTCAATAAGATCATGGCTGATCTGAAGTGGATCAGTTCCATTTTCCTGCTTTCTCCCCATAACCCTTAATTCCCTTGTCTATCAGAAACCTATCTACTCGCGACTTAAATATATTCAGCAAGGTAGCCTCCACCACTTAAATGGGCAGAAAATTCCAGAGACTCACTACCCTTTGAGTGAAGAAGTTCCTCCTCAACTCTGATCTAAACTGCCCCGCCCCTTATTTTGAGGCTGTGCCCTCTAGTTCTGCTAACCTTTCTAAGTGGGAAGAATCTCTCTACCTCTACCCTATCTATCCACTTCATTATCTTATATGTCTCAATAAAATTGAAGGTGGATAAATCTCCAGGTCCTCATAATCTTCATCCTAGAGTACTTAAGGAAATGGCTCTGGAAATAGCAGATGTATTGGTGGTTATTTTCCAAAATTCTTTGGACTCTGAATAGTTCCTACAGATTGGAGGATAGCTAATATAAGCCCACTATTCAAAAAGGAAGTAGAGAGAAAATAAGGAACTATAGACCAGTGAGCTTAACGTCGCTAATGGGGAAGTTGCTGAAGTCCATTCTCAAGGATTTCATAACTCAGCATTTGGAAGGCCTTGGTATAATCAGACACAGTCAGCATGGATTTACAAAAGGAAAATCGTCTTGACGAATCTATTGGAATTTTTTGAGGATGTAACTAGTAGTGTTGATCAAGGAGAACCGGTGGAACTGGTGTAAAGTTAAAGCACATGGGATTGTGGGTAATATCTTGAGATGGATAAAAAGCTGGTTAGCAGATAGGAAGCAAAGAATTGGCATAAATGGGTCTTTTTCTGATTGGCAGTCAGTGACCAGTGGGGTTCCACAGGGATCTGTGCTGGGACCCCAACTGTTCACATTATATATTAATGATTTGGAAGAGGGAACTGAATGTATTATCTCCAAATTTGCAAACAGTACAAAGTTGGGTGGGAGGTGAGCTGTGAGGAAGATGCAGAGATGCTTCAGAGTGTGTGGTCATCTGCATGGCTGATGCAGTATAATGTGGATAAATGTGAGGTTATCCACTTTGGTAGCAATAATAGGAAGACAGATTATTCAATGGTGCAAATTGAAAGAGGCGGATATTCAACACTGAAAGTAAGTGTGCAGGTACAGCAGGCAGTAAAGAAGGTAAATGGTATGTTGGCCTCAATAGTGAGAAGATTTGAGTATAGGGATAGAGATGTATGCTGCAATCGGTGAGGCCATACCTGGAGTATTGTATGAGTTTGGGAGGCATGCCTTATGAAGATAGGTTGAGAGAGCTAGATCTCTTCTCCCTGGAGAGACGAAGGTTGAGAGGCGACCTGATAGAGGTTTATAAGATGTTGAGAGGAATAGATATGGTGGATTCTTGGAAGCTATTTCCCCGGGCTGAAATGGTCACTATGAGAGGACACAGGTTTAAGATGCTGGGGGGCAAGTACAGAGGAGATGTTAGAGGTAAGTTTTTCACTCAGAGGGTGGTGAGTGAATGGAATCAGCTGCTGTCAGTGGTGGTAGAAGCGAACTCACTGGGGTCTTTAAAGAGACTTGTGGATGAGTACATGGGATGTAATGGAATTGGGAGTTACAGGTAATTCTATGGCCTGGTAGGTACTGATATGATCAGCATAACTTGTGGGCTGAAGGGCCTGTTTGTGCTTAATGTTCTATGTTCTATGCAGTTTTGGTGTCCTTACCTGAGGAAGGGTGTCCTTGTGATAGAGGGAGCACAGCGAAGATTTACCAGGCTGGTTCTTGGGATGGCAGGTCTGTCATATGAGAAGAGCCTAAGTTGGTTATGACTATATTCACTGGAATTTAGAAAAGTGAGAGGGGATCTCATAGAAACTTATAAAATTCTAACAGGATTAGATAAGATACATTCAGAAAGAATGTTCCCAATGTTGGGGAGTCCAGAACTAGGGGTTATAGTTTGAGGATAAGGGATAAACTTTTTAGAGCTGAGGGGAGGAGAAATTTCTTCACCCAGAGGATGATGAGTGTGTGGAATTCACTACCACAGAAGGTAGTTGAGGCCAAAATGTTGTCTGATTTCAAGAAGAAATTAGATATAGTTCTTGGGGCTCAAGGGATCAAGGGATCAAGGGATTGCAGGGAAGGAGGGGGGTCAAGATATTGAATTCGATTCAGTCACGATCAAAATGAATGGCAGAACAGGCTCGAAGGGCTGAATGACCTATTCCTGCTTTTATTGCCTATGTTTCTATGATAAGAAAAGGAGAGGGTGCAAAATATAGTGTTACAGTCAAAGATAGGGTATAGAGAAAGATCGGCTTATTATAAGGTAGGTCTATTCAAAAGTCTGATGGCAGCAAGGAAGAATATATCTAAATATTAAATTTATCACAATGAATACAACTAAAATGATAAATATATCATAGAATCATACAGCCCAGAAGAGGTCCTTTGGCCCATTGAGTCCACACCAATACATTTGGAACATTTCATTCAAATTTAATCCCATTTACCAGCACTTGTCCCATAGCCCTGAATGTTATGGTGTGCCAAGTGCTCTTCTAGATTCTTTTTAAGGGATGTGAGGCAACCCATTTCTACCATCCTCCCAGGCAACACATTCCAGACCATCACCATTCTCTGGGTAAAAAAAGTTTTTCCTCACACCCCTTCTGCCCCTCATCTTGAACCTATGTCTTCTCGTGACTGACCCTTGAACTAAGGAAAACAGCTGTTCCTTATTCACTCTGTCCATGTCTCTTACGATCTTGTATACCTTGATCAGGTCATCCCTCAGTTTTCTTTGCTCCAGTGAAAACAACCCAAGTCTATACAACCACTCATCATATCTTAAATGTCCCATCGCAGGCAGCACCCTGGGGAATCTCCTCTGCAACCCCTCCAGTGCAATCACATCCTTCCTAAAATGTGGTGACCCGAACTGCACAGTCTGGCTGTGACTTCACCAAAGTTCTATACAACTCCAACATGACTTCCCTGCATTTGTAATCTGTGCCTCAATTGATAAAGACAAGTCTCCCATATGCCTTTTTCACCATCCTATTAACATGCCCTTCTGCCTCCAGAGATCATGCCAAGATCCCTTTTTTCAAAGAACAAAGAACAAAACAGCACGGGAAACAGGCCCTTTGGCCCAACGAGCCCGCGCCGCCACCCCGATGTTCCCACCTCTACCCGCAATCCCTGTCCATGTTTATAGATCTATGGATTAAAAACCAAATTTGAGACAATTTAGGAAGAATTTGTTTTGCCAAATAGCCTAAGAGCACATCTTTGGGATGTGGGAGGAAACTGGAGCGCCCGGAGAAAACCCACACAAGCACAGGGAGAATGCGCAAACTCCCACAGACACAGGCCCAAATCCATGTATCTGCACAGCACAGCGATAGTCACTGAGCTGTCGTGCTGCCCATTAGATGGTCCAGGTCAAGCATACACTAACGACGTGAAGCAGTAGGATACTCTCGAAAAAAAATCCAAGAACCCTCTCACGGCCCATCGCGTGTATGCCCCTCGTTAGACAACAAGGTGGACCAAAGCACCTGTAGGATAAAAAAAGTACATCAATATCATCATCTATTTACACACTTCCCAGGGACTCCCAAGACTCATGATCCCTATTTTAAATCAGTTTTCTATACCCCTCCATTCCCATTCTGTTCATCTGCCCATCTAAGTATTTCTTAAATATCTCCAGAGTACCTGCCTCCACCACTTTACTTGGCAGCGCATTCCATATCCCCACCACCCTCTGTGTGAAAAAACTCCCCTAGCATCCAAATTATACCTTACCCCCTCACCCTAAGCCCGTGACCCCTCGTACTATTTGAGTCCACAGAATTTCCTACTACCCTCCCGTTCATTGAGTAGTTTCTTGTCAAATTACTCCTTCCAAAGTGTATCACCTTTTCAGGATTACATAGAACATAGAACAATACAGCACAAACAGGCCCTTCGGCCCACAAGTTGCGCCGATCACATTTACCAATCCACAGACCTATCTATAACCCCCTATCCTATTCTTTTCCATATACTCATCCAGAAGTCTTTTAAAAGACCCCAGTGAGTTTGCCTCAACAACCTCCGACGGCAGTCGGTTCCATTCACTCACCACCCTCTGAGTGAAAACCTACCCCTGACATCTCCTTTGTATTTGCTTCCCTGCACCTTAAATCTGTGTCCTCTCGTAGTGACCATTTCAGCTCGGGAAATAGTCTCTGAGAGTCCACCCTATCTATTCCTCTCAACATTTTATAAACCTCTATCAGGTCGCCTCTCAACCTACGTCTCTCCAGTGAGAAGAGTCCAGCTCCCTCAACCTATCTTCATAAGGCCTGCCTCCCAATCCAGGCAGCATCCTTGTAAATCTCCTCTGAACCCTCTCAATAGCTCTACATCCTTCCTATAATGAGGCGACCAGAACTGCGCACAATACTCCAACTGGGGTCTGACAAGAGTCTTATAGAGCTGCATCATTACCTCCTGTCTCCTAAACTCTATTCCTTGATTAATGAAGGCCAGTACACCGTACGCCTTCTTGACCACTTCCTCCACCTGCGAGGCCAATTTAAGAGTCCTATGGACCCGGACCCCGAGATCCTTTTGCTCTACAACACAGCTAAGACTCCTACCCCTTATATTGTACTCCTTCATCCCATTATTCCTGCCAAAATGGACCACTACACATGTATCTGCGTTGAAGTCCATCTGCCACTTCTCCGCCCAGTCTTGCATCCTGTCTATGTCCCGCTGCAACTTTTGGCATCCCTCCAGACCATCCACAACACCACCGATCTTTGTATCATCGGTGAACTTACTAACCCATCCCTCCACTTCCTCATCCAGGTCATTTATGAAATTTACAAACAGCAAGGGTCCCAGAACAGATCCCTGGGGCACTCCACTGGTTTCTGACCTCCATGCAGAACAAGACCCATCCACAACCACTCTCTGCCTTCTGCCAGCAAGTCAGTTCTGGATCCACGAGGCCAAAGCCCCTTGGATCCCATGCCCTCTCACCTTCTCCAGAAGCCTTGCATGTGGGACCTTATCAAACGCCTTACTAAAGTCCATGTACACTACTTCCATAGCCCTTCCTTCATCAATGTGTTCAGTCACATTTTCGAAGAACTCAACTAGATTAAATTCCATTTGCCATTTATCTGCTTATTTGACCATTCTGTATGTATCTTTTTGTAACCCAGGACACTGTGCCTCAGTGTTAACCATTTGGCTAATCCTGTCATCTGCAATCTTACTAATCCTACCCCATACATAGTCATCAATGGCATTTATATAAATGATGAATAATAGGATGCCCAACACAGACCTCTGTGGTGTTCCACGGGATACCAGCTTCCAATCACTAAAGCAGCCTTCTGTCATTACTTTCTGTCTCTGACAATGAGCCAATTTTGAATCCACTTTATCAAACTACCCTGTATCTTATGTGACTTTACCATTTTATAACTCTTGTGTGTGGGACCGTGCCAAAGGCTTTGCTGAAATCCATATATACTACATTGACTACACTACCCTCATCTACACGCTTGGTCACCTCCTCAAAAAATCCAATCAAATTTGTTAGGCATGACCTCCCTCTGATAAAGCCATGCTGATTACCCCTCATCAAGCTTTGCCTCTTCGGGTGGCGATAGATGCTATCCTTCAGAAGTTTCTCTAATATATCTAAATAGTAAAGACATAGAACGTAGAAAAACTACAGTATAAACAGACCCTTCAGCCCACAAGTTGCACCGATGATATCCCTACCTACTAGACTTACCTACAACCCTCAACCCTATTAAGTTCCATGTACTTGTCCAGAAGTCTTTTAAAAGCCCTTTTGAATTTGCCTCCACCACCACCGAAGGCAGCCGATTCCATTCACCCACTACCCTTTGAGTGAAATTTTACCCCTGTCATCTCCTCTGTACCTACCCCGCAGCACCTTAAACCTGTGTTCTCTCGTAGCAACCATTTCTGCCCTGGGAAAAAGCCTCTGAGAATCCACCTGATCTATACCTCTCAACATCTTATATACTTCTATCAGGTCACCTCTAATACTTCGTCTCTCCAAGGAGAAAAGACCTAGCTCCCTCAACCTATCCTCATAAGGCATGCCACCCAATCCAGGCAACATCCTTGTAAATCTCCTCTGCACCCTTTCAATGGCTTCCACATCCCTCTTGAAATGAGGTGACCAGCACTGAGCACAGTGCTCCAAGAGAGGTCTGACTAGGGTCTTGTAAAGCAGCAGCATTATCTCCCAACTCCTAAACTCAATTCCTCGATTGATGAAGACCAGTACACCATACGTCTTCTTAACCACGTCCTCTACCTGCAAAGCTGATTTAAGAGTCCTATGGACCCGGACCCCAACGTCCTTCTGATCCTCTACACTGCTAAGAGTCTTACCCTTAATATTATACTTCTTCATCCCATTGGTCCTGTCAAAATGGACCACTACACATTTATCCGGGTTGAAGTCCATCTGCCACTTCTCTGCCCTGCCTTGCATTTTATCTATGTCACGCTGCAACTTCTGACATCCCTCCAGACTATCCACAACACCACCAACCTTCATGTTGTCGGCAAACTTACCAACCCATCCCTCCACTTCCTCATCCAGGTCATTTATGAAATTTACAAATGGCAAGGGTCCCAGAACAGATCCCTGGGGCACTCCACTGGTGACCGACCTCCATACAGAAAAAGACCCATCTACAACCATTCTCTGCCTTCTGAGGCAAGCCAGTTCTGGACCAAGGCCAAAGCCCCTTGGATCCCATGCCCTCTCACTTCTCAAGAAGTCTTGCATGGGGGACCTTATCAAATGCCTTGCTGAAGTCCATATAAGGCACATCTATTGCTCTTCCTTCGTCAATGTGTTTAGTCACATTTTATAAAGAACTCAACTAGGCTCATAAGGCACGATCTGCCTTTGACAAAGTCATGCTGACTAAACTTTTCTAAATGTTCATAAATCCTGTCCCTCAGAATCTTCTCCATTTACTTGACCACTGAGATTAGACTCACGGGTCGGTAATTTTCCTGGGCTATCCCTATTCCCTTTCTTGAATATAGGAACCATATCCGCAATCCTCCAATCCTCCGGAACCTTACCCATCTCTATCGACGATGCAAAGATCATCGCCAGAGGTTCTGCAATCTCTTCCCTCGCCTCCCACAGTAACCTGGGTACATCCCATCCGATCCCAGTGACTTATCTATCTTGATGCTATTCAAACTTTCCAACACATCCTCTTTCTTAATGTCCACATATTCAATCTTTTCAATCTGCCGCAAGCCTGCAGTACAACCACCCAGATCTTTTTCCACCATGAATACCAAGGTAAAGTATTCATTAAGCACCTCTGCTATTTCTACTGGTTCTGTATAAATTTTACCACCTTCACATTTTATAGTTCCTATTCCTTCACATCCTTTCACTCTTCACATATTTGTAGAACGCCTTAGGGTTCTCCTTAATCTTACCTGCCAAGGCCTTCTCATGACTCGTTCTGGCTCTCCTAATTTCCTTTTTAAGTTCCTTCCTACAACCTGTGTACTCCTCTATATCCCTAACATCTCCTAGCTCTCTGAACCTTTTGTACACTTTACTTTTCTTTTTGACTAGGTTCATTACAACTTTTGTGCACCACAGTTCATGTAACCTCCAAAACCTCCCTGTCTCATCAGAACGTTGTCGTGCAGAACTCTAGACAAACATTCCTTGGAAATCTGCCACCTTACTTCATACTTTTTCCCAAGAATACCTCCTTCCAATTTAGTTGTCTAATTTCTTGCCTGATGGTTTCATATTTCCCCTTAATCCAGATAAACACTTTTCTAACTTGCTTGATCCTATCCCTCTCCAATGCTAGTGTAAAGGAAATAGAGTTATGATCACTATCCCCAAGATGTTCTCCCACCGAGAGATCCAACACCTGTCCAGGTTCATTAGCCAATACCAGATCGAGTACAGCCTCTCCTCTTGTAAGCTTACCCATATATTGTGTCAGGAAACTCTCCCAAACATACCTAACAAACTCCGCCCCATTCAAACCCCTTACCCAGGGACGTTCCAATCAATGTTTGGGAAATTAAAGTCTCCCATCACAACAACTCTGTTATTACTACATTTCTCCAGGATCTGTTTCCCTATCTGCTCTTCAACTTCCCTGTTACTATTGGGCAGCCTATAGAATAAATCCAGCAAAGTTATTGACTCTTTCCTGTTCCGAACTTCCACCCACAGAGACTCCATAGACAACCCCTTCACAGCCTCCACCTTCTCTACAGCAGTGCCACTCCACCTCCCCGCCCCCCCACCCCTTTTGCCTCCCTCCCTGTCAAAGAACAAAGAAAAAAACAGCATGGGAAACAGGCCCTTCGGCCCAACGAGCCCGCGCCGCCACCCCGATGTTCCCACCTCTACCCGTAATCCCTGTCTATGTTTATAGATCTATGGATTAAAAACCAAATTTGAGACAATTTAGGAAGAATTTGTTTTGCCAATTAGCCTAAGAGCACATCTTTGGGATGTGGGAGGAAACCGGAGCACCCGGAGAAAACCCACGCAAGCACGGGGAGAATGCGCAAACTCCCACAGACACAGGCCCAAATCCATGTATCTGCACAGCACAGCGATAGTCACTGAGCTGTCGTGTTGCCCATCAAATGGTCCAGGTCAAGCGTACACTAATGATGTGAAGCACTAGGATACTCTCGAAAAAAATCCAAGAGCAGCCCTCTCACGACCCATCGCGTGTATGCCCCTTGTTAGACAACAAGGTGGACCAAAGCACCTGTAGGATAAAAACAAGTACATCAATATCATCATCTATTTACACACTTCCCAGGGACTCCCAAGGCTCATGATCCCTATTTTAAATCAGTTTTCTATACCCCTCCATTCCCATTCTGTTCATGTGCCCATCTAAGTATTTCTTAAATAACTGCAGAGTGCCTGCCTCCACCACTTTACATGGCAGCGCATTCCATATCCCCACCATCCTTTCTGGAACATCTGAACCCAGCACCTGAAGTACCCAGTCCTGTCCATGAGACATCCAAGTCTCTGTAATGGCCACCACATCACATTTCCAAACAGTAATCCACGCTCTAAGCTCATCCAGTTTATTCACCACACACTAGGCATTAAAATAGACATATCTCAAACCTTTGGCCTGAATGCTTCCCTTCTCCATCACGCATCTATCCTCCCTCTTACACTGTCTACAATCCTTCTCTAGTTGCAAGCTAACCTCCTCGCACCCAGTCACCTCATCTTGATTCCCTCCCTCCAACCTTTCTAGTTTAAAGTCTCTCCAGTAGTCTTAGCCAACCTTCCTGAGTTTAGTCCTCCTGGGATTCAAGTGCCACCCGTCTTTTTTGTACAGTTCACACTTGCCCCAAAAGACGTCCCTATGATCCAAGAATCTGAATCCCTGCTCCCTGCTCCAATTCCTCAGCCACGCATTCATCCTTCACCTCATTCCATTCCTACTCTCACTTTCCCGTGGCACAGGCAGCAATCCCAAGATTACTACCTTTGTGTTCCTCCTTCTCAACTGTTTACCTAACTCCCTAAATTATCTTTTCACAACCTCTTCCCTCTTCCTACTTATGTCAGTGGTACCAATATGTACCACGACCTCTGTCTCCTCTCCCTCCCACCTCAGGATTTCTGGGATGTGACCAGAGACATCCCAGATCCGACACCAGAGAGGCAAATCACCATTCGAGACTCCCGCCTGCCTTCGCAAAATCACCTATCTGACCCTTTCACTGTAGAGTCACCGATTAATACTGCCTTCCTCCTCCTTTCCTTAGCCCTCTGAGTTACAGGGCTGGACTCTGCTCCCAGGGTGAGCTGTCTCCCCCAGCAGGACTCAGACAGGAATACTTATTGTGAAGGGGCACATCCACTGGGGTGCTCTCTATCACCCAAGCTTTCCACCTGCTGACCATTACCCACTTGTCTGCCTCCCATGGCCTGGTTGTGACCACTGGGGTGATGAGAGTTACAAATTATCCAGGAGGGAGCTAAAGAGAGAGTTAAGAAGAGCTAGAAGAAGACATGAGAAGACTTTGGCGGATAGGATCAAAGAGAACCCTAAAGCTTTCTATAGGTATGTCAGGAATAGAAGATTGATCAGGGCAAGATTAGGGTCAGTCAGGGACAGTAGTGGGAAGTTGTGCATGGAACCTGAAGAGATAGGAGAGGTACTGAATAAGTATTTTTCATCAGTATTCACGCAGGAAAAGGTCAGTGTAGTTGAGGAGAATACTGAGATACAGGCTTTTAGACTAGACGGGATTGAGGTACAAGACCCCTGGGCTGGATGGGATTTTTCCTAGGATTCTCTGGGAGACTCGGGAGGAGATTGCAGAGCTTTTAGCTTTGCTCTTCATGTCGTCATTGGCTACAGGTATAATGCCAGAAGACTGGAGAATAGCAAATGTCCCCTTGTTCAAGAAGGGGTGTAGAGACCACCCTGGGAATTATAGACCAGTAAACCTTGCTTCTGTTGTGGGCAAAGGTTTGAAAAGAATTATAAGAGATAGGATTTATAATCATCTAGAGAGAAATAATTTGATTAGGGATAGTCAACACGGTTTTGTGAAGGGTAGGTCGTGCCTCACAAACCTTATCGAGTTCTTTGAGAAGGTAACCAAAGAGGTGGATGAGGGTAAAGCAGTGGACGTGGTATGTATGGATTTTAGCAAAGCGTTTGATAAGGTTCCCCACGGTAGGCTATTGCAGAAAATATGGATGCATGGGATTGAGGGTGATTTAGCAGTTTGGATCAGGAATTGGCTAGCTGATAGGAGACAGAGGGTGGTAGTTAATGGGAAATTTTCAACCTGAAGTTCAATTACTGGTAGTGTATCACAGGGATCGGTTTTAGGGCCACTGCTGTTTGTCATTTTTATAAATGACCTGGATGAGAGTGTAGAAGGATGGATTAGTAAATTTGCTGACGACATTAAAGTTGGAAGAGTTGCAGATCGTGAGGATGGATGTTACAGTTTGCAGAGGGATATCGATAAGCTGCAGAGCTGGACTGAGAAGTGGCAAATGGAGTTTAATGTGGAAAAGTGTGAGGTGATTCACTTTGGAAAGAGTAAGAGGATTACAGAATATAGGGCCAATAGAATGTCGACGAGCGGAGAGATCTTGGTGTACAGGTGTATAGACCTCTGAAAGTTGGCACCAAGTTGATAAGGTTGTTAAGAAGGCGTACGGTACGTTAGCTTTTATTGGTAGGGGGATTGAATTTCGGAGCCGAGATGTCATGTTGCAACTGTACAAAACTCTGGTGCGGCCGCACTTGGAGTATTGTGTGCAGTTCTGGTCGTCACATTATAAGAAAAATGTGGAAGCATTGGAAAGGGTATAGAGGAAGTTTACCAGGATATTGCCTGGTATGGTGCGAAGGTCTTATGAGGAAAGGTTGAGGGACTTAATTTTTTTTTGTTAGAGAGAAGAAGGTTAGGAGGTGAACTAATTGAGGCATACAAGATGATCAGAGGATTAGATAGGGTGGACAGCGAGAGCCTTTTTCCTTGGATGGTGATGGCTAATGTGAAGGAACGTAGCTTTAAATTGAGGGGTGATAATTATAGGACAGATGTCAGAGGTAGGTTCTTTGAGGGTAGTAAGGGTGTGGAATGCCCTGCCTGCAGCAGTTGTGGACTCATCAACTTTAAGGGCGTTCAAATGGTCAGTGGATAGGCATATGGATAGCATTGGAATAGCTTAGGTTAGAGGATCATTAGATTGGTTCCACTGGTCGGCGCAACATCCAGGGTCGAAAGGCCTGTACTGCACTGTAATGTTCTATGTTCTACCTGCTGGTACCTCCCGTCAATCACCTCCTCATTTTCCCTAACCAGATGAAGATCCTCAAGCTGCAGTTCCAGTTTTCTAACACAGCACCTTAGGAACCGCAGCTCAACACTCCTAGCACAGGTATGGACATTTGGGAGGCTTGGAGCTTCCAGGACCTCCCACATCCTACACTGGAAACAAAAGACTGGCCACACACTCATAATGTCCCTTTTTTTTAAGGAGCACAGAAAAAAATAATTAAGAATTAAACTTACCCTGCCTCGCCCTTTTTGCCTAAGCCCAATGAGCCAAAGCCCTTTAGCTTCTGCTCCTAGTTCAGTCCGTGCCTGCCCTTAACGCTGCCCACTGTACAGAGTGACCTGCTCTTTAAACGTCCTGCTCACTCACTGGCTGACATCAGACGCCTGCACAGTCTCTAGGAAAAATAAACTCAACCTTCCAGAATCATAGAACATAGAACATAGAACATTACAGCACAGAACAGGCCCTTCGGCCTTCGATGTTGTGCCAACCAAAATAAAAAGCAATGCCCCTCCAAACTAAACCATTCCCTTCTCTTCCATATACTTATCAATTAACCTCTTAAACGCCACCAAACTTGGCGCATCTACAACAGCTGCAGGCAGGGCATTCCACTCCCTAATCACTCTTTGAGTAAAGAACCTACCTCTGATATCCGTCCTATAACTCATACCCCTTAATTTAAAGCTGTGTCCCCTCGTGCTAGCTTTCTCCATCCTAGGAAAAAGGCTATCACTGTCCACCCTATCTAAACCTCTAATCATCTTATATGCTTCAATAAGATCCCCTCTTAGCTGCCTCCTTTCTAACGAAAACAACCTCAAATCCTTCAACCTCTCTTCATAGGACCTGCCCTCCATACCAGGCAACATCCTGGTAAACCTCCTCTGTACCCTCTCCAATGCCTCCACATCTTTCTTATAATGTGGCGACCAGAACTGCACACAATACTCCAAGTGCGGCCGCACTAGAGTTTTGTACAGTTGCAACATGATGCTGCGGCTCCTGCTGCGGATCCCCTGCGGCCGACTTCTAGTTCCCTTAGTATAAACCTCAAAAAGAAAAACACACAAAAAGAACTAAATAAATAGACAAATAAATAAAACATCAGTACTTTGGCTAATCTCAGCACTTCTGCTAAGAATCTCTCCCTCTCTGTCCTGCTCCAGCCCAACATCTTCAAAGTATCTAAATAAATATTTATAATATTAAATATATCAGCTCCTGCCCTTCATCATGGTGCTAAACTGGTTATCATGGTCAAGTACTTTGCTGTGGGATGCACGGACCCTCCTGTGTCACTATCTGGGTTCAATACTGCGCCTGGGATTGGGGAGTGCAGGGACTGCTTCCCACCCCAGTGCCACACATCAGTATCTACCTGGACAGCACCATGCTGCCATTGCAACAAAGGTCTGAGGTGTGATCAGAGTGGAGTACAAGGCGAGGCCTGGGAGAGGGCTAGCCAGGTGATGACACAGGGGGCAATACGGAATGAGGGCTGGTGGTGGGGGGTATAGTGGGGGGGGGGGGGGGGGGGGGGAATGGGTTGGCGGAGAGGGGGTGGCGAAAGCTCACGTTGTATCCCAGTGAAAGTCAGCACCTTCAGGAACTGTATCCCAGTGAAAGTCAGCACCTTCAGGAACTGTATCCCAATGAGAGTCAGCACCTTCAGGAACTGTATCCCAATGAGAGTCAGCACCTTCAGGAACTATGTTTGGTAATAATTAATTATATGAATGCAGACACGCAGAAATGCCAGTTTCGGCTCTGCACCATTTGATTTCACAATCTACTAAATGCTGCATCAGAAGGTGTCATGACCCAGTGTAACTTCAAGGGAGACATGAGACAGGAC
Organism: Sphyrna mokarran; assembly: GCA_024679065.1. Classification (NCBI taxonomy): domain Eukaryota; kingdom Metazoa; phylum Chordata; class Chondrichthyes; order Carcharhiniformes; family Carcharhinidae; genus Sphyrna; species Sphyrna mokarran. The sequence continues at coordinate 2,237,021 of JAGIQG010000027.1, read as the reverse complement.
TTTGATTTGTGATGAGTAATAGAATAACTTGGGAGAGAGTAGGGCCTCTTAAGGATCAACAAGATCATCTATGTGTGGATCCACAAAATATGGGTGAGATCCTAAATGAATACTTCTCATCAATTTACTATTGAGAAGACATGGATGTTTGGGAACTTGGGGAAATAAATAGTGATGTCTTGAGGAATGTACATTTTACAGAGAAGGAGGTTCTTGAAGTTTTAAAGTGCATCAAAGTAGATGAATCCCCGGGACCTGCTGAACTGAATCCCAGGACATTGTGGAAAGCTAGGGAAGAATCTGTAGGTTCCCCAGCAGAGATATTTAAATCATCGACAGCCACAGGTAGGACGCCTGAAGATTGGAGAGTGGCAAATGTTGTCCCTTTGTTTAAGAAGGGCTGCAGGGAAAAGCCTGGGAACGACAGGCCAGTGAGCCTAACATCTGTGGTGGGTAAATTGTTGGAAAGTATTCTGTGAGATAGCATCTAAGTTTAGAGATGCAAGGACTGATTAGGGACAGTCAGCATGGCTTTGTGAGTGGAAAATCATGTCTCACAAATTGAGTTTTTTGAAGGGGTAACCAAGAATGTTGGTGAGAGCAGTACAGCTAATGTTGTCTACATGGACTTTAGCAAGGCAATGTACCACATGGGAGATTGTTGCATAAGGTTAAGTCTCACGGGATCCAGGGTGAGGTATAGAACATAGAACATAGAACACTGCAGCACAAACAGGCCCTTCGGGCCACAAGTTGTGCCGAACACATCAAAACCTACCCAGCCATAGACCTATCTATAACCCCCAATCCCATTGGATCCCATATACTCATCCAGAAGTCTTTTAAAAGACCCAGCGAGTTCGCCTCGACCACCACCGACGGCAGCCGATTCCATTCACTCACCACCCTCTGAGTGAAAAACTTTCCCCTAGCATCCCCTCTGTACTTGCTTCCCTGCACCTTAAATCTGTGCCCTCTCGTCGCGACCATTTCAGCTCTGGGAAATAGTCTCTGAGAGTCCACCCTCTACCATTTTGTATCTAAATGGATACAAAATTGGCTTCTTGACAGAAGACCAAGGATGGTTGTAGAGGGTTGTTTTTCAAACTGGAGGCCCCTGTCCAGCAGTGTGCCTCAGGGATCAGTGCTGGGTTCACTGTTGTCATTTATATTAATTATTTGGATGAGAATTTAGTAGATATGATCAGTAAGTTTGCAGATGACACTAAGATTGGTGGCATACAGGACAGTGAGGAGGGTTATCAAGGATTTCAATGGAATCTTGGTCAATTGGGCCGGTGGGCTGACAAATGGCAGATGGCATTTAATTTGGATAAGTGCAAGGTGATGAATTTTGATAGATTGAATCAGGGCAGGACTTAACTCAGTTAATGACAATATGTTGGGAGAATTACATACAAAGATCTATGAGTAAATGTTCATAGCTCCTTGAAAGTGGAGTCACAGATGGACAGAGTGGTGAAGAAGACATTTAGTATGCTTGGTTTCATTGGTCAGAACATTGAATACAGGAGTTGGGGTGTCTTGTTGAAGTTGTACAAGACATTGGTAAGGCCACACTTGGAATAGTGTGTACAGTTCTATTATAGAGAGAATATTATTAAACTAGAGAGGGTGCAGAAAAGATTTACTAGGATGTTACTAGGATTGGATGGTTTGAATTATAAGGAGAGGTTGAATAGACTGGGACTTCTCTGGAGTGTGGAAGGCTTAGGATTGATTTTTCAGAGATCTATAAAATAATGAGGGGCACAGATCAGCTAGATAGTCAATACCTTTTCCTAAAGTTAGCGGAGTCTAAAACAGGAGGGCATCAGTTTAAGGGAGAGGGGAGAGATACAAAGGGTCCAGAGAAGCAATTTTTTCACACAGAGGGTGATGAGTATCTGGAACAAGCTGCCAGAGGCAGTAATAGAGGTGGGTACAATGTCATCTTTTAAAAAGCATTTAGACAGTTATGATGGGTATTGGGGGATATGGGCCAACACAGGCAATTGGGACTAGCTTAATGGTTAAAAACAAAGGGGTAGCATGGACAGTTGGGCCAAAAGGCCTATTTTGGTGCTGTAAACCTCAATGTCTCTATGACTCTAAGAATGTCACTGACGTCATAGACACCCTGGGGGAAGAGGCACTTTGGAAATTGCAGGATTAACCAGAATAACCTGCCGAGTTACCTATTAATAAAATATATTTCAACACTGAATTCCTCACCATGTGAGTTGGAGGCCCTTTAGTCTTTCTGGTTTAGTGAAATTCCATTAACAATGCAGCGTCCATTCTGCAGTGAATATCCCCACACCAAACAGACAATATCCCATGCCCTGCTCCCCATTCGCTGTCGCTTATCCTATTTCCAGATAGTAGTTACCCATATCAATAATTTCTATTTATGTAGCAGCTTTAATGTGACAAAATATTACAGTGCAGTTCACATGATTGTTATGGGGCAAGATTCAGCACACAAACAGGCAAGTAGGTAGTTGGGTAAGGTGTGTGGAGCTTGGTCAGACAGGTATGTTTTTAGGAGTGTCAGTGGAGGAGAGTGAAGTGGTAATTGAAGAGATTTAGGGAGGGAATTCCAGAATTGAAAGCTCAGGCTTCTAAAGATAAAGCACAGAGTGGAGAAATTAACATTCAATGCTCAAAAGACTAGAATTAAAGGGAGACAAGGATCTCAGAGGATTGTGGGACTGAAGAAGATAGGAATTGATGAAGCCATAGAGGGAATTGAAAACAATCTTCACAGTGCCAGGGACCAGGGTTCAATTTCTGGCTTGGGTCACTGTCGTTTGCATGTTCTCCCTGTGTCTGCATGCGTTTCCTCTGGGTGCTTCGGTTTTCTCCCACTGTCCACAGATTGCGCGTCCGGTAAATTGGCTGTGCTAAATAGCCCGTCAGTGTCAGGGGGACTAGCTAGGGTAAATGGGGTTATGGGGATAGGACCTGGGTTGGATTGTTGTCGGTGCAGACTCGATGGACCAACTGGCCTCCTTCTGCACTATCGGGATTCTATGATTATATGAATTTTAAAATGGAGGCAGGAGCATAGAACATAGAACATTACAGCACAGAACAGGCCCTTCGGCCTTCGATGTTGCGCCGACCAATATAAAAAGCAATGCCCCTCCAAACTAAACCATTCCCTTCTCTTCCATATACTTATCAACTAACCTCTTAAACGCCACCAAACTTGGCGCATCTACAACTGCTGCAGGCAGGGCATTCCACTCCCGAACCACCCTTTGGGTAAAGAACCTACCTCTGATATCCGTCCTATAACTATCACCCCTTAATTTAAAGCTGTGTCCCCTCGTGCTAGCTTTCTCCATCCTAGGAAAAAGGCTATCACTGTCCACCCTATCTAAACCTCTAATCATCTTATATGTTTCAATAAGGTCTTCTCTTAGCCGCCTTCTTTCTAACGAAAACAACCTCAAATCCCTCAGCCTCTCTTCATAAGACCTGCTCTCCATACCAGGCAACATCCTGGTAAACCTCCTCTGTACCCTCTCCAAAGCCTCCACATCTTTCTTATAATGCGGGGACCAGAACTGCACACAATACTCCAAGTGCGGCCGCAGTTGGTGACAATGAAGGTGACGGAGGGTCAAGGAAATCCTATGTCACAATTTTGTTATAATGAGAGAATTATTCAAATGTGGGTTGGGAGGAACAGGTGACTTTCAGAAGTTTTGGCGATGAATTTTTAGAATCTATAAAAATGACAATGAGTGAAATTTAAGGAAAAATTTGTGTGGCAAACAATGGGATTAAAGATGGATAAATATCTCTGTGGGTTCCACTCTCCACCCTCAGACATTACAAGGTGATGGACCGAAATGCTGGATGGTTAGTGCAGACGTGATGGGCCAAAGGGCCTTTTTCTGAGCTGTAGACCTCTGGCTCTGTTAAAATGAGGTAATTGCAAAGCTCTCCACATTCAGGGATTGTCCCCTCTGGATTTGTGAAGAGACTGTCTCCTCTGATTAATTTAGTTGCTTTTTTCAGTGGCTGATGAGCATCTTGGTTTGGGGAGTGTGTTGGTGTCACCCATTGATGCCACCTTTGGGTTCCAACCCCATCCATCTGCAGCTGCTGTGGCCACTGCTCACAACTGCCCTCAAGTGGGCAGTGATGATACAGCAGCTTGATTCATGGAAACCAGAATTTGACTTGAGGACCAGTTAGCTGTTTTAAAACCACTTAATGTGAATTTCCTGAAACAGCCAGCCTGGACAGTGTTAAAGTTAAGGATAGCAGATGGCAGAAGGCAGCTAAAGAAGCAGAAAGTGCTGGTGGCAGCATCTCTGGGGAGAGCAGGTGAGTTGGTCAGCAGAGCAGTAGATGGGAAAATGAGTTCAGTCAGAAGCAGGGGAGGTTGATGAGTTAAACAAACATTAAAGACAATGTGGAATATTCATGTACTGAATTAATTAATCCAATCACAATACCATCATAAAATACCACTACTAACTGCAGAAAAAATACCAGAAATATTTGAATGTGTGTAGCAGCTTTTGAACTGTAGTTACTGTTTCAAGAAACATGACAACAAATATTTGCACAGTAAGATCCCACCAAAGCAATGTGACAATGATCAGACAGTCTCCTATAGTGATGCTGGTTCAGAAAGAAATATTGGCTGTTACACTGGTGAGAACTTGTCTACTGAGCTTCCAAATTGTGGCATGGAATCCTTCACATCTACCTGAATGGACAAAGCAAGAGAACGCAGTGACAGTGTCACACATCACAGTACTGCACTGGATAAGACACATGGACGAAGAACAAAGAAAGTGGATCACTTGAAAGTGCTTCACCAGAAGGGTGGATCACCAGAGAGCAGGTTGTCAGAGAACGAGTAATCAGAGAATGGATCGCCAAAGAGCGGATCACCAGAGATAGAGGATCACCAGAGAATGAATCACCAGAGAGCAGATCAGCAGAGAGCAAATCTTCAGAGAGTGGATCACTTGAGAGAGTATCACCAGAGAGCAAATAATCAGAGCATGAATCACCAGGGAGTGAATAATCACAGAGTACATCACCAAAGCATAGACAATCAGAGAACGGATCATCAGAGAGTGAATCTTCAGATAGTGGATCACCAGAGAGCGAATGTTTAGAGGATGGATCATCAGAAAGCATTCCATGCCAGCTGACACTTGTAATGGGACCGTGGGTGAGGAGGGTGGTGGTGGTGGAGGGGGATGGCGGGGTGGGGGTGGGGGTTGCTTACCTGAGCAATAGATTCCCCACACCCCTATGAAATGCAGCTACTGGCAGCTGTGCAACCCCCTCAAAACAGATAGGCAACATTAACCAGAATGCCAACCAGGTCATCCATTGCTGCTATGTTCAAGAAGTTCTATGTTCTATAGGGAGGGGATAGTTTGATCTTGGGATTGGACATAGTTCGGCACAACATTGAGGGCCGAAAGGCCTGTACTGTGCTGTAATGTTTTATGTTCTAAGTCCACAAGGCTGTGGTCGCCTACAGTACCCTGCTTGGCATTTAGCTTGAGATGGTTGCAGTGGCGAGAAGGAGAATGAGGAAATCTGCTCCTAAATGATGTCACACTGGCAGGAATCATGTACAGTTTCCAAAAACAAAGATCCGACACCATGCTGATTTTTTTGCCTTTCATGATATCTTACCGGCTTGCCTCGCCAATCAAATATTGAGACAAGTCAGTAAGATCACACCCTAGACTTAGGCCGATAGGTACCAATTATACCATTTGACTGCCAGACGACAACCAACTCAAACAAGAGAAATTCTGAATCTTCAACAACACTGAGTACCTGGTCACTGTCATCCTGAGGGAAAGAGTCACTTAACTAGACCAACATCTGTAGAGTCTGGAACTGCCCCACTCCTGGGTTTTTGATGAGATTCCCAACTGGATCTCTTCAGTGCACAGAGTGTGAGAAGCTGAACTGACAAAACAGCCGGGATTTAAACAGTTTTCCTGCTAATTCAGCACTTTTGGAAGAATCGCAGCCAAAAACTGTGCATAGTATTCCAAGTGTGGTCCCACCAAATATCACCTACTTCCAGAGGTACATCCAAATAAATCTGTGAATTCATTCCTCTATTGCATTTATTCCACTTTCTATCTTGCTCTTTATTTATTACCTCAATTTCTTTTGTATCCAATATGCAAACTGTCCAAGATCAATGATGTGCCTCCCATTGTGAGTATCACTAGGTTTTTGAATGGGAATTGCCCAATTTCATGCCAAGTGTTTGGAAGAAGAAATGGATCAATAAAGGAATACGGAGCATGTCAGGCTGTATGACAGGACCCTTTGCGTAGAACATAGAACATTACAGTGCAGAACAGGCCCTTCGGTCTTCGATGTTGTGCCGACCAATTAACAAAAACCAATGACCCTCTAATCTAAACCATTCCCTTTTCATCCATAAACTTATCTACTAATCTCTTAAACGCCACCAAACTTGGCGCATCTACAACTGACGCAGGCAGGGCATTCCATACCCTTACCACCCTCTGGGTAAAGAACCTACCTCTGACATCCGTCCTATAACTACCACCCCTTAATTTAAAGCTATGTCCCCTCGTGCTAGCTTTCTCCATCCTAGGAAAAAGGCTATCACTGTCCAGCCTATCTAAACCTCTAATCATCTTATATGTTTCAATAAGGTCTCCTCTTAGTCGCCTTCTTTCCAACGAAAACAACCTCAAATCCCTCAGCCTCTCTTCATAAGACCTGCCCTCCATTCCAGGCAACATCCTGGTAAACCTCCTCTGTACCCTCTCCAATGCCTCCACATCTTTCTTATAATGTGGGGACCAGAACTGCACACAATACTCCAAGTGCGGCCGCACTAGAGTTTTGTACAGTTGCAACATGACGTTGCGGCTCCGAAATTCAATCCCCCTACCAATAAAAGCTAAGACTCCATATGCCTTCTTAACAACCTTCTCGACTTGACTGCCTACTTTCAGGGATCTATGCACATACACACCAAGATCCCTCTGTTCATCAAGACTACTAAGAATCCTACCATTAGCCTATACTCTACACATTTATTATTCCTGCCATAGTGCATTACCTCACACTTTTCCACATTAAACTCTATTTGCCACCTCTCGGCCCAGCTCTGCAACTTGTCCAAGTCTCTCTGCAAACTATAACACCCCTCTTCACTATCTACCACTCCTCCGACTTTGGTGTCATCTGCAAATTTACTAGTCCATCCTTCAATACCCTCATCCAGATCATTTATAAAATAGGACTTTATGGCTTTGCTTGTCCCAAAACCATAAAATTCCACCCATGGTCAATGGGCCGTCTCATTGTCCATTCTTCACCCACTCCGATTCCCGTAAAGGGCGGGGCGGTAACATTCCAGCCTCTACGTCCACCCACCAGGACCCTGACACGTATCTGCAGTCAGAAATGGGTGTCCCTCACTTTGGCAGATAATTTGTGCAACAATTTCTTGTATTCCTAACAGAAAGTGATGCTGCAGACTTTATGGCACCACTAAGATATGGGAATGCCTGACTAATGGGAATGTTGGCCGGTTCTTCAGATGCACATCAATTATGGTGTGTCCTGGTTTAAGTGGCACTGCAACGAAATCAATCTGTTCGGCACACTCACCGCTTAGGTTCCCAGTGAGTGACAAGTCTGTACAGTTACACAGTGAGTGATCCTTACCCTGAATAAACAATGGTTTTATACAATAAGGCAGTGAATCACCCACATTAGAATCCATAGAATCATAGATTCCTACAGTGTAGGAGGGGGCTATTCAGCCCATTGAGTCTCCACTGACCACAATCCCACCCAGGCCCAATCCCTGTAACCCCATGCATATACGCTAGCTCGTGTTCCTGACACTTAGAATTTAACATGACCAATCCACCTAACGCACACATCTTTGGAGTGTGGGAGGAAACCAAAGCACCTGGAAGAAACCCACGCAAACACAGGGAGAACATGCAAATTCCATACAGGCAGTGACCCAAGCCGAGAATCAAACCAGGTCCCTGGCGCTGTGAGGCAGCAGTGCTCTCACTAAGCCACAGTGCCGACCTTAGTCTGAATAAACACTAAGTCTGTACAGTTACACAGTAAGGGACCTTTATCCTGATGGTTATAATATCAATTTTGTATAATTAGACAGAAATGAAACAGCAAGTGGAAGGGAAATGAGCAGAGGAGACCCATTTACGGATTGAGACATGGAGATCGGAAGTGAAGAATTTAATTGCAATGTACTGGCAGTTTTACTTGAAGCTTTATTTCTGTAAAATGCTTCTATTCTCTGAATTTCCAGTGGTTCCCCACTCAGTATTTTAAAATTCCGTACATATCCTCACTTCAGTAATTCTGATGGGTCACAGTGATCCAAGAGTCTGAATATCGCATGGGATCTTGCTGTGCAGATTCAGGATCACAAAGAATTTCATGGTTGAGGGCAATGCAGTAGCTCCCTGGACAGCAATAACAGAATATTAATGCACTCTTGCTTGACAGATATTTAAATTGTGTAATCCCTGAACTCAGAGGGTTACAGAAGTTTAAATATAGCTCTGTGGGAGGCAGGTCAGCAACTCCTGGGTGTACACAGATACACTAGTAGGGGAGCCCAGACTGAACGCAGAGCATGGAGAATTGCATTGAGTGACACTCCACTCAAGGGGGGGTTTATCCCATCGAGTGGACTTCAATAGAATGTTCAACTCGCATTGATTTATGGATTTAATCTGGCAAGTGAGTTCTCCCAAGCTAACTTCCTACATTTAACTACCAAGAGTTAGACTTCATTCAACACAAGACAAGGTAAACATCTGCTAACAAAGCACAGTTTTAGGAGAATAGTTCCTATAGAAACCAATTCCAGGCCTTGTGTGTTCAGGACCCCTGGTATAACCTGCTGCAGCAATCTGTCTTAATGGCCTTCCATCTGCTAGAGGAAGAAAATGTTTGTGGAGATTTCATTTTCTGTGACAAATTTCCATCAATCTCAGATTGTACCTAGCCTTCACGTTTCACCTGATTAGTATTTTGCACCGTGTGCTGCAAAACAGGTAAGTTTGAGGGTCCTAACCACTTTGAGAAACCAGGGAGAAAGTAAGCATGTAAGTGGGAGGATGAAGTGTGGGGAGGCAGTGGGGGAGGGGATGGGGGGGGGGGGCGCAGTTCAGATAAGGTGGTTGGGTTGGATCGGTGGGGGACAGGATACCACAGAGGGGTTGAGTGGTCAGTCAGGGAGTTGGGGTAGTTGGTTGCTGGGTATAAGGTGGGTGGGGAGTAGTCACGGGTGGTGATAGTCAGGTCAGGGATCAATTGGGGTGGGGGAGTAATCAGGGGGTTCCAGTAGCATGTCAGGAATGTTCAGTGCTGTAAGGTGGGAGCTCGACACTGGAAGGATGGTAGTTTGGTCCAGGCCATCCATCTGCACCACTGCAAGAGCAGCATTCCATCACTGTTGGCTTTTGGTGGCATCAGACTGTGAGTATACCAGGGATCCTCAGGCATCCGTTGAGAAGAGCCCTGCAGCTGGAAAGCTGGGGGCCGTCCACCCAGGAGATTCTGAGACTCACCAACCAATCTACAACCTCTCCTCCTGTGACCCAATCACCTCAAACTCCACAGGATGAGGAGGGTGCACTTCCCAAAAAGCAATCACCCAAAGCTGGCTGGACCCCAACAGGCCACCCTTCCGCCCCACTTCAGAGAACACCTGCCAAAGTCATCAAAGGACAGGGATAGTGGCCAGCAGCCTGTCTCCACTTCTGCTGTGGTATCAGGAAATCATCAATAGGTAGCAGGAGGATTAGGAAAGTAAAGATTTAGGAGTACAATGGGGGTGCAGGCGTTTACAACATGGTTATAAATACAATCACCCTCTCGTGTCTGCCTTTTTTATATGATGAGTTGTGTTGCTGTCAATCAGGTGTGATATCCGTAGCTCCCCCCTCCACCCCACTTATCACATATGTTGGCGTTTTGCATGTGTAATCTGTTTCTTTATCACCATAGTGTGTGACCCTTTCCCACACCACTTAACATCAGTGAGGTCTCAACATTAACATTAGGTTTTCTTGTGGAATGAACCACGTTCACGTGCTTTGCAGCTTCATGTCATGTTTATCCTTAGTTGTGTAAGATTGAGGCACAGGTGTTCTTCTTTGTCTGTATCTTGAAAGGTGAAGGTGTGGTAAACAAGAAGAGAAGTGTTTATGTATAGCAATGGCCATGATGTGGAGATGTCGGTGTTGACAAGGTGAGAGTCACACGTAGAAACCCTACATGTAGAAGGAGGCCATTCGGTCCATCGAGTTTGCACTGACCACAATCCCATTAAGGCCCTATCCCCACAACCCCATACATTTACCTGCTAATCTCCCCACACTAAGGGGCAACTTAGCATGGCCAATCAACCTAACCCATACATTTTTGGAGTGTGGGAGGAAACTGGAGCACCAGAGGAAATCCAGGCAGACATGGGAAGAACATGCAAACTCCACACAGACACTCACACAAGGATGGAATTGATCCCTGGTACTGGGAGGCATCAATGCTGACCGCTGTGCCACTGTACTAACTTGATGCCACACGAAACTAATGCTAGGGGGCATGGCCTCAAAATAAGGGGAGCAGATTTAGCACTGAGTTGAGGAGGAACTTCTTCACACAAAGGGTTGGAATTCTCTGCACAATGAAGCAGTTGAGGCTACCTATTGAATGTTTGTAAGGCAAAGATAGATTATTAATCAGTAAAGAAATTAAGGATTATGGTGAATGGGTGGGTAAGTGGAGCTGAGTCCACAAAAAGATCAGCCATGATCTTATTGAATGGTGGAGCAGGCTTGAGGGGCCAGATGGCCGACTCCTGCTCATAATTCTTATGTTGCTATGACACTAAGTTATATTCCAACAAGTTTATTTGAAATCACAAGCTTTTGGAGCACTGCTCCTTCGTCAGGTATGGAAATGGGTTATACATGTATAACTGCATGTGCTCACAGTCTCTCAGCACTGTTCTCATTCTAGGAGCTGATACTCAGAGCTAGTGGATGCTTCTGTCAGCCAATCATGTTCCTGACTTTCAGAGTGTTCAGCTGCTAATGTCACCAATTAGTGGGAACGCCTGCCCACGTCAAGATGATGAAGCTGTGCTACACTATTACACACAGATGTCAACCTTGAGAACCTGACACCCTGTTGTGGTGTTTATTGTTGAGATAGAACTGTTGTCACATGATTGAGAAGCAGCGCTGTACATCCCCTCATCTGACCACACGCTGAGGTTATTGATATTCAGTCCAAATGATGATTTCTGGTGGGCAATAAAGCCCTTGAACTTACTCTGAGAGTATTGTTGGTGCTTTAGGCAGTGTGGAGGGGGGTAATGGGATAGGAACAAAGATCATTTAGAGGAAAACTCAAAATGCCAAGTCACACAAAGCTACGAGCCGGCATTGGAAAATGGAATTAGAGAGGAGATGAAGGCCTGCATGGCAGGATTAAGCTATTGAGTTGGATGATCAGCCAGGATCATGATGAATGGTGAGCAGGCTTGAAGGGCTGAATGGCCTCCTCCTGCTCCTATCTTCTACGTTTCTATATTCTGGACTTAGACTTTTTTCATTAGATCACCCCCATCCTCCCCTCATGACTATGAATATAAGTTCTAAGCTAAGAGCTGTCTCCATGTATATCTCTCACACATACTCTAGACCCAGAGGATCATGTATTTCTTTCCATGATACTGTGACAGTAATATGTTACTGAGGATAAGGGATAAACCTTTTAGAACTGAGCTGAGGAGAAATGTCTTTATCCAGAGGGTGGTGACTATGTGGAATTCACTCCCAGCGAATGTAGTTGAGGCCAAAACGTTGTGTGAATTCAAGAAGAAATTAGAGAAAGGTCTTGGGAATAAAGGGATCAAGGGATATGGGGGGAAAGCGGGGAATCAAGATATTGAATTCAATTATCAGCCATGATCAAAATGAATGGTGGAGCAGACTCAAAGGACTGAATGGCCTCCTCCTGCTTCTAGTTTCTATGTTAACCCTTTCAATGCCAGACCTTCATAATAAATCCACAAGCATCACTAACTTTTCAAAGTTTATTTATTAGTGCCACAAGTAGGCTTACATTAACATAGCAATGAAGTTACTGTGAAAATCCCCAAATGCCACACTCATGTTCGGGTTCACTGAGGGAGAATTTAGAATGGCCAATGCACCTAACCAGCACATCTTTTAGACTGTGGGAGGAAATAGGAGTACCCAGAGGAAACCCATGCAGACAAGGGGACAATGTACGAACTCCGCAGAGTAATTTAAGCCGGGAATCGAATATTAACCATTGTGCCACTATATGCCCAATGTTTGTCGTAGGAGGGATAAGGGTGAATGAACAGGATTCATCAATTCTCCAAGAGCTTTGCCATAGATTGATGGCTCATCCTCTAGATCAGAATGGTGGCACAGTGGTTAGTACTGCTGCCTCACAGCACCAGAGAACCAGCTTCAATTTTCAGCTTGGGTCACTGTCTGTGTGGAATTTGTACATTCTCCACGTGGCTCGGTGGGCCTCGGTGGGCCTCCTTTGGTTTCTTCCCTCAGTCTGAAAGATGAGCTGGTTAGGTGAATTGGCCAGGCTAAATTCTCCTTCAGTGTACTCGAACAGGCATTGGAGTGTGGCAACTCAGAGATTTTCACAGTAACTTCATTGCAGTGTTAGTGTAAACCTACTTGTGACTAATAAATAAACTTTACTTTCTAGATCATTAAAAGCTGCTTGCCATGATAATGTTGCAAATTATTAGGTGTGAGATGACAGAGTTCCTTGGCAGATTCCTAGCTCTGAGCTGAGCTCTGGATGAAGGGAGAGATTAATCTTTACACTGGTAGTTAATTCCAGATCGGAGGTGACTGGTGTCTGGGTATTGTACACTGGGTCCCAGAATCTCCAGACAGCACTCCTGCTGATTGTCTTCATATTTGTCCTTATGTCACACATTCCACCTCTTTTGTATTCTTGTGCTATTCTTGTGACTACACAGCAGCACAGTGTTCGTATCCCATCAGACAGGATATTTATTGGTAACTAAACACCCAGAGGATCTCTGACCATTGTCTGTACATTGCTAGAGTGATGAATTAATTCCCCAGTGAGGGTGGGAATGTTTTGTGAATTGGAAAAATATTTTATAACAGTGAAAGGGCAAAGTCTATTCGTGAATAGCTGTCAAAGGGATGGTGGGAATAGAGGAACACGGAAAGGCCATTCAGCCCCTTGACTCTGTTCCAGCAGGTAATCAGAACATGGTTAATTTACATCTTGGTCCAAGTTCTTTGATCGATTTCAGTCTTGTAAGTTCCAATTCACCCCCAACATCCAGAACATTCTGAACCTGAGGAGCGAGATTCTGATTTCCACTACACCTTTGAGTTAAAATGTGCTTTGACTGATTCTAATTTTAAATTTTATCCCCATTATTCATTAATCTGCATCAGAGGGAATGTCTTCTCTGTATTTACATTGCATTAATCATTTCAAACACTTTGATCAGGTCACCCTCATCTTTAACCGCATCCTTCCCCCTCCCCAACTTCTATACTCAAAGAAATACTTTTATGAGACCGGCCTTTATAATTTAAGCCCTGGTATCATTCAGGGGAATTTCTGCTGTTTTCTCTCCCAGGCCAATATCTCCACCTCAAGATAGATATCCAAAATGGAACAGTCTTTGATATCTGTGAGAACATCATTTTCCAGGCTGATGTCTATAACTCTTTTTCTGAACAGAAGTCCATCAATCTCAAACCTGAACATTTTCAATTAGCCCACAACATCTGCCAGGCTGGATACAAAAGGAGCAAGTTTCACATTTCCACTGAGATTTGCTGTAACATTTACTGACTTCTTCCCATCTCTGCACCAACTGAACAAGGACAGAAACTGTGATGTGGAAAATGCAACACAAGGACTGTGGGATGGAACACATGGTGCTGACAGACACTTAGCATGACAGTGGGTAAAGACACACGAGTTCCTTGCACTGTTTGTGAGCATGTTGATTGCAGGGATATATTTGATCTGGCACCAGTTCAGCAGCAGTTTCCTGCTCTGCAATTTCCATGGAGATAAGTGGAGAAAGTGAGTGTTTTGCACACTCAGTCCGCCTCACTAAAAGCCGGACACAACTTTATAACAGCATAAAAGAATTGATTGTCTCTGTTTATGAGGCAAACAGGCGAGGCTGGAGAGTGAGGGATAACTCAGTGTTGTGGTGTAACAGTGCCCCGGGGATGTGTAAATTTCTCTGACGCATTTGTCTCAGCCCTGTACATTAACTCTTTTGCTGAGTTTCTGAGATTTGGACATCTCTTGCTCTCTGAGGTCCTACCCATTTATTTAAAAAAGCAAGGTGCAATGTGACATTTTTAGGCAGAGAGTTTATTGCATTGCAGTGAGTTGCTACAGAGCTCAGTGGAATTGTGAAATGCGTGGGAGCCTTGGAAACCAAAAATTTATGGCAGTTCATTTGAATTAGGCTTAATTCCGTTGTAAACGTGAAGTCAATGGGACTCAATGGGAAGATTGTTGTCGCCCTTTCACACCACAGCTTTGACCCTTATCTTGCTTTTCATCCACTGCTGTCATCTCTCACAGTTACCTCCTTGTCCGGTTAACATTCACCCATTCCCTGCTCACTCACACTCTCCCTCCACCTGTAGCCCATTCGTAGACACCACTCCCCTTTCCTCTCCCTGGACCCCATTCTAGTGATAGATCCAGAAGCAGTGCCCACGCATTCTTCATGTCCTGCTGGACCTCATTCAGTCAGCAATAGAGATTTGATTGTTAGTATCGAAAGAGTTAAGCTCAAATTAGTTAGAGTGTGCAAATGCTTGGGGAGGTGCCCAGATTTTAAGAAGGGTAAGCAGGGTGTAGTAGGTGTCAGATATTCTGGAATAATAACGTATGTTGAAGGCATGTGCCCTCTTGTTATGCTGCGTGCCTTTTCAAGCATTCATTACTGACCCTTGTGACTTTCTTTATAATTCTGTTTCTTCCAGCGTAGAGCAAAGGAGAAGAATTAAATCAACTTGAAATGCAGGTTTATGATCAGGAGAATTTTATTTCTGTGGTTTTAACTCTACAGTAATTTCAGTAGAAGGTACAGATCATGAATAATTGAATAACAGACGCACAGCCGATTCCTAGAAAGCGTTGATGTTTCCTGGTACAATTAAACAGCGCACACGTGGGTGTGGGAGGAGGCTGTCATTACCGTAATTCACGGCTTAGATGACGCCGCAAATACTGTACAAAGGCCCCATCAAATCTAGTAAGAAATCCCACAACACCAGGTTAAAGTCCAACAGGTTTATTTGGTAACAAAATCCATTAGCTTTCGGAATACTGCCTGCTTCATCTGACGATGAAGGGGTAGTGTCCGAAAGCTAGTGGCTTTTGTTAATAAATAAATCTGTTGGACTTTAACCTGGTGTTATGGGATTTCTTACTGTGTTTAACCCAGTCCAACACTGGCATGTCCATATCATGCCCATCAAATCTACACAGTGAGGGCTGTATTCACTTATTCCAGATCCTAATCACTCACTGTGTGAATCTGTCTCCATACACTCTCAAACAGTGTATTCCCAATCCTAATCACTCGCTGTGTGAATCTGTCTCCACCATACTCTCAAACAATACATTCCAGATCCTAACCACTTGCTGTGTGAATTTGTTTCTCCCCATGTCTCTGTTGATTCTTTTGCCAATAATCTTCAATCTGTGCCCTCTGCTTCTTATTTCTTCTATCAACGGGAAGGGTTTTTCCTATTTCCTCGGTTCAGACCTCTCATGGTCCCGAATACCTCGATCAAATCTCCTGTCAATCTTCGTCCTTCCAAGGTGAACAGCCCCAGCTTCTACAGAGCATCACTGAAGTTCCTCATCTTTGGAACAATTGTCATCAATGTTTTCTGCACCCTCTCTAAAGCCTTCATATCTTCTGAAAGTGCTGTACCCTGAATTGGATGCAGTTGTTTAGCTGAGACTGAATCAGGTTTGTATATTGTCAGGAAATTACAGAGATAATTTTAAATAGAACACTACAGCATAAACAGGTCCTTTGGCCCACAAGTTGCGCTGATCATACCCATACCTTCTAGGCCATAGAACTATCTATAACCCCCAATCCCATTTAATTCCATTAAATCATCACTATTTGTCTTCTTGGGTATTAGCAACAAGGTATAGCTTTATGTACGTTTAATTTTGTGTTGTATAAGAATGGGTTAAAAGTTCAGTTAGTTCTTGTAGAACAACGATGCCTACATGTTTGTGGGTTTTGGTTTCATTGCTTGAATTGTAATTAAAGGGTTTACAATGTGAAAACAAACAGAGTTTAAAGGAAGACTAGGCTGTTGCTTAGTAACTAGGGGCCCACACTAAAATGCATAAGCACTTGCAGTTTAATTGGAACAGAGTACTTGAGAAGAAAGCAGCTCTTACAGAAACTACCAGCAAAGAGGCAGGACAGCGGAGTATGGGGTTAGGAAGCAAGTCTCAGAGGATGAAAGTAAGGGAATGAGAAAGATAGTGAACTGGGATGGAATTTTACCAGCTTGTCCTGCCACAGAGAGGTCAGGATCATGCCTGATTCCTTGGCTGTGGCAACTTTACAAGAGTCAGTTTAGGATTAGATCAGTTTCTCAGTGGAAATGGGCGAGAGCTGAATAATTTATTTAAATGTATGTACATGCTAATTTACATCTGCTTAGTGAGCTTAATTGTCAGGGTTCACTTGCCTTTATGGTCTCGTTGGTGGAACTGGAGGCCAATGAGGCCACCCCATCCTAGGGAGGTCAAGGGGAAGATGGGGAGCATCTTCAAGGGGAAGATGGACAGTGCCAGCAGGCACCATGGCAGTGCCAGGGGGTGGGAGTTAAGGGGCAGGGCCTATGGTTGGGACCTGAAGGGGTAGAGCATGAAGGGAGCAGCCCAATTAGGAAGGAGAGGGACCCACTGCACAGTCTGCATCACAATTAGATTGGGGAGGGAAGGGGGGCTATGATCGGTCTGCTTGGTGCTTAGGGAGCAGCAGGGGTTAGATGCCCATGCATTGAGATGCATGCGATTGGCCATGGGCCCCTGTGATTGTGAGGGTGGGTTAAGCTGGTTCAGGCTAGCTGCAGCAGCAGGAACCTGACAGCTCTCTCTGTTTGTCAAGCCCATATTGGTTCTGTAAAGCTGCAACATAATTTGTCAATTTTTAAACTCAATGCCCTGGCCGATGAAGGCAAGCATCCCATATGCCTTCTTGACTACCTTTTCCATTACGACTTTCAGTGACCTATGTACCCGTACACCCAGATCCCTTTGCCTATCAATACTCTTCAGGGTTCTGCCATTTACTGTATATTTCCTATCAGCCCTTCCAAAACTTAAAATCATACTCATAAAATGCCACTCTGGAATCTGAACAAGGTACTGTTCACTGAAGTTAAAGCAAGGGGCAGAGAAAGACTCCCAGTCAAAGGCAGAGCTGAGAGGTGCAGTTCTGTGCTGATGGTTAGCAAGAAACTAGGTATCTGATATCTGCTCAGTGAAACTGTGGTGTTCTGTCAGCAGAGCTGGAGCACCCGAGAGACTGTGTGGAAGCTTGGATGCACATGGTAATCTGAGGCAGAGGAATACTGAAAGGAGAGATTGAAATGCTGGAAATGGATCCTTGCTGAAGAAATCCAAAGAAAAACAATGTTTAGGAAAAGATTCCAAGACATGTTTTTGTAAGAGAGGAGTTTGGAAACAAATGTGAAAGTCAGAGTTCCAGGGAAACCAGTTGCCTCAGTGTGACCTGCATCCAGGGGGATTTGGTGAGAAATCCATAGAGGTAGTACTATGTAGCATCAGTCACTAGGGGGCCTATTTTACCATTTTGATTCTAAGTACTAGATGGATTTGAAACTGGGAGTGTTTCAGATTCATCTTTTAGACCTGTTCTCAGGCACCCCCCCATCCCCGTACGCACTCTGCCTGCGAAAATATCAGCAATTCTGAATTGCTCTGCACAAGTCTGAGGGCGGGGCTTAATGCACCAGAAACCCTGCAGCTCTGATTGATGTCTCCAACTGCAAATGCGTGAAAAAAAATGATGTGCTCTTCTGCCACATCCCTCCCAGACCAGATAATGCCTTCCCTGGGGCTCCAGCACCCCCCCACCCCCCAAAACATTATTGACTCTCTTATCCCCCATTCCCCCCCCCCCGCCACCCAGAACAATCAGGTATCCCCACCTTTCCCCCTCGTGGTTCATAAGCGGATCCACTTCCCCTTGAACTGCTTGCCTCCTGCCCGACTTTATCAAGTTTTTGCATCTGAAAACAGGCACGACACAATGATAAAATCGAGCCCTAGGTTTCAGAGTTGGGGTATCTGACCACAATTAGCCTGTTGGTTTACAGGGACTGTGTATTTACTGAGATTGTTACAATGTAAGAAATATATTTGTAATTTACGTTATCCTTGAAAATCTGTGGGCATCTGTGAAGAGATAGGTGAGGTGAAGAGTGTATTGTATTATTGTTAATCTTTTTCTGTTTTATAGATGTTTTATTCCTTTGTTAAAAATTAATTGGCAGTCCTTGTGACTCTCAAATTTCTAAACAATGCAATAGAAGTAACGATTGTTTTTAAAGTTCCAGTCTGCGATCTGAGTTATATTAACTGGGATTGTAAGAATGTACTTTATACACAGTGCTTTCTACTCTGTGCCAGGATCCTGTATGCTTTATTAACTGTTCCCTCAATCTGCCCTACCACTCCAGTGATTTGTGCCGTTATACTCCAGGTCCTCCTCTTCCTAAGCCGGTTTCCTCCCACAGTTCAAAGATGTATGGGCTAGATTGATTAGCTATGGTAAATTGCCTATTTTTTGGGACATTAGCAGGGTAAATATATGGGGCTATGGGGATAGGGCCTGGCTGAATTGTGGTCAATGCATACTCAATGGGCTGAATGGCTTCTTCTAAACTGTAGGGATTCTATGATCTCAGACTTTTGTATCTTTTTCCTGACGAAAGAAGGTAGAAAAGAGAATGTCCAGGGTGTGTGCGGTTCTTGATTATGCTGGCTGCTTTCCCAAGGCAGCAGGAAGGTTAGACAGAATCTATGGATGGGAAGCTGATTTGAGTGATGGATTGGGCTTTGTTCATGACACTTTGTAGTTTCTTGCAGTGTTGGGCAGAGCAGGAGCTATACCAATCTGTGATACACCAGAAAGAATGCTTTCTATGGTATATCTGTAAAAGTTGGTGAGATTCATAGTGGAATGCCAAATTTCCTTAGCCTCCTGAGAAACTTAAAGCGTTAACGAGCTTTCCTAACTATAGCATCGGCATGGAGGGACCAGGACAGGTTGTTGGTGATCTGAAGACCTAAAAATTTGAAGCACGCAACCACTTGCACTTTGTCCCCGTTGATGTACAGAGGGGCATGTTCTCCACAACACTTCCTGAAGTCGATGACAATCCCCTTCGTTTTGAGGGAGAGATTACTGTTGCTGCACCAGTTCACCAGATTCTCTATCTCATTCCTGTACTCTATCTCATCATTGTTTGAGATCTGATCCAGTATGGTCCTGTCATCAGCAAACTTGAAAATGGAGTTGGAGGGGAATTTGGTGTATAAGGAGTATAGTAAGGAGCTGAGAACACTGATGTTGAGGATGATCGTGGAGGTGTTGTTGCCTATCCTTAATGATTATGGTCTGTGGGTCAGGAGGTTAGTCGCAGAAGGAGGTGGTGAGGCCCAGGCCATGGAGTTTGGAGATGAGTATAGTGGGAATAATCATGTTGAAGGTTGAGCTGTAGTCAATAATTGGGAATCTGACATAGATGTCCTTGTTATCTAGGTGTTCCAAGGTTGAGTGCAGGGCCAGGGGGATGGCGTCTGCTGTAAACCTGTTGTGGCAGTAGGCAAACTGTAATGGATCCAGGCAGTCTGGGAGACTGGAATGGATTCATGCCATGACTAATCTTTTGAAGCACTTCATAATGATGGCCAATAGTCATTAAGTCAAGCAATCTGGCTTTTCTTTGGTACCAAGATGATGGTCATCTTCTTGAAGCAGATAGGGATCTCAGATTGTTATAAAGAGAGGTTGAAGATGTTTGTGAATACCCCTGCCAGCTGATCCTTGCAGGATCTGAGTATTCGTCCAGGATACAGGTTTCACACACACTGACTCTCACTGGGATACAGTTCCACACACACTGACTCTCACTGGGATACAGTTCCACACACACTGACTCTCACTGGGATACAGTTCCACACGCACTGACTGTCACAGGGATACAGTTCCACACGCACTGACTCTCACTGGGATACAGTTCCACACGCACTGACTCTCACTGGGATACAGTTCCACACGCACTGACTCTCACTGGGATACAGTTCCACACACACTGACTCTCACTGGGATACAGTTCCACACGCACTGACTCTCATTGGGATACAGTTCCAATAAACTAATGCCATTTACCAATTTTTGAAACCCAAGAATGAAGGTTCCTTTTGCAAGTTTTGAATGGCCAGGTTTCTCACTCTGTGCAGATCAGCAGTACTGCTGCCTCTTAGCAAATGCAGGCTATACAATGTTATCTTTTCTTAAAACAAGGAGAAATGCAAATGGCTGGTGATTTAGAGGCATTGTGGTGGAGCAGGCCACTTTGTTAACATCAAAGTACTTTCTGTCATTTCCTAGTGAGTATACAGGGCAGCGACATGTACCCATGAAGTTACAGCTCTCCCTTTGCATGGAGTTGCTGCCAAGTGCTGTTTACTAGCAGAGAACGAGTGCACTGCTTGTGAGATAGAAGAGTTTTACTGCATAAATACCAGGGTTTGAAAACAAGTTTCTTCAGCAGCGCCCAGATGTTTGAGGTATTCACATTCAACTTTCTGAAATGCTGTGATTCTTGACTTTGTAAAATAATTGTGGGACTCACGAGCTTTGTCGTTGTGGTCAGTAACTGATAGTTCTTTGCCTCTGTTAAACAAACCAGCACAACAACATTTTGCTGGCAATGTGTATAAAACATTAACAGGATAAATGTGCAGCTGGAAAAGTGCTGCGACTCTTGGCTGTTTGTACACGTTGTGGGTAAAATGAAAATCTTCAAACTTTCTTCTGGTGGAGGTGAAAAAAATTGCAACAGTTCTTAAAGGGAGCAGTAGTTGAATTTGTGAAGCAGGAAAAGAATTGTGTGGTTAGGGAGGATAATCTCTCAGCCGTATCCATGAAGGGCAATCTTGAATCCTCTTTCAAGATCCTGGCTAAATTCACTAAATCTCCAGTAACATTGATCAAGTTTCAGAAATGTTCAATTTATAGAGTTATGTTTAAATATTCTAAATAAATAAAGCAGACTTCACCCTTGGACTCTATAATGTACAGATAGCAACCTGTCAAGCACTCAGCCACACTTGGTGGAAGGTGCCAGGATCCATCTTGACCTGGCTAGATGCTGTATCTGTGCTCCAGGTTCAAGAAAGTGAAACAATCATTAGCCTTCACATTCAAAACTTCTGCCATTTCCGCCAGCTCCAGCACGATGCGTCCACAAAAATCACCCCCACTCCCCCACCGCATCCCCCACAATCCTGGTCAGCATTCCATGGGACTGCTCCCTCTGGGATATCCTGTTCCACTCCGCATCATGCCCAACTCCCCATCCCCTTTCCCTAATTGCGGATGGTGTAACACCTGTTCCTTTAACTTTTCACATCCAAGATCCCAAACTCTTCTTTCAGGTGAAGTGGCATTTCACTTGCACCTCTTCCAATTTGCTCTGTTGTATTTGCTGCTCCCAAAGTGTTTCCTCTACACTGGGGAATCTAAACGCAGACTGGGTGACCACTAAGGAATACCTTTGCTCAGTCCACAAGCACCACCCCAATCCACTGACAGCACTATTTTAACTCAGCACCTTGCCCTCATGGTCACATTCCATCCACAGCCTGCTGCAATGATGCAGTGATAGATACCCTGTGCAAGCATCTCATCTTCTGCTTTGGCACATTACAGCCCACACAGAGCTCAACAACTGTGGGGACTGTCCCTTTAACATAGAGCCCAACAACTGTGGAGACTGTCCATTTAACAGAGAGTCCAACAATTGTGGGGACTGTCCCTTTAAGGGTCAATCTGCAGACTAAAGGCCCAGGAAACCAATCAGGGAGCAGCGTGGGGGAATCACCATTGTGAGGGGAGCTGATTGGCTGATTGCAGCCACTGGGCTGCCAGCCTCTGTATAATTGTGGCGACGAGGGGATTTACACAGAAACTTCATTGCAGCGTTAATGTAAGCCAACTGTGACTAATAATTAAACTGTCTAAATTTTATTCTAGAAATAAACAACCTCTGTTTTCTCTAAACTGTTGAATATAAATCTTTACAACTTTAAACTCTAACTTTTCACCTTCATCTTAAGCCCTTTTTCTGCTATCAAATACACTTTTGTCTCAAAGCAAACCACCCCTCCCTCACCCCACACCAGCTCCTTCCATAGCCCCCCTCCCCAACCCATCCCCTCCAACATCCCCCTCCTCCACAACAGCTCAATCCATTCCACCCCTCACACCAGTTCATTCCATAATCCTCCCCCACATTGGGCCATCTCTCTCTTGTCCTTAAATTGGCTGCATCTTGTTACAATCATTCCCAGCTACAGTTTAATATCCAACATATTTCCTTCTCTTCCATTCCGATGAGAGGGGTTCAAACAGACTCCACAGGTTCGTTCTGTTTCCTCTCCCTTCAGATGCTGCCAAATCTGCTGGAATTTTCCAGCAATCATTTTATTTGCCTGTTCGGACTGGACCCCCTGTAGTGAGGGGCGGGGGGGGGAGGCGTTGGTAAGGGATGTGCAGTGGCTGTGAGGTGAGGGGCAGCAGGTTCAGGGAAGGAGAGATGTGGGTGTGGAGTGGACCTGGACAGCCTCTCTCACTCTCGCTCTCACTCACAGAGACAGTGAGGGGTGTTCATCAAACAACACAACTTCACTCTCAGAACTGTCAACTGCTGAGAAAAGCAACAGTTTGCAGCTACAATAAAAGCATTAGGAACTCAAAATGTTTGACAGCCAATGAATAATTCCTGCTGTGTAATCACTCAGTCAGGAAATGCAACTGCCAATTTGTGCACAGCAAGATCCCACAAACAGCAATGTGATAATCTGCCTTAATCAAGTTGGATAAATTCTGCTTTTCTTCAGATAGTGCCATTTGAACACTGACATCCACCCAAAAGGGAAAATGTGGCCTCAGTTTAAATATTTTACCCAAAACACAGACGTCTGACAGTGCACACTACTGCATCCCACACTACTGTACTGGACTGTTATCTCCAGCCTTGTACTCAAAGCTATGGAGTAAGACATGAAGCCATGGCCTTCCAAAATCAGAGTATGAAGTCCCACAACATTGGGTTAAAATCCAACAGGTTTATTTGGCAGCAAAATCCACTAGCTTTCGGAGCACTGCTCCTTTGTTAGGTGAGTGGAGTTCTGTTCGTAAACAGGATATATAAAGACACAAACTCAATTTACAAAATAACGGTTGGAATCTGAGTCCTTAAAGGT
Organism: Sphyrna mokarran; assembly: GCA_024679065.1. NCBI lineage: Eukaryota > Metazoa > Chordata > Chondrichthyes > Carcharhiniformes > Carcharhinidae > Sphyrna > Sphyrna mokarran. The sequence continues at coordinate 2,213,339 of JAGIQG010000027.1, read as the reverse complement.
TCAGACAATGTGAGTGGAGAGAGGGTTAAGCATAGGTTAAAGAGATCCATATTGTCTCCAGACAGTTAGTGAGATATTGTAAGCCCAGGCAAGTCATGGGGATTACAGATAGTGTGACATGAACCCAAGATCCCAGTTGAGCCGTCCTCATGTGTGCAGAACTTGGCTATCAGTCTCTGCTCAGCGACTCTATCAAGGACAATCACTTCAGCACTTGAAAGATACTGAAAGATGCCCTCATAAGATCAGGGTATGGCATTCAACTCATCGATCGACAGTTTCAATGCACCACAGTGAAAAACTGCACCGACCTTCTCAGAAAACAAACATGTGTCATAGCAGACAGAGTACCCTTCATTGTCCAGTACTTCCCTGGAGCGGAGAAGCTACGACATCTTCTTTGTAGCCTTCAACATGTCATTGATGAAGATGAACATCTCACCAAGGCCATCCCTACTCCCCCACTTCTTGCCTTCAAACAGCCGCACAACCTCAAACAGACCATTGTCCACAGCAAACTACCCAGCCTTCAGGAGAACAGTGACAACAAAAACAATCCTGTCACTGCAACCTCTGTAAGACATGCTGGATGCCATCATCTCGCATGAGAATACCATCCATCAGGTACACGGTACATACTGTTGCAACTCAGCCAACATTGCCTACCTAATACGCTGCAGGGAAGGATGTCCCGAAGCATGGTACATTTGGGGAGACTATGCAGATACTACGACAGCGGATGAATGAACATTGCTCAACAATCACCAGTCAAGACTGTTCTCTTCCCATTGGCGAACACTTCAGCAGTCATGGGGATTCGGCCTCTGATCTTCGGGTAAGCGTTCTCCAAGGGGGCTTTCACGACACAAGACAGCGCAGAGCAGAAACTGATAGCCAAGTTCCGCACACATGAGGACGACCTCAACTGGGATCTTAGGTTCATGTCACACTATCTGTAACCCCCACAGCTTCCCTAGGCTTGCAAAATCTCACTAACTGTCCTGTCTGGTGACAATACACATCTCTTTAACCTGTGGTTTATGCTCTCTTCACTCATGTTGTCTGCTTCTTTAAGACTTGATTACCTGTAAAGACTCGCATTCCAATCATTATTTTGTAAATTGAGTTTGTGTCTTTATATGCCCTGTTTGTGAACAGAATTCCCACTTACCTGATGAAGGAGCAGCGGTCCGAAAGTTTGTGGTGTTTGCTACCAGATAAACCTGTTGGACTTTAACCTGGTGTTGTGAGATTATTCACTGTGTTTACTCTAGTCCAACGCTGGCATCTTCACATCATGACTTCCAATTAGAGGCAGAGTACTGCCCACGGAGTCACTGGCAAGGTTACCCATGTTCTCAGTGAGGGAGCTCTTAGTCTCAACACAGCTTCAAGCACAAATTCAGAGGGTCTGGGCAGAATGTTGGCTGGGAGCCTCGATTATATTGGAAGGATCACAGTGTGAACTTCCGTTTGTTAGGTCTGCAAAGCAGATGCAGCGTATAAAATGAGGCATCTGATCACAAAGTTAACATAAATCTCGGTCTCAGAATTCCTTCATTCCGAATAAACTGGAATGTCAGGGAAAGCTGGGAGAGCTGGGAAAGTCACCGAGGAGGGTAAATAATTAAATATATTCCTGGAGGGGACACGGAATGGGGTGTGATGTGGGCAGGTGAGGTTGAGGGCTTTGGACATTGTGGATGAGGTGGAGAGATGTGGGTGGTAAGTGGGTGTGGGTGTGGGGATGGGGTTGAGGGGTGTGGTGGAGTGGGTAGGTGGGATGAGGGTCGTGGGGACCTATGTGGGTAGGGTTAAGGGGGGTGGGGAGAATGTGGGTGAGGTGGGAATAGTTACTAACAGATGGGGTCGTTGGCCAAGGAGATTTTCTGTTTTTGAAGCAATTGTTAACCATTATTCAGAATTAGATGTTAAGACTTTTGCAATAATTACACCGGCTTCGAATGTCATTGTATCTTTTTTTTTAAGCAAACATTGAAAACTTGTTGATATTTTGGATAAAAACACAGATTCACAGTGTTTGGGCTCTTTAAACTTTTTCCAAAAGCACTAAAGGATTTCTCATTGGGATTTGGGCAGTGAATTATTGTCAGATAGTCACACACTTCTTAATCTTGATAGAAAATAATTAAAAACAGAAGTGCTGACAAAGTGATTTAGTGACTCGCAGTGAGAAGAGGCGTGATCCAGTTCCTCAAAATTGCACACATTGGGAGCTGGACTGGGAGTTTGGGATAGGTAATAAATCACAGGGCATTCCATTCCCTGTGTTACCTAGAAGGGGAATGTTGTTTATGGAATACCGGGATTGAGTAACAACCTGCTGTCTCTCATCTGATTATTGAATATTTCCAGGGAAGAAGTGAAGAGTCGATGAAAGGGAAAAGTTTACACAGGCAGTGGGAGAGAATTCAATGACGGGGGCTGTGGAGGGTGAGAGATGAGACAATCTCTCCATCGTGCCCCACTGGCTGATGGGCGGGTTGAGCCATTAAGATCGCGCGAGATCTGAGAAATCAGGTTCACGCCTGATCTCTCACCTGTCCCAATCTTACTGACACCAGATTACCGTTACAGTCCACTTTGAGCCCATTTCCAGCACAAAGCTGATTAAATTATATTTATTTTCATGTGCATTTGGATGGAATTAGTGATCCCGGGACAGTATTGTCTGGACTGTGTGGCCTCACTGGTGAAGGCTCTCTCCAGTAAAGATCATGTATGATTCCCCCATCAAAGGTGGCCAGACATGAACAGTTTCGCTGGTAGAACTGAAAACTATTGAGGGACACTCTCCCAGAAATTCACCAGCACGGGACCTCTATTCAAGCTTCCCACACGGTGTTAGTACAGGCTGAACACTCACTGCGATAAGATGAAGCTACTGTGTGGGAATGAATTCCCATTGAATGGCCTGAATTGACCATCAGGCCATCTGGAAGACCTGGAAGACATCCAAGAGCCTTGTCACCCCAGAATAACTAGGATTGAGGAAGGGAAGGCACCTTCATCACCACCTCGCACCCTCCACCTGATTAAATCACCCTACTCCTAACTCCAGACTGCCCTCAGTGTTAACCTCTGTCTGTTAACTCTCGTTCTTTCTCCACAGATGTTGCCTGTCCAGGTGAATATTTTTCACATTTCTATTTGTCTATTGTAGCTGGAAAGCTCTCATTCAATTCCTATTTTCTGCAGGAGGACGTGGAGAAAAGACCAATCTGTAAATTACGGGAGTGGATCCGAGGTCAGATATTATCCAACGACATTACAACTAAAGACCAAGGTAGGTGAAACACCTGAGACTGCCCACATCATCCTTTACCCTTTAACCAAATCCCAGTTTGAGATTTCACCGTCACACAATGAAATCAACCTTTTCTGCTGTTGAATTTGAGGATGTCATTACTGGTGTTGTGTGAGATGTGAAACACACACCAAGCAATGCAGAAAATGAAAGGAAAGGTATCTGAAATGGATTCTTTGAGAAGTTGACAGAATGAAGCTGACAGTATAACCATTTAACTTGAGTAGTTTGTAAACTGTTCTTTGTCGTATCACCATAACTTACTCCTGAGTTTCCAAATTCTATTTACAAACCCTCTAAATCCACCAATTAGATCCAGCCCTTAACATAAGAACAAAAGGACCATGAGGAGGCCCCTCGAGCTGCCACCATCTAATAAGATCATTGTTGATTTGTTTGTAGCCTTATCTCCACGTTCTTGTCCCCATTATCTGTGACTCTAGATCAAAAATCTGCTGAACTCAGCCTTGAATATTCAATGACCAAGTACCCACTGCCCTCTGAAAAAAAGGAATTCCAAAGATTAATGATTAAAGATTAATGATTAAAGATTAATGATTTTCTGGGAGAAGAAATTCCTTTCATCTCTATATTAAATTCCCCATCGAATACTCCCTCCACCACCAATGCACAGTGCAACAGTGCAGCACTTGTTAAATTTCCTATAACACCATTTTCCAAACCCATTGGGTGCAATCTTCCCAAACAAATCAGAAAAATCTGGAAGTTGGAGTGTTCTTTTTGGAGCGGGGGCGGATTCAATCCCACTGGAAAACCGAGGATGGCATTTGGCATCAAACCGGATTTTCAGCCTCACATGGTATCACCCCGGCCTACTGCATCAATCGACCGGGACAGCGGACCAGAGAGATCACGACCATTAACTGTACGGCCTAAAACAACAAGAACAGGGCAACCAGCTGCAGATTCCACTCATAACGATACACCACCCTGCCTTGGAAATATATGGAGTGTTCTTCATTGACGCTGGGTCAAAATCCTGGAATCTTTCCCTCACAGCACTGTGAGTGTACCTACATTGCATGAACCGCAGCGGGTTCAAGATGGCAACTCACCCACCACCTTTTCAAGGGCAATTAGGAATGGGCAATAAATGCTGGCTTAACCAGCAATGCCCGCATCCCATGAACAAATGTATGAAACTTGCTCAGAGTTAATTTTATTGCTCACAAATGCAGCATGTTTGGGGTGTAATTTCTCACAGTATTCTTCCTGGTGACAATGTCAGCTCCTCACTCCCGTACTCCTCTGAGTGAAGTGTTATGAGATAAGGAATCACTGCCAAAGATGCAGCATGACTTGACAGGAAGGAATTACCCTCGGTGTCCTGGATTGGTTCAGACTTTCTCCAGGTTATTGATTCATTCAGACGGAAATCGTCAAACACAAAAGTCTCTTCAACAACACAAGTGTGGCTCCCTCACTGCCAAACAACATCACTCAAATCTTTACAGGGTGGCACATTACCATGGAAACAAAAGTTAAATTAAGTGCTGACATTTCCACTGTTCAAGAAACTGATTGTGGGGAAATTACAAAACCGAGAAACCGGCCAAGAGAGAGCAGTTTAATCACTTTCAGACGGGAATTAGAAGCCAATCAAAATGTCTTCATGTGTTTTAAACCTGACTCATTCCATTCAGAGGTAGGGTAATATTGGCTGGAAAGCAGAGAAACCTTCCAGCTGAATTTGGGGGATTACCATCCAGATTAACCCTTGGTATCTACACAGGCAGACACACACACACACACACAGAGACAAGCAGACAGACACACACAGACAGGCAAACAGGCAGGCAGACAGACAGACAGACAGACACACACACATACAGGCAGACACACACACACACACACACACAGAGACAGGCAGGCATCCAGACAGACACACACACACACGCACACAGGCAGACAAACAAGCAGACAGGCAGACACACACACACACACACACACACACAGGCAGACAGGCAGGCATCCAGACAGACAGGCAGACAGTCCAGGCTCCATCGTCAGCACAGGAACTACAGCCAATGGGAGTTCTTGTGGCCGATTGCCTCAGAGACTGTGATGGGGATAGGCGCTGGGGCAGTAAGTGTTTGGAAGTAAACCAATCTCGTGTCAGCATCTCAAAACAACCAACACTGACTGTGTCAGCTCTCACATGCAATTGGCTTGCAAACAAAAGAAAAGCATTTTCAATAAGCGAGTCATTCTCAGTCAAAAGTTGAGTGTGGACCACACACTGGAAACGCAATCCTGGTCTGAGTATAAGGCTGTTTATCTCCAGCAGATAGTTCAATGTCCTCAATCAGAAGGATATGTTCTATTTGTCTCTTCCACTCAGTGACTGAAGGCGTGAATCATTTTCTAGTCGTTTTACTTCGGAATAAGTTTCTTTGACCACCTTTTTGGGACTGAGCGATTGGACATTTTGACCCAGGGCCTTTAATTATTAAGGAGTTAACAGCTGATTGAAAAAAATCTAACTTAGCTTCAACGATCAGTATTTCACCTGGTTGTTATTGGTCTGTGCTGGATTTAACACGAGGCAACACTGCCTACATCCTCAGTCTGCCTTGATTCCATGTGCCTGCTTCACTGCAGCCAGTTTAAAAAGCTCCTGATACCAAAGCACAACTATCTCGTTCTCAATACAAACACCCCAAGAATTCAATGCAATCAAATTTTTTTTTTATTGTATTCAATCAAACCCACTCAAAGTCCAGTTCAAAAATCTCGACCAGTGAAACATTCCAGATGACAAGACAGTCTGCCTTCTTCCTGCCCTGAGCTCGATCTGCATAATCCAAACAGATGGAAACAGGCATTGCACCCCCTCCAGTCCTTGATCTCATTTTCACCTTAGCCAAAAGGCCGAGAAATTGTAAATATTATTAAAACTGTACAAGTAACTAATCTCTTGCGGAAGTCTGTGTCAGATCTGTAATTCCCAGGAACCAGACTGAGTTCCTCCAATACAGTCATCCAGGGCAGTGATTGTTTATCTACTCCCTGACTGTGTTCACAATCTCTGCTACAGTCCATCTGTCGCCTGTTTCCCTGCAATCTCAACACCACAGAAAACCTAAAGCAGCCATCACATACAGCTGAAGGAGGGTCGCAGCAGGGAATTGGAATCAGATTGGAAGATTATATCTACTTGTTTTGTGTTTAACGAGAGCAACAAATGAAGACAGGACATTCTAGAAGTGCACAGCAGGTTTATCATTGGTTAAGAGAGTAAATGATGTTTAGGATGAGGTTTGCTCAGTTACATCTCAGGCAGCGATCTGTCCATCTTTTCTCCTTTGGACGTTAATGCCACATTTCCAGTGTGTCAGTGGAGTTTGATCAGTAAATGAGAAATTATTGGCAAAGATCTTCAGCAAAGAACATAGAACGCAGAACATAGAACATTACAGCGCAGAACAGGCCCTTCGGCCTTCGATGTTGCGCCGACCAATTAGGAAAAAGCACTGACCCTCTAACCTAAACCATTCCCTTTTCATCCATAAACTTATCTACTAACCTCTTAAACGCCACCAAACTTGGCGCATCTACAACTGCAGCAGGCAGGGCATTCCATACCCTTACCACCCTCTGGGTAAAGAACCTACCTCTGACATCCGTCCTATAACCACCACCCCTTAATTTAAAGCTATGTCCCCTCGTGCTAGCTTTCTCCATCCTAGGAAAAAGGCTATCACTGTCCACCCTATCTAAACCTCTAATCATCTTATATGTTTCAATAAGGTCTCCTCTTAGCCGCCTTCTTTCTAACGAAAACAACCTCAAATCCCTCAGCCTCTCTTCATAAGACCTGCCCTCCATACCAGGCAACATCCTGGTAAACCTCCTCTGTACCCTCTCCAATGCCTCCACATCTTTCTTATAATGCGGGGACCAGAACTGCACACAATACTCCAAGTGCGGCCGCACTAGAGTTTTGTACAGTTGCAACATGACGTTGCAGCTTCGAAATTCAATCCCCCTACAATAAAAGCTAAGACTCTGTATGCCTTCTTAACAACCTTATCGACTTGACTGCCAACTTTCAGGGATCTGTGCACATATACAACAAGATCCCTCTGTTCATCAACACTATTAAGAGTCCTACCATTAGCCCTATACTCTACATATTTGTTATTCAAAGTAATTTATTATTCTGCAAACTTCATTTCTAAGAAGCAAATCAATAACTAAATTCTGCAATTCCATCAATGGCAGGCAGTTGCTTTATTTGCTTTTGAAGACATCTAGATTTCCAGCTCTCCTTTTCTCCAAAACACAATGACACACAAGACAGTTCAAAGAACTCATGCCTGTTCAGCACTGCGGAGGTGTGGGGTAGGGGGCAGTGAGCTCCAGCTTCCAAGCACTGCGCCACTGTTTTGCAAGGCATCCCAATTTCACAGTGCACTGGGCAACCCCCTCACCCTCCCCCCCACCCTCATCAGTGACATGCTCCCCCACCCCACCCTGCCCCTTCCCTGGTCACCAGCATTGGGGCATTGGGGTCCTCCCGATGGGTCCCCCTGCATAGCCTCTTGTCATAGCCTCTACTCAGGCTGCATGGCCATAGGCACTGACCCTGGCACCATGCAGGTGTCCAGTGGCCAATGCCAAGGTGGCCACTGCCAGTGTGTCAAATGGACTGAATCAGGTGGGCAGTACCCGATAGATACTACCCAGCCATGCCCCCAACCACCTGGGCACTTCAGTGTCCTCTGATCCCCCCATGGTGTGACTATTACCCCAGGTCCTCGCTAACGGAGACCAGTAATGAATCTCACCATTCCCGCGCCATTCCTGAAGGCCGGTGAATTCCATGCTCTGGGATTTGAATAGATTTACATATTTAAATGCTACTTTATATGTGCTTATCAGCCTCAAACCCTTTCTAGATGCAATTTCATTCAGGTCATTACAAAAGGGCTGAAAGACTCGCAAACTATTTGGCACTGGTTGGGTGTCAAACCGATTTCCAGACCTGCACACTATTCTTCAGAATTGACATGACCTGTGCCAAGTGCGACAAGGTCGGAGAATCACCCCCATATGGTATCTCCCAAAACCATAACACCCTACCCAAGAACAACTTTCTCTGCTCTGCCCTCGCCTGTTCCGGTTCCCGTGGCAGGCAGGATGGTAAAATCCCAACCTAATGTGAGAAATCAGCTATTCATCATGTTGAGCCTATTGCATCATTGATATTATCTTAGCAGATCTCCATCTTCCTGCATTGTCTACATAACTTCCTGAGTGTCAGAACATCTATGAGTTCCTATCTTGAAGATAGTCACTGGCTAAGCATACACGCTGCAAGAGAATTACAAACATTCACTACCCTCAGAGTAAAGAAATTTCTCAGCATCTGTTTCCAAACTAGCAGAACGCTGACCCTGAGTTTAGGATTCCCCTGCCATGGAATGTGTCATCTTTAGCCAAACAATCCTCATCACAAAATATCCTTACCCAGGAATTCAACAAAATAACATTAGAAATCATAGAAACCCCACAGTGCAGAAGGAGGCCATTCAGCCCATTGGGTCTGCAGTGACCACAATTCCACCCAGGCCCTACTCCCATATCCCCACATCTTTACCCACTAATCTCTCTAACCTACACATCTTAGGACACTAAGGAACAATTTTTTTTAGCATGGCCAATCAACATAACATGCACATCTTCGAGTACGAAGACCAAAACTATTCCAGTTGTGACCCTATATAATAAACTGTAACCAGTGTTCCAGCTGTGACCCTATATAATAAACCATACAAGTGTTCCAGCTGTGACCCTCTATAATAAACTGTGCCCAGTGTTCCAGTTGTGACCCTATATAATAAACTGTACCCAGTGTTCCAGTTGTGACCTTATATAATAAACCATACAAGTGTTCCAGCTGTGACCCTCTATAATAAACTGTACCCAGTGTTCCAGCTGTGACCCTATATAATAAACCATACAAGTGTTCCAGCTGTGACCCTCTATAATAAACTGTGCCCAGTGTTCCAGTTGTGACCCTATATAACAAACTGTACCCAGTGTTCCAGCTGTGACCTTATATAATAAACCATACAAGTGTTCCAGCTATGACCCTCTATAATAAATTGTGCCCAGTGTTCCAGTTGTGACCCTATATAATAAACTGTACCCAGTGTTCCAGCTGTGACCTTATATAATAAACCATACAAGTGTTCCAGCTGTGACCCTCTATAATAAACTGTACACAGTGTTCCAGCTGTGACCCTATATAATAAATCATACACAGTGTTCCAGCTGTGACCCTTTATAATAAATCATACAGTGTTCCAGCTGTGACCCTCTATAATTGCTTCATTAATCCTGAACTCCAAGCCCTTTGTATTGAAAATGAACGTATCATTTGCTAATTGCCTGCTGCGTGGTAACTTTCTGTGGTATCCAATTACAATCACGCCTAGAATAACAACATATTTGCAGCACAGGGATAGGCCATTTAACCCATCTGCTCTGTGCTGCTGTTTATCTGCATTCCGCTCCCTCCCAGCCCTCTCCAGCTTCTCAGCATGTTCCTCTCTGCCTTTCTCTTGCTTGATGTTTTATCCTTCAAATCATTGACACACTTCTCTTCCTCCAGGGTGCTAGCAAATTCCAAATTCTCACCACATTTAGATAAAAAATTGTCTTCTGAATTTTGTGTGAGATCACAGAGTGACAATTGAATATTAATGCTCTGTCCACTATCCCAGCCATTGGAATCAAATTCTCAACATCTACCCAACTGAGATCAACCTCAGCTTTGCCAATCACCAGCAAAAAGAGATGTCCCATCCCACTCCCTATCCCATTTCCCATCCCGCTCCCCATCCCTCTCACCATCCCACCTCCATCCTCTCTCCATCCCATTCCCCAATCGACTCCCCATCCTTCTCCCCATCCTGCTTCCCATCCCTTTCCCCATCCCGCTCCCCATCCAACTCCCCATTCCACTCCCCATCCCACTTCCCATCCCGTTCCTCATTCTGCTCCCCATCCCGCTCCCCATTCCATTCCCCATCCCGTTCCCCATCCCACTCCCTATCCTCCCCATCCCTCTCCCATCCCACTCCCCATTCCATTCCCCATCCCATTCCCCATCCCGTTCCCCATCCCACTCCCTATCCTTCTCCCCATCCCAGTCCCCATCTCTCTCCCCATCCCACTCTCCATTCCTCTCCCCTCTACCGCTCTCCCCATCCCTCTTTTCATCCCTCTCCTTATCCTTCCTTATCCTTTTTCCAGGAGTCTGGCATATTCTTCCTTTTTGGATAATGGTCCAATTCTCTTTGGAATCTTGGTTGAAGCTGCCTCCACCTCTCAGACTGTGTGTACCAGACCACTCGCTGAGTGTACAATCTTTCCTCCTGTCGCCATTGCTTCATTTGTCAATCTTCAGTCTGGGCCCTCTGCTTCTGTCTCTCTTTCCACCAATAGGATTAGTTTCTTTCTATCTAGCTGGACTATGTCCCAATCATCTGTCAGCCCTGTGCCTATTGAACTCCCCGCTGACTCCTCCTTGATTCTAAACTTCATATTGCCTTTGAATCTTTACATGGTCCATTCACCTCCCCCTATCTCCGCAACCTCATCCAGTCCAATAACCACACCCTGCAGCAAATTCTCTGTTCCTCTGCAGCCTCTTGTGGAACCCCCGCCTTTTCCTTGCTGTTCGTGTCAGCGTACAAAGGAAATCAACGAGTCTCCAACTCTGCCTTCAGAATCAGCTCCTGCAAGATTTGATTTGATTTGATTCATTATTGTCACATGTTTCTTGTGTGCTATATAGACAAAGCATATCATTCATAGAGAAGGAAAGGAAAGAGTGCAAGATGTAGTGTTACAGTCATAGCTAAGGTGTAGAGAAAGATCAACTTAATGCGAGGTAGGTCCATTCAGAAGTCTGACAACAGCAGAGAAAAAGCTGTTCTTGAATTGGTTGGTACGTGAGCTCATGTATCTTTTTCCTGATGGAAGAAGGTGGAAGAGAGAATGTCCGGGGTGCATAAGGTCCTTAATTATGCTGGCTGCTTTGCTGAGGCAGCGGGAAGTGTAGACAGAGTCAATGGATGAGAGGCTGGTTTGCATGAGGGATTGGGCTACATTTACAACCTTCTTGCAGATTAGGCAGAGCAGGAGCCATATCAAGCTGTGATATGATTTACGATTTACATAGATGATTTGGAGTTGGGGACCAAGTGTAGTGTGTCAAAATTCACAGATGACACTAAGATGAGTGGCAGAGCAAAGTATTCAGAGGATGCTGAAAGTCTGCAAAAGGATATAAATAGTTTAAATGAGTGGGCGAGGGTCTGGCAGATGGAGTACAATGTTGGTAAATGTGAGGTCATCCATTTTGGTAGGAATAACAGCAAAATGGACTATTATTTAAATGTTACAAAATTGCAGAGGGACCTGGGTGTCCTTGTGCAGGAATCACAAGGAGTTGGTTTGCAGGTGCAGTAGATAATTAAGAAGGCAAATGGAATTTTTGAGCTTCATTGCTAGAGGGATGGACTTTAAAAACAGTGAGGTTATGTTACACTGTACTAGGTGCTGATGAGGCCACACCTGGAGTACTGTGTATAGTTTTGGTCCCCTTATTTGAGAAAGGATATACTGGCACTGGAGGGAGTGCAGAGGAGACTCACTCGGTTGATTCCGGAGTTGAGAGGGTTGACTTATGAGGAGAGACTGGAGCTATACTCATTGGAATTCAGAAGAATGAGGGGAAATCTTATAGAAACATATAAGATTATGAAGGGAATAGATAAGATAGAAGCAGGGAAGTTGTTTCCACTGACAGGTGAAACAAGAACTAGGGGGCATAGACTCAAAATAAGGGAAAGCAGATTTAGGACTGAGCTGAGGAGGAACTTCTTCACACAAAGGGTTGTGAATCTGTGGAATTCCCTTCCCAGTGAAGCAGTTGAGGCTACCTATAGAACATAGAACATAGAACAATACAGCACAGAACAGGCCCTTCGGCCTTCGATGTTGTGCCGACCAAAATAAAAAGCAATGCCCCTCCTAACTAAACCATTCCCTTCTCATCCATATAATTATCAACTAACCTCTTAAATGCCACCAAACTTGGCGCATCTACAACAGCTGCAGGCAGGGCATTCCACTCCCTAATCACTCTTTGAGTAAAGAACCTACCTCTGATATCCGTCCTATAACTCATACCCCTTAATTTAAAGCTGTGTCCCCTCGTGCTAGTTTCTCCATCCTAGGAAAAAGGCTATCACTGTCCACCCTATCTAAACCTCTAATCATCTTATATGCTTCAATAAGATCCCCACTTAGCCGCCTCCTTTCTAACGAAAACAACCTCAAATCCTTCAACCTCTCTTCATAGGACCTGCCCTCCATACCAGGCAAAATCCTAGTAAACCTCCTCTGTACCCTCTCCAATGCCTCCACATCTTTCTTATAATGTGGCGACCAGAACTGCACACAATACTCCCAAGTGCGGCCGCACTAGAGTTTTGTACAGCTGCAACATGATGCTGCGGCTCCTAAATTCAATCCCCCTACCAATAAAAGCTAAGACTCCATAAGCCTTCTTAACAACTTTATCCACTTGACTGCCTACTTTCAGGGATCTATTGACACATACACCAAGATCCTTCTGTCCCTCAACACTATTAAGAGCCCTACCATTAGCCCTATACTCTACACATTTATTGTTCCTGCCAAAGTGCATTACCTCACACTTTTCCACATTATATGTTATATATTATATATTATATCCACCTCATTGAATGTTTTTAAGGCAAGGATAGATAATTCTCTGAACAGTAAAGAAATTAAGGGTTGTGATGAGTGGGCGGGTAAGTGGAGCTGAGTGGACAAAAAGATCAGCCATGATCTTATTGAATGGGGGGGCAGGCTCGAGGGGTCAGATGACCCACTCCTGCTCCTAGTTCTTATGTTCTTTATACAACCAGAAAGAATGCTTTCTACGGTACATCTGTAAAAGTTGGTGAGAGTCATAACTAACATGCTAAAATTTTCTTAGTATTTTGAGAAAGTAGAGGCATTGTTGGGTGTTCTTAATTATAGTTTCAGCATGGGGGAACTAGGACAGATTATTGATGATCTAGACACCTAAAAACTTGAAACTCTCAACCATTTTTACTTCATCCCCATTGATGTAGACAGGGGCATGTTCTCCACTACACTTCCTGAAGTCGATGATTATCTTTTTGTTTTGTTAACTTTGAGGGAGAGATTATTGTCGTTGCACCAGTTCACCAGATTCAGGAAGGTAGCCAGTGATGTTTGATTGCAGATACAGATTTGAATAGGCTCAGCCTCTCACAGGGACCCCAAATGATTTGCAGCAGACACACATTCACATTGCAGTTGAAAATGCCCTGAATATGGAGCTGCGTTTGTATTTTGAAATACAGCAAACATACAGACTCCATTTCAGGATGGTAGAGTCCACAGTGAGATTGTGAAAAGGGGAAGAAGGTGGTCAAGAGTTCTGCTATTAAACACCTTTACTTTGTATCTGGGATCAATAATGAGGAAAGTGTGATGAGATGTATCCTGTCCATAACAGTTCAGCTCAATAATCCATCTGGAATTGCTGGAGTAACTCCAACAAAGAGGGATGTTAGAGACTAGATCAAAAACTCTAAGATATAATATGAGGTTAGCCTAGACACCAACTATTATTGTTATTTTGGCATTAGTGTGAGGATGCAGGTTGGTGTGGGTATGAGGGTTTGATTATCATCAGCAAAACAATGTCTCTGAACCCTCTCTCCCTCGGCAGATGATAGTCCTGATTGTGTAACTTCCTAGACAACCAGCCAATAACATCCAGGTCCATGATTTGAGAGAGGAATCAGCTCCTTATTGTCTCTGAACTATTCACACAGCTTTTACATTAGCCAGCTCTCACAATGTCTCAAAGAACAAAGAACAAAACAGCACAGGAAACAGGCCCTTTGGCCCAATGAGCCCACGCCGCCACCCCGATGTTCCCACCTCTACCCGCGATCCCTGTCCATGTTTATAGATCTATGGATTAAAAACCAAATTTGAGACAATTTAGGGAGAATTTGTTTTGCTAATTAGCCTAAGAGCACATCGTTGGGATGTGGGAGGAAACCGGAGCACCCAGAGAAAACCCACACAAGCACAGGGAGAATGCGCAAACTCCCACAGACACAGGCCCATATCCATGTATCTGCACAGCACAGCGATAGTCACTGAGCTGTCGTGTTGCCCATCAAATGGTCCAGGTCAAGCGTACACTAACGATGTGAAGCATTAGGATACTCTCGAAAAAAAAATCCAAGAGCAGTCCTCTCACGGCCCATCGCGTGTACGCCCTCATTAGACAACAAGGTGGACCAAAGCACCTGTAGGATAAAAATAAGTACATCAATATCATCATCTATTTACACACTTCCCAGGGACTCCCAAGGCTCATGATCTCTATATTAAATCATTTTTCTATACCCCTCCATTCCCATTCTGTTCATGTGCCCATCTAAGTATTTCTTAAATAACTCCAGAGTGCCTGCCTCCACCACTTGGCAGTGCATTCCATACCCCCCCCACCCTCTGTGAGAAAGAACTCCTTCTAGCATCCAAATTATACCTTACCCCCTCACCTTAAGCCCGTGACCCCTCGTGCTATTTGAGTCCATCCTAGGAAAAAGCTTAGCCCTGTTTACTCTATCTATCCCCTTCAAAATCTTGTACACCTCTATCAGATCTCCTCTAAGTCTACGTCTTTCTAAGGAAAAACAGTCCCAATTTGCCTAATCTCTCCTCGTAACTCAGACCTTCCATACCAGGCAGCATCCTGGTAAACCTCCTCTGCACTCTCTCCAGAGTCTCCACGTCCTTCCGGTAGTAAGGCAATCAGAACTGGACGCAATATTCCAAATGGGGTCTAACCAGCATTTTATACAACTGCCACATTAAAGGCCAGCTCTTGTACTCTATACCCCTTCCTATAAAGGCTAACATACTATATGCTTTCTTCACAACCTTCTCCACCTGCTCTGCCACCTTCAGAGACTTGTTCACCTGCACCCCCTGGTCCCTCTGCGTTTCTATACTCTTAATAGGTCTACCCTTTATCATATACCTCCCCTCTACATTCTTTCTCCCGAAATGCATCACCTCACATTTATCAGGATTGAATTCCATCTGCCATCTTTCTGCCCAAGCTACCAGCCTATCTATGTCCTGCTGCATCGCCTGACAATGCTCCTCACTATCCACAAGTCCAGCCATCTTTGTATTGTCTGCAAACTTGCTGATCACTCCACTTATTCCCTCTTCCAAGTCATTTATATATATTACAAATAGAAGAGGTCCCAGTACTGAGCCCTGCGGCACACCACTAGTGACCGACCTCCAGCTAGAAAAACACCCTTCCACTATTACTCTCTGTTTCCTATTACCAAGCCAGTTACTTATCCATCTAGCTACCTGTCCTTGTATCCCATTAGCCTTGACCTTCTCGACTAATCCCTATCTCCTTTTCTTCCAATCAGAAAAGCAATTTCTTCCTGAGTGATTTGCTGCTTCTTTTCCAGTGTTTCCCCTTTGTGTTGCTGTCTGCAAACCGAGCCTTCATCCTCCAGCTCCTTTGCTTCTGGTTCTCCTTTGTATCTGCCAACTCCACGGCTTCTTTCTCAACTTCCTTCCTATTGGTATTGCTTCCAGTTCAAACGTTGCCAAGTCAGTATTTTAATATTATCCAAAAAAATTGCAATTGATTCCCTTTACGATTGATGCAAACTCTTAAAAGTCTTTTTTTTTAAAAAAACAATTACAAATTCCACTGACTCTTTACACATTTCCTTTCTGTAAAGTCACTATAATCCCAGAGGTTGACTGGTGGTGATTTAACCTGAAGGTCACCGCATCGCAGGACAGGGGCAAAGTTCAGAAGGTGAGGCCTTCATGAATAACCTTAGCTGATAGGGGAGTTGAACCCATGCTGTTGGCATCACGCTGCATTACTAACCAGCTGTCCAATCAACTGAGCTAAACCAACCCCCAAGTATTGCTCCTCGGTCTATGGTTTCAGAGTTAGGGGTAGGGCCATTTTAGGATTGAGATGAGGTAGAATTCCTTCACTCAGAGGGTAGTGAATCTTTGGAACTTATTTCCCCAGAGGGCCGTGGTGACTCTGTCACTGAGAATGTTGCAAACAGAAACAAATAGATTTCTTTATACTGATGACATCAAGAGATCAACAGTGATCTAACTTAATGGTGGCTGGATGATCCAGTCCTGTTCCTGTATCATCATCATTTCTTCTGGTTTGTTCTCAATGGCCAGATTGTCAGAAGTCAAAACCAGTGCAGATTGTTGGCTGAAAGTCAGCCTTGGATTGCATATCCAAGGTAGGAGTTTGTGGTAAGGAGGGATGGTTGAAGGTACAGTTGGAGGTCAGATCATGTTATCTCCCAGAATACTTCCAGCAGCATTGGGAAATATATTAAGACATGAGTTGAATATGCTGCTTGGGTCTTGGATCTTCTTGCTTTCCTAGCAATCTGTCATAGCTGGGTGCTTCCCTTGGGCCTTTGTGACTGAGCTTTACTACTGTTAAATACCTTCGCATCCACAGGCCTCTGCAGAGAGACAACACAACCTCTAACAATGAAAACATGTTAAGGGCGTTAATCTTAAAAGCAGGCCAGATTTATCACTGCTCCCTATTACACTGGAAGGCAATTGAAGTGCTGGGAGGATTTGAACTTCCATTGACCAAACCCCACCTGCTCTGAGCTTTCACATTACTGTAGCAGATTTTAAACCAAGACTCAATTTAGCTGAATGTTAAAGATTCCACTTGGTAAAGAGTTAGGAAATTTCCAGCTTCTGACAATCACTCAATCTCTGTCTGTACCCCGGGCTTTCACCTTGAGCTGTTTGTGGGTTCTCCCTGATGTTTCAGCAACATCCATCGTGACATTGTCAGATCGAATAAAAATAGCAGCTGATTTGCTAATGTCTTTCTTAATGAAACCTGCCACAGAATCATAGAATCCTACAGTGCCATTCAGCCCATCAAGTCTGCACTGACCACAATCCCACCCAGGCCCTGTTTCTGTAAACCCCATGAGGCAGCAAAGCTAATCACTTCCATCCTGACCCATTGTGAGCCTTTATGTAATCCCAGTCTCACATCAATCTCTGAGTGGACTAACGTGTTACCCATATTGCCTCAAACCATTTGAAGGACAAATAAGTGCCAGCCTTGCCACCTCTTTGGATTTACACACGTCACCATGTCAGCTTACAAGAATGAAAAGAACACAGAACGTGAACTCCTGTCATTGCCATTCTCCATCCTCCAATCAATTCAGTTTGTGTAAAGAATCTGAGACTCTGACATTTCTTTTCTAAGTGGGTCAAGGCCAGCATGCCTGCCCTACATTCTGCTCCTTACATGAAAGGTTGTAATATTTGTGCCAAGTGTTTGCTGCTGAAGGAGCAGTTTGTTGGAGAGCAACATTTAGGAACCTTTATTTGTTTATTAGTTTGGAAGTCAGACTGGAATGTATAGTGTATTTCCTGCTTTACGCCGGGTATATCCCTGGATTTAACAAGTTTAAAGAGACGACAGGGAGGAGAGTGAGTTCCTCACCTCATGTTGGACAGTTTGATTGCAGTCACACTGAGCCTTCTGTGATCTTTTGAGCCGCAGATACAGGATTAACCCTGTCAGTACCAGAGGACAGTAAGAAGTCTCACAACACCAGGTTAAAATCCAACAGGTTTATTTGGTAGCACGACCTTTCAGAGCATTGCTCCTTCATCAGGCGAGTGGAAGTTCTGTTCACAAACGGGGCATATAAAGCCACAAACTCAATTTACAAGATAATGGTTGGAATGCGAGTCTCTATAGGTAATCAAGTCTTAAAGGTATACTCAATGTGAGTGGAGAAAGAGTTAAACACAGGTTAAAGAGATATGTATTGTCTCCAGCCAGCACAGTTAGTGACATTTTGCAAGTCCAAGCAAGTCGTGGGGGTTACAGATAGTGTGATGTAGAGATGCCGGCGTTGGACTGGGGTAGTAAGAACTCAGTAAGAATCTAGCAACACCAATTTTAAATCCAACCGATTTATTTGATAGTAAATTTGCGAGCTTTCGACAGTCTGTGTCTTTGTCAGGTAAATGCAGTGTTCTGGTCTGCAATAGCACACATATCAGCACAGACAGTCAGAGATTGCTGATTAGAATGCGAATCCTTACATCTAACCTGCTATTCAAGTGTTAAAGTGGCTAACAATGTGTGTGAAGGGGATCCTGAGCATTGTTAGAGAATTGTGTATTTTCTCCAGACAGCACAGTAAGTGAGGTTTTTTGCTAACCCAGGCAAGTTACGGGGGCTACAGATAGTGTGTCATGAAGCCAAGATCCCTATTAAGACCGTCCTCATGTGTGCAGAGCTTGGCTATCAGTCTCTGCTCAGCGAC
This sequence comes from Sphyrna mokarran, assembly GCA_024679065.1. Classification (NCBI taxonomy): domain Eukaryota; kingdom Metazoa; phylum Chordata; class Chondrichthyes; order Carcharhiniformes; family Carcharhinidae; genus Sphyrna; species Sphyrna mokarran. Next base: position 2,194,499 of record JAGIQG010000027.1, on the reverse strand, counting down.
TCTGCGCTGTCGTGTTCACGAAGGCCCCCTTGAAGAACATTTACCCACAGGTCGGAAGCCGAATGCCCATGACTGCTGAAGTATTCGCCCACAGGAAGGGAACTGTTTTGCCTGGTGATTGTTGAGCGATGCTCATTCATCCGCTGTCGTAGTGTCTGCATGGTCTCCCCAATGTACCATGCTTCGGGACGTCCTTTCTTGCAACGTATTAGGTAGACAACGTTGGCTGAGTTGCAAGAGTATGTACCGTGTACCTGGTGAATGGTATCCTCACGTTTGATGATGTCGTCCATGTCTATGATCTGGCATGTCTTGCAGAGGTTGCTATGGCAGGGTTGTGTGGTATTGTGGTCACTGTTCTCCTGAAGGTTGGGTATTTTGCTGCGAACAATGATCTGTTTGAGGTTGTGCGGTTGTCTGAAAGCAAGAAGTGGGGGGGTGGGGATGGCCCTAGCGAGATGTTCATCGTCATCAATGATATGTTGAAGACTCCGGAGAAGATGTCGTAGCTTCTCCGCTCCAGGGAAGTACTGGACAACAAAGGGTACTCTGTCCACCGTGTCCCGTGTTCGTCTTCTGAGGAGGTCAGTGCGGTTTATCGCTGTGGCACGTCGGAACTGTCGATCGATGAGTCGAGCGCCATATCCTGTTCTCACGAGGGCATCCTTCAGCGTCTGGAGGTGTCTGTCACGATCCTCCTCATCTGAGCAAATTCTGTGTATACGGAGGGCTTGTCCATAGGGAATGGCTTCTTTAACGTGTCTAGGGTGGAAGCTGGAGAAGTGGAGCATTGTGAGGTTGTCTGTCGGTTTGCAGTACAGTGAGGTGCTGAGGTGACCGTCCTTGATGGAGATGCGTGTGTCCAAGAATGCAACTGATTCTAGTCCATGGTGAATCTGATGGTGGGATGGAACTTGTTGATATCATCATACAGTTGTTTCAATGATTGTTCACCATGAGTCCAAAGGAAAAAGATGTCATCAATGTATCTAGTATATAACCTTGGTTGAAGATCTCGTGTGGTAAAGAAGTCTTGTTCGAAGCTGTGTATGAAGATGTTGGCATACTGAGGTGGGAATTTGGTCCCCATGGCTGTTCCATGTGTCTGGATGAAAAGCTGATTGTTGAAGGTGAAGACATTGTGGTCCAAGATGAAGCGGATGAGTTGTAAAATTGCATCTGGAAACTGGCAGTTGTTGGCATTGAGTACTGAGGCAGTTGCAGCAATACCATTGTCGTGGGGGATGTTGGTGTAGAGCGCCGAGACATCCATTGTGACAAGGAGCGTCCCTGGTTCTACTGCTCCATGTGTGCTGAGTTTCTGTAGGAAGTCCGTAGTGTCAAGACGAAAGCTGGGGGTTCTTTGTACGATGGGTTTCAGGATGCTCTCGATATAGCCGGAGAGGTTCTCACACAGGGTCCCATTGCCCGATACGATGGGACGGCCGGGTATGAATGAACATCGCTCAACAGTCACCAGGCAAGACTGATCCCTTCCTGTGGGCTTACTTACCTCACTTACTGTGCTGTCTGGAGAAAATACACAATTCTTTAACCACTGCTCAGGATTCCCTTCACACACATTGTTAGCCACTTTAACACTTGAATAGCAGGTTAGAGGTAAGGATTTGCATTCTAATCAGCAATCTGTGACTGTCTGTGTTGATATGTGTGCTATTGCAGACCAGAACACCGCATTTGCCTGACGAAGACACAGACTGTCGAAAGCTCGCAAATTTACTATCAAATAAATCGGTTGGATTTAAAATTGGTGTTGCTAAATTCTTACTGAGTTCTTACAGATAGTGTGACATGGACTTTAACCTGGTGTTGTGAGATTTCTTACCGTGCTGACCTCTGTCCAACACCAGTGTTTCCACTTCATCAGTACCAAAGGATTCAGCTTCTTATTGGACCACAACAGGGAGCAGAGCTGATCCTGTTTGCATTTCTAGTGAGCAATGTCTGACTAACACTGTATACATTCTCTTTCAAACAAAATTGACAAGAGGTTGATTATAAATTAAAATATTTTTTCTCCGTCCGATCTCGTGATCTATGACTTCCCATCATGGAAACAGCCAAGTTTAAAATCAGCAAGCATCAAATCCAGCTGCAATCAGACACAAGGAGGCCACCAAGGGCAGGGGACAGGATTTCTTTCTGTAATTACCGTGAATGAGAAATAATAAAGCATACATACTCACACTGTCTCATTCTCTTACACATACACACACTCTCTCATTCTTTTACACATACACTCTCACACACTCATTTACACGTTCCTGTTCACATGCAGACGTAGGAATCTCCCTAAACACAAGACTGAGCCATTGGATGTGTGGAAGTTCTTTCCTTTTGTTTAGACACTGTGTGGCGCCATTTACCTCCAAGTAGGCCAGTAAAAGAATGATGGGTAATGTGCGATGGCTCCCAGCTTCAACACCCTGCCTGTACCGCTGCTATCGCTGCGGTTCTCGTTCTTACCTTGTCCTTACCAGCGGTAAGAACAAGACTTCTTCACCACACAGTACCATCAATCGATGCTATACACTAGATACATTGATGACATTTTCTTCCTTTGGACTCATGATGAACAATCACTGAAATAACTATATAACGACATCAACAACTTCCATCTCAGTGTCAGACTCACCATGGACTATTCTCTGGAATCAGTTGCATTCTTGGGCACACACATCTCCATTAAGGACGGTCACCTCAGCACGCCACTGTACCGCAAGCCCACAGATAACCTCACGATTCTCCATTTCTCCGGCTTCCACTCTAAACACGTTAAAGAAGCCATCCCCTATGGACAAGCCCTCCATATACACAGGATCTGCTCAGATGAGGAGGATCGTGACAGACACCTCCAGACGCTGAAAGATGCCTTCATAAGAACAGAATCTGATGCTTGATTCATCAATTGACAGTTCCAATGCACCACAGCAAAAAACCGCACCGACCTCCTCAGAAGACAATCCCTGGAACATCTCTTCCTCACAGATCACTCGTTCTTCTGTTACTGTTTTCTCCCATCAATCTTTAGTTACATTTTACCCTGGCTAGGTCCCCTTTTGTTAGTCTTCTTGTTCAAAGAAAGGGTTGAATGGCCTTCTTATGATCTATTTCTGAATACTGGATAAGGTTTGCTCCATTTCAGGACAGGAACCTCTTTGGGATGATCACTTGCTAAAGGTACTTGTTAATTTCTGACTGAAATAAATCAATCAGATCAAACCGTAGGATGAGACAGTCACTGGATCAGCCTCGCTCATTCAGGAGAATAAAGACCCCCCCTCCCTCTCTCCACAGACAGCTAGTGCCACAGCTAAATCCTCGCCATCCAATAACCTCTATGGGAAAGTGTGCAGATGTGGTCAATGACTGTAGACAGGATTATGGATTTTGCTGGGATGTTCCCGTGGTCAGATAATCCGATGGCGATAACTCTGCAAACTCAAAGATGCAGCATGGCATTGGGTACCACGAGGAACTCTGGAAGCTGCACCCACTCAGACTCAGTCTGTGCAGGAGAGAATGGGAATGGCAATGAGAGCCATGTAGAATAGAATTAAAGGGATTGTAGTAAATGAGGAGGCACAGTCTCAAAAATAAAACACAAATTAATAACAATAACATGATGGGGTTAATCATTCCTGCAACTGTTTGAGAACAAGCTGTGAAATCATTTGCAGCCTAGCTCCCTCCGAGGGCCTGGAGTCTTACACACTGCTGGTTTTTTGTGAACATCTCCAGCATGCAAACCGAGGATTATGTAATGAGGTAATGCTGCGTTGCTGATATTACTCACTGCCTCCAGAATTAATGAATATTTGCAATGAAGTCTTCTTGACAAAGCTCCAGGGTAAATTGTCAACAGTCAGGAGTCTGGATTTCTGAAAGAGCAAGTTTGTGCTGTATGAGCAGTCCGAGTGTGTTAGGAAATTGGAGTTTTAACTCATCCCTTTGTGTCAGCCTCATATCCTTATCAAAGCACTTGTGGATATGATCAGGTTGCAATAACTGATGACAAAGGAGTAACAACAATGAAGGTTTATTAAAAATATTGAGCAGTTCTTGCATATTGTGTGTCTGTCACACTCAGGAAATAACTCCCTTGCTAAAGATTCGTGACTTCCTTTGTATCTGTGTCACCCCAGTATCCACGTGACTACACCATCTACAATTCTTCCCCATTCAAATTGGAAAACCGGTGGCACAGAGCAGTGACAGTGTCAGAAAACAATTACAGGGTGTAAACCATTTACAACATACAGACTGATACTTTACAGCTCCGCTCAGGCAAGGCTCATAAAATCCCACCTGAGGCCAATGGAGAATTGCATTTTGTGAGTTGCGCCCATTTCAGAGAGGGCGTGGCAGTAAAATTCTGGCCACAAAGTCAAACAAGGCTAACAAAACATCATTATTTGATAGGTATTATCGCTAGAATATTAATCCAGAAATTCAGATAATGTTCTAAGGATCTGGAGATGGTGGAATTTAAATTCAATAAAAATTATCTGAAATGAAGAATCTACTGATGACCACAAAACCATTGTCAATTGTCAGAAAAACCCATCTGATTCACTAATATCCTTTTGGGAAGGAAATCTGCCGTCCTTGCCTGGTCTGGCCTTCATGTGACTCCAGAGCCACAACAATGCCCTTGGGCAACTAAGGATGGGCAATAAATGTTGGCAATCAGTGAAGCCCATGTCCCGTGAATGAATAAAAATTACATTGTGCAAGGCACTGGCTTGTCTACTGCAGCTGGCGAATAGCTCATTGTGTCTCTTCACCCCCCCCCTTCCCAATTTATTAAACAAAACAAAGTCCATTTCTAGACTAGACCATCACATCATCCTTGAAGCTTGTACTTTGTTTACTCAGACACACAGAGTGTGATTGTGCCAGTTATCTATGCTGGGGATGTCCTTGGAATGTTGTCCTCAGTGTGGATGGCATCAGGCATCCTTGTGGTATAGCCGGTGGCTTGGGCCTGTTGTCCTCTGGAGGGGTGTCCATTTCCAAAGGCATGGGGGGTAAGGTTGCAGCCTGGATGCCTTGGGAATGTGGTGGCTGATGTTGCTGGTTCAGCTTCCTGCAGTTGGCAATGGCAGTTTCAAAGGTACTGAACACCAAGGGAGGAAACCTCATTACTATCTGCCTGTTTATCACAGCTGCGTATGATCTGAATCCTGACTGTTTCAGCAGGTTCTAAAAAACAATGTGAGAGCATTTCTGATGTAATCCCTTCTTCCCCTTCAGATCCTGACTGCACTATCTTTCCTCACTGCAGCCAATGGGGCTGAAACCCAATCTTTGGCCTCGTCGATGAGAGCGATGTCACCCAGTGTCATCATCCGATCCAGCCCATTGAACACTTCCTGCCTCAGAAGGCAGATCCTTCTGGAAACACAGACCCTGGCTCGTACTGAGTCGGTAAAGTTTTACAACACCAATTTTAAATCCAACCAATTTATTTGATAGTAAATCCGCGAGCTTTCGACACTATGTGCCTTCGTCAGGCAAATGCAGTGTTCTGATCTGCAGAGGCACTCATATCCACACAGACAGTTACAGATTGCTGATTAGAATATGAATCCTTACATCTAACCTGCTATTTAAGTGTTAAAGTGGCTAACAATGTGTGTGAAGGGAATTCTGAGCATTGGTTAGAGAATTGTGTATTTTCTCCAGACAGCACAGTAAGTGAGGTTTTTTGCTAACCCAGGCAAGTTACGGGGGTTACAGATAGTGTGGCATGAAGCCAAGATCCCTGTTAAGACCGTCCTCATGTGTGCGGAGCTTGGCTATCAGTCTCTGCTCAGCGACTCTGCGCTGTCGTGTATCACGAAAGCACCCTTGAAGAACATTTACCCGCAGGTCGGAGGCCGAATGCCCATGACTGCTGAAGTGTTCGCCCACAGGAAGGGAACTGTTTTGCCTGGTGATTGCTGAGCGATGCTCATTCATCCGCTGTCGTAGTGTCTGCCTGGTCTCCCCAATATACCATGCTTCGGGACATCCTTTCTTGCAACGTATTAGGTAGACAACGTTGGCCGAGTTGCAAGAGTACGTACCGTGTACCTGGTGAATGGTATCCTCACGTTTGATGATGTCGTCCATGTCTATGATCTGGCACGTCTTGCAGAGGTTGCTGTGGCAGGGTTGTGTGGTATTGTGGTCACTGTTCTCCTGAAGGTTGGGTAGTTTGCTGCGAACAATGATCTGTTTGAGGTTGTGCGGTTGTCTGAAAGCAAGAAGTGGCGGGGTGGGGATGGCCCTAGCGAGATGTTGATCGTCATCAATGACATGTTGAAGATTCCGGAGAAGATGTCGTAGCTTCTCCGCTCCGGGGAAGTACTGGACAACAAAGGGTACTCTGTTCACCTTGTCCCGTGTTCGTCTTCTGAGGAGGTCAGTGCGGTTTATCGCTGTGGCACGTTGGAACTGTCGATTGATGAGTCGAGCGCCATATCCTGTTCTCACAAGGGCATCCTTCAGCGTCTGGAGGTGTCTGTCACGATCCTCCTCATCTGAGCAAATTCTGTGTATATGGAGGGCTTGTCCATAAGGAATGGCTTCTTTAACGTGTCTAGGGTGGAAGCTGGAGAAGTGGAGCATTGTGAGGTTGTCTGTCGGTTTGCGGTACAGTGAGGTGCTGAGGTGACCGTCCTTGATGGAGATGCGTGTGCCCAAGAATGCAACTGATTCTGGAGAATAGTCCATGGTGAGTCTGATGGTGGGATGGAACTTGTTGATATCATCATACAGTTGTTTCAATGACTGTTCACCATGAGTCCAAAGGAAAAAGATGTCATCAATGTATCTAGTATATAACCTTGGTTGAAGATCTGGTGTAGTGAAGAAGTCTTGTTCGAACCTGTGCATGAAGATGTTGGCATACTGAGGTGGGAATTTGGTCCCCATGGCTGTTCCGTGTGTCTGGATGAAAAGCTGATTGTTGGAGGTGAAGACATTGTGGTCCAAGATGAAGCGGATGAGTTGTAAAATTGCATCTGGAAACTGACAGTTGTTGGCATTGAGTACTGAGGCAGTTGCAGCAATACCATCGTCGTGGGGGATGTTGGTGTAGAGCGCCGAGACATCCATTGTGACAAGGAGTGTCCCTGGTTCAACTGCTCCATGCGTGTTGAGTTTCTGTAGGAAGTCCGTAGTATCAAGACAAAAGCTGGGGGTTCTTTGTACAATGGGTTTCAGGATGCCCTCGATATAGCCGGAGAGGTTCTCACACAGGGTCCCATTGCCCGATACGATGGGACAGCCGGGTATGTTTGCCTTGCGTATCTTTGGGAGGCAGTAGAGATCTCCAATGCGGGGAGTACGTGGAATGAGAGTCCGGAGGGTGTTCTGAAGGTCCGGATCAAAGGTTTTGATCAGAGTGTTGAGTTGACGAGTGTGTTCTTTGGTCGGATCCGCTGGTAACCGTCTGTAGTGTTTCACATTGTTTAGTTGTCGGTACACTTCTTCACAGTAGTCCGTTCTGTTCAGTATGACGGTGGCGACTCCTTTGTCTGCTGGTTTGATGACAATGTTGCGGTACTGAGTCACCCAGTCTCAGACAATACATTTCAGGAAACTTCCCTCTAACAGTCAAATAGGTCTTTGTATTCCAGTCCTGGAGTTACAGAGTGTGTACATTTGGATCAGGGTGGATTAGCCCCAGTCTGACACTGTCCCAGAGACCCAACTGCAGCTTTACAATCCAGTTAAACACCAGATTGCAGCTTTAGGTTTTTATCACAAAGAAGCTGTTTATAGATAAAAATCATCATGGATACGCAGACAATGTAAAATCACCATGGATACGGCGGAAAATGTGATGCGATTTCTCTCACATTTGTGCAAATGTGCGTTTTTTGCAAGGATCTTTCAAGTGATGGCGTGCAGTTGGATCGATGCATGAATGATCATGGTTGGTTGTATTGAATGTGTGTCTATCCAATAGAATGTTCTTTATTGCCACATATTTACGTTCCAATGTTTAGAACAATATCTCGGGGTCCTCCTCCTCTTTCTCTGTTTGAAAAAGAAAAACTCAGATTTTGTGATGGTTTCAGGGGCCGCTGAGTGTAAGAAAGTGAACACTGGATCTTCTCTCAGTGCCTGATAGGCCAGCACTGTGGTAGATACACCATTCCTTCCTGTTTTGTCCAGTTGTCTGAGATATTTTTGTCAAACATAAGAAGTTTGTTGCGATGAAATCATTCTGCTGTCCCCACCAACTCCTGACACCATCAGAAATTACCGGGTTGCAATAATTGATGACCAGAGATTTATGGCAATGAGGGTTTATTAACCTTACTGAGCAGATCTCACAAACATTTCTGCCCATACCTCCCACACGTGACTCCCTCTGTACCTGTGTCCATGTAAACATCCAGTCTACAACACTAACGTACAATTTCACAGTTCTTCAGAACAAGCACACTAATCATGAGCCATTAACAGTCTGAGTGGGCCAAGGAAGAGAGATGGATTGAGCAAATCGACCGAGCGGAGTGAGTTATGATGAGGAGCAATGGACAGATGAGGAGAGTCTTTGGGGATATGAATTCCAGAGTAGCTAAAAGCCAATAACTGAACACCCTGACAGTGACAGTGTGGAGGATGATGGGACGGGTTGTATGAGCAACAGGGCGAAGGTCAGGCTTTGATGAACAAACATTCCAGATCTCATCCCAGATAAGCTTCTCTGTCCCTTGACCATCCCTCAGATTTGCTACAAAGTCACTCAGAAACCCACTCCGGACAGCAGGTATCTCCATTTTAAAATGTTACTTCTTGTTTTCAAATTCCTCCCTGGTCACAATCCTCCCCATCTCAGCAACAACCTCCGAACTCTACAACCCTCCCTATCACTGCAATCTCCTCCAGTTCCTACAACTATCCCTATCTCAGTGACCACTTCCAGTCCCTACCCTCCCCCCCCCCCCAAATCTCTGTAACTTCCTCCAGTTCCTTCAATCCTCCCTACTTCACCAGCCTCCGACAGGGTAATTGTGTTCCTTTAATTCTGGCCTCTTCAATATTCTGATTTTCGCCCCTTCAAACCGTAAATCAGCTTCAGAATTATTTCAAAGCTTCATTCAGCTCCCCAATGACAAGGCACCTACTCGGCACCGACCCTCTGACAGTGCGGCGCTCCCTCGGCACCGACCCTCTGACAGTGCGGCGCTCCCTCGGCACTGCATTGGAATGTGAGTCTGTTCTTTTTTGTCTCTAATTCTGGCGTGGGTCTTGTACACACAACATTCTGATTTTGAAGGGAGGGTGCAAACTCAAAATGAAGACTCTTTTGATTTTGAAAGATGCCAAATATGTGAATATCAGATTTAATTGGACAAGTTTGAACTCACCAACATAACTTCCTGACAGTTAGTGTCAGATTTAGAGTCCGTGTTATTTGGTATTAAATTTGAAGTTGATCCCCACGTTTGGTGCTGACTGAGCAATCTCATTAATAAGCAAGAGATTGAGGAAGAAGTGTTCAGCCTAGATCAAACCTCTCGATTTCAGCCACAGCCTGTTTAATCATTCATTTAATCAGACAACTAAACTCAAACTCTGGGTATAAATCATTGAATTTCTGAGCAAGATCTAAGTGAATTTTAAATTGGAGGGAGATTGTGGGAGTTGAGCTGTCTCTGGGATCAGGAATCTGATTGGGAGTGGAGGGAAGAAGTTCTGACTGTTCCTATCCTGCTGTTCAATTCATTGTTGACTTACTGCAGAACTGATCTTAATGGTAGATCCATTTTGACAGGCAAACATTCTGGAACTTTCTCTTTGGTAGATAATGTTAATACTATACTGGACCAGTCACATAAATACTATGGCTACAAGAGCAGATCAGAGGCTCAGAATCCTGTGGCCAGTATTTATTACCCATCCCTAAATGCCCCTTGAGAAGGTGATGGTGAGCTGCCTTCTTGTACCCACCGCAATCCATGTGGTGTAGGTACACCCACAGTGCTGTTAGGGAAGGAGTTCCAGGATTTTGATCCAGTGACAGTGAAGGAATAGCCAATATATTTCCATGTCAGGATGGTAAATGACTTGGAGGGGAACCTCCAGGTGGGGATATTCCCAGGTATCTACTGTTCTTCTAGATGGTAGTAGTCTTGGGTTTGGAAGGTGCTGCCTAAGGACTCTTGACGAGTTGCTGCAGTGCATTTTGTAGATGATACACATGCTGTCATTGTGCATCAGTGGTGGAAGGATTAAATGGTTATGGAAGGAGTAGCGATCAAGCGAGCTGTTTTGTCCTGGATGGTGTTGGACTTATTCAGTATTGCTGGAACTGCACCCATCTGGGCAAGCGGAGATTACTCCATTACACTCCTGACTTGTGCCTTGTAAATGGTGGATAGGCTTTGGGGAGATAGGAAGTGAGTTACTCACTACAGGATTCCTTGCCTATGACCTGCTCTTGTAGCCACAGTGTTTATATGGCTGGCTCCAGTTCAATTTTTGGCCAATGGTAACCCCCAGAATGTTGATAGTGGGTGTTCAGCAATGGTAATGCTATTGACTGGCAAAGGGTGCCAGTTAGATCCTCTCTTGTTGAAGATGGACATCGCCTGGCACTTGTGTGGTGTGAATGTTAGTTGCCACTTGTTAGCTCAAGCCTGGACATTGTCCAGGTCTTGTTGCATTTGGACACAAACTACTTTAGTATCTGAGGAGTCGAGAATGGTGCTGAATATTGTGCAATCGTCTGCAAACATCCCACCTTCTGACCTTATGATTGAGGGAAGTCATTGATGAAGCAGCTGCAGATGGTTGGGTCTAGGATACTAACCTGAGGAACTCCTGCTGTGATGTCCTGGGAGCTGAGATGACTGACCTCCAACCACCACAACCATCTTCCTCTGTGCCAGGAATGACTCCAACCAACGGAGAGTCCCCAGTTCCCATTGGCTCCAGATTTTCCTCAGGCTGCTTAGAACATAGAAGATAGAACAGAACAGCACAGTACAGGGCCTTCAGCCCTTGATGTTGTGCCGAGCTTTGTCCAAACCCAAAATCAAGTTATTCCACTCCCTATTATTCTGGTGTGCTCCATGTGCCTATCCAATAACCACTTGAAAGTTCCTAAAGTGTCTGACTCCACTAATACAGCAGGCAGTACATTCCACACCCCAACTATTCTCAAGTAAAGAGTCTATTTTGGACATCCCTCCTATATCTCCCACCATGAACCTCATAGTTATACTCCCTGGTATCAGCTACATTCACCCGAAGAAACAGTCTCTGCACGACCACTCTATCTACCCCCGTCAACATCTTATAAACCTCTATTAATTCATCTTGCATCCTCCTCCACTCTAAGGAGAAAAGCCCCAGCTCCCTCAAGATTTTTTCATAAGATCTAACCTCCAAATCAGGCAGCATCCTGGTAAATCTCTTCTGCACTCTCTCCAATACTTCCACATCCTTCTTACAGTGAGATGACCAGAACTGAACACAATATTCCAAATGTGGTCTCACTGAGTGCTTGATGCCACACTCAGCTAAACACTGCCTCAATATCAATTAACTTTAAAGCTCTCAATGATTAACTCTTCAGTTTTCATTTACATACAGCAAATCATCTCAAATAAGATCAAATCTTGGTTAAGAACCAGCAGTCCCTTGGACGAAGTGGGTAGAGTCATTCAGCATAGAAGCAGACCCTTCAACCCATTTAGTAACATTTGGTCCATCACTTGCTACGTCTTGGTGATTTAAGTGTTTGTCCCCATGTTTCTCCAGATGCAGGAATCCGTGCCTCCACCACCCTCTCAGATAACACGTTCCATATTCCCACCAGCCTTTGGGTGAAAAATGTTTCCTCAGATCCTCCCTAAACCATTTAGTCCTCACCGTAAATCTGTAGTCTCTGGTCTTAGACACCTCTGTAAAGTTTTACAACACCAATTTTAAATCCAACCAATTTATTTGATAGTAAATTCGCGAGCTTTCGACTTTATAGCCTTCGTCAGGCAAATGCAGTGTTCTGGTCTGCAATTGCACTCATATCCACACTCATATCATATCTTAGACACCTCTGCCATGGAGAAAATATTCTTACAATCCAGCCTATCTTTGCCTCTCTTAATTTTGTACACCCCTATCAGATCCCATTTCAGCTTCCTCTGCTCTAGGGAAAACAAACCCAGTCAATCTAGTCTCTCTTCATAGCTGAAACTTCCTACCCCAGGCAGCATCCTTTGCATCTTCTCCAGTGCAATCATGCCCTTTCAATACTGTGGCAACCAGAACTACGGACAATAAACCAATGTGTTGCATCAAGACCTCCCTGCTTCTATATTCTACACCCTGGCTAATGAAGGAAGCATTCTGTATGCCTTCTTCACCACCCTATCTCCCTGTGCTACGACTTTCAGGATTTATGGACTTATACATCAAGGTCTTTTTGTTCCTCATATTGTGTAAATCCTACCCTTATTGAGCTCCCAAAATGCATCACCTCACACTTATCAGGATTAAATTCTGTCATTGCTGTGCTCAACTTACCAGCTGATCAATATCAGTCTTAACTTCAGACTGTCCTCTTTACTAACAACACCACCAACTTTCATGTCATCTGCAAATTTACTAATTATATTTTATATTGTTATATTTTTTTTGAAAAAGTGACCAAAGAGGTGGATGGGGGTAAGGCGGTTGATGTGGTATATATGGACTTTAGTTAGGCGTTCGATAAGGTGGCCCATGGAAAGCTTCTGCAGAAAATGCAGATGTATGGGATAGAGGGTGATTTAGCTAATTGGATTAGGAATTGGCTAGCAGATAGAAGACAGAGGGTGGTGGTTGATGGGAGATATTCATCGTGGAGTTCGGTGACAAGTGGTGTACCTCAGGGGTCTGTTTTGGGGCCCCTGCTGTTTGTAATTTTTATAAATGATCTGGATGAGGGTATTGAAGGATGGATTAGTAAATTTGCAGATGACACTAAAGTCGGTGGAGTGGTAGATAGTGAAGAGGGGTGTTATAGTTTGCAGAGTGACTTGGACAAGTTGCAGAGCTGGGCCGAGAGGTGGCAAATGGAGTTTAATGTGGAAAAGTGTGAGGTAATGCACTTTGGCAGGAATAATAAATGTGTAGAGTATAGGGCTAATGGTAGGATTCTTAATAGTGTTGATGAACAGAGGGATCTTGGTGTGTATGTGCATAGATCCCTGAAAGTAGGCAGTCAAGTCGAGAAGGTTGTTAAGAAGGCATATGGAGTCTTAGCTTTTATTGGTAGGGGGATTGAATTTCGGAGCCGCAACGTCATGTTGCAACTGTACAAAACTCTAGTGCGGCCGCACTTGGAGTATTGTGTGCAGTTCTGGTCCCCACATTATAAGAAAGATGTGGAGGCATTGGAGAGGGTACAGAGGAGGTTTACCAGGATGTTGCCTGGTATGGAGGGCAGGTCTTATGAAGAGAGGCTGAGGGATTTGAGGTTGTTTTCGTTAGAAAGGAGGCGGCTAAGAGGGGACCTTATCGAAACATATAAGATGATTAGAGGTTTAGATAGGGTGGACAGTGATAGCCTTTTTCCTAGGATGGAGAAAGCTAGCACGAGGGGACACAGCTTTAAATTAAGAGGTGATAGTTATAGGACGGATATCAGAGGTAGGTTCTTTACCCAGAGGGTGGTTAGGGAGTGGAATGCCCTGCCTGCGGCAGTTGTAGATGTGCCAAGTTTGATGGCGTTTAAGAGGTTAGTTGATAAGTTTATGGAAGAGAAGGGAATAGTTTAGTTTGGAGGGTCATTACTTTTTTCATAATTGGTCGGCACAACATCGAAGGCCGAAGGGCCTGTTCTGAGCTGTAATGTTCTATGTTCTATCTTCTACATTCACACTCAAGTTGTTAATTTATACACAGCAAGGATTCCAGCTCTAATTCCTGTGGTACATCACTGGTCAAAGGTTGCCAATCTCAATAACAGCATTCCACCTTCACACTTTGCCTCCTAGTAACAAGCCATTTTCAATCCAATTTGGTAACTTTCCTTGAATTCCTTGACCTCTAACCTTTTGGACCAGCCTTCCTTGTGGGATATTGTCAAAGGCCTGACTGAAGTCCATGTGAATCATATCAACTGTGCTACGCTCATCAATATATTTAGTTACCTTTTCAAAAAATTCCATTAAATTAGATAATATCTCCCACCAACAAATCTATCCCTGAGCAATTCCGGTCTTTCCAAGTGTTGATTAATCCTATCTCTCGGAATCCTTTCCAATAACTTCCACTACCATTAAACTAACTGGCCTGTAATTATCTGGCTTATCTGTGCTGCCCTTCTTGAACAAAAGAACCACATTAATTCTCCTCCTGTCATCTGGAACTTCATCTGGGGCCAATGGAGATTTAAATATCTCCATCAGGACCCCTACAATCTCTTCCCTTGCCTCCCATATGATACATCTCATCAGGCCCTAGGGATTTGTGCATCTTTATGCCCACTAATATCTAATGTCTAATCTAATACCTTCTCTTCATTAATCTTAACGTGCTTCAGAATTTCACCGTCCCAACTGAAATCTCCAGCTGCAATTTCTCTCTCCGTAGTGAACACAGATGACAAATATTCATTTAGGACCTTGCCCATTTCCTCTGGCTCCATGCGCAGATTCCTTTGTGGTCTCTAATGGGTCTCACACTTTTCCTGATCATCCTTGGGTTTTCCTTAATCTTATCTGTCAATGGTACTTTGTAGCCTCTCTTTGCCCTCCTGATTTCTTTTCAAAGCACTCTCCACTCGACACTCTCTGAAGGACCCCTCCCCTGTTTTTAGCATGCTCTACTTACTATATGCTTGCTTTTTATCAAACCATCGATATTCTTTGATATCCAGAGTTCTCTGGACATGCCGCCCTTTCCTTTCATTCTAAGTGGAACACATTGACCCTGAACTCTACTTCACTTTTAAAAGATCCCACTTTCCAAAAGGAGATTTCCCAGCATGTAGCTGCTCCCAGTCTACATTTGCCAGATCCTGTTTAATGATATTGAAATCAGTCTCCCCCCAGTTCAGGAATTTCCCTTATCCATTTCCAGAATGACGTTGAAACTCACAGAGTTACGGTCACTATCCCCAAAACGCTCACCCACTGACACTTTCACCACTTGCCCGAGGGTTAAGTTTAGCACAGTCCCATCCTGAGTAGGTCCATCTATGAACTATGAAAATTAGAGTTAGTGTGAGTGAAAATTCCTTGGGTAGCTCAGGCTTTGCAGCCCAAACATTGACAGCCCATGAGGGCTGTGGCATCCCAATGGGAGGTTAACGTACAGAAACCAGCCTGACCTGTACAACGGGTTCCTCACTAGGTCCTGCCAACTTCACCGACCTCTCATTACTTTCAGTATGTCACACATGATGTCACACATGCCTATGTTACATCATTAAGGATGTTCATAGGACAATCCTTAAAGGGGGCAGAACGAAATTATGGATCTGGCAGCAAGTGACAAAAACTGGCAAAAACTCTGGTGCGGCCGCACTTGGAGTATTGTGTACAGTTCTGGTCCCCACATTATAAGAAAGATGTGGAGGCATTGGAAAGGGTGCATAGGAGGTTTACCAGGATGTTGCTTGGTATGATGGGTAGGTCTTATGAGGAAAGGCTGAGGGACTTGACATTATTTTCATTAGAGAGAAGAAGGCTAAGAGGTGACTTAATTGAGACATATAAGATGATCAGAGGGTTAGATAGGGTGGATAGTGAGAGCCTTCTTCCTCGGATGGAGATGAATAGCACGAGGGAATGTAGCTTTAAATTAAGGGGTGGTAGTTATAGGACAGATGCTAGAGGTGAGTTCTTTACTCAGAGGGTAGTAAGGGCGTGGAATGCCCTGCCTGCAGCAGTTGTGGACTCGTCAAATTTAAGGGTGTTCAAATGGGCAGTGGATAGGCATATGGATAACATTGGAATAGTTTAAGATAGAGGGTCATAAAATTGGTTACATTGGTTGGTGCAACATCGAGGGCCAAAGGACCTGTACTGCGCTGTAATGTTCTATGTTCTATCTTCTAAATGAATCATCCCATTAAGAAATAGAAGATTTAAGCTGGAGAAGGATGAATTGCTCTAATCTCTGAAGCGTTTCATACCATTCCACATGCAATTAATTACACTTGAAATGCAGTGAATATTATTAGATAATACAGCACCTATATTGTGCAGAGTGTGATCCCACAAACAACAATGAGATGAACAGTTTGTTCTATTTTGTGGTTTTGGAAGGAGAAATGCTAGCTAGGGCCAATGTAACTTTTAACATCCTGGTACAGGTACAAGTGATCTCAGTTTAACAGTTGGTTAAAAGCTGAGCTCTGACACAGCAGAATTGCTTCAACATGGCATTGGAATATCAACACGGCATTGGAATACCAACACATGCAAGTCTTGGAGTTTAAACCACATCCTTGTGACCCAGAAATGAGCACAAGATTAACCAAAGCAAACACACAGAGGTGTAGAGAATGGGTCTCTACCTCGGTGGTTAGATTACAGAGCTGTTGTACAGAGCTCAGGTCAGACCTCATCTGTGTTCAGTTGTGAGCATCACACCCCAGGAAGGGAATATTGGCTTTGGAGGAGCATGCAAAGCAGATTTACCAAAATGATCCTGAGAAATAAAGGCTTAAAGTAAGATGCCTAGACTAGGCTTATATTTCTTTGAGTGTGTAGAGTTCAGGATAATAATGTTTAATAGGAACCAAAGCATCAAGTTAGTATGTGAGGAGAAGATAGAGGTTAATAGGATGAATAGGCAGGACCAATCTAACGATCATCAGAGATTAATAAAGAAGATCAAAATGGGTGAAAGTGTCGTGCACAAGAAAATCCTACAAGGGAAAGAGAATCCAGTCAGACATATTTAAAAACTCTGTACCTAATTGCATGCAGTATTTGGAATAAGGTCAATGAGCTGACAGCACAAGTAGATTCACACGGGTATGATTTGGTGGAGATTACTGAAACTTGGTTACAGGAGAATTGGGATCTGAATGTCCAAGGACACTCAGTATTCCGGAAGGATAGACTGGCTGGAACAGGAGGTGGAGTTACTTTATTGGTTAAAGATGACATCAAGGCTGTACTAAGAAATGAAACTGACACTAAGGGCCAATATGTTAAATCAATCTGGGTGGAAATAAAAAACCCAAGGAAGTAACATCAGAGTAATTTACAGCCCCAGAGCAATACTGCCAGAGTGAGGCACAGTATAAACCAAGAAATAGTGGGAGCTTGTGAGAAGGGCATACATAATCATGGGTGATTTTAACATGCACATTGACTGGACCAATCACATTGCAAAGGCAGCCTTGAGGGAGATTTCAGAGAGTGTGTGAGGGATTGTTTCTTAGAGTAATATGTTACAGAACCAACCAGGGAGCAGGGTATTTTAAATTTAGTATTATGTAACGAAAAGAGTTGATAAATAGTCTTGTTGTTAAAGATCCTTTTGGAAAGAGTGATCACAGTTTCAGATTCACATTGAGTGAGAGAAGACAGAGTGCCATACTAGTTTCAGCATTGGGCAGAGCTAATTATACAGGCCTAAGGAAAGACTTGACCCAAGTAAACTGGGAACAAATAATTGAGAGCAGGATAATTGAGGAACAATGTTGGATGTTCAGGGTGATATTGAATATCTCTCAATTAAAGTATCTTCCTGAGAGAAAGAGGAATTGTAAAAGGAAGGAAACCGTTCAATGGCTAGACAAGAAAGTCAAAAAGGATACATAGGCAAAAACTAGAGTGTGCCAAACTACAAAAGTTAGTGGCAAGCTGGAGGATTGGGAGAATGTTAAAGTTCAGCAAAGGCTACTAAAAATAGAATCAAAAGATCTAAGATGAACTATGAAAAGAAACTAGCAGAAAACAAACACAGATACCAAAAGCTTCTATAAGAATATAAAGAGGAAGAGAATAGCTGAAGTAATGATAGTCCTTCAGAGGACGATACCAGTGAGGTATTAATGGGGAACATAGAGATGGCGGAGACACTAAACCAATATTTTGCCTCTGTCTTCACAGTAGAGGATAATAAACATTTCCAAAAACTGTAGTTAATGCAGAGAAACTTGGTGTAATAACCATCACTGTGGAGAAGGTATTGAATACACAAATGGGTTTAAAGGCAGGTAAGATTCCAGGACCTCATGGTCTTGCTTCCTGGGGTATTAAAGGAAGTGGCAGCCAAGATAATTTATAAAGTCACAGACGTTTACAGCATGGAAACAGGCCCTTCTGCCCAACTTGTCCATATCACCTTTATTTTTTTAAAAACCCTTAAGCTAATCCCAATTGCCCACATTTGGCCCATATCCCTCTATACCCATCATACCCATGTAACTGTCTAAATGCATTTTAAAAGCTAAAATTGAACCCACCTCTACTACTACCTCTGGCAACTTGTTCCAGACACCCATCACCCTCTGTGTGAAAAAATTACCCCTCTGGACACTTTTGTATATCCCCTCTCTCACCTTAAACCTATGCCCTCTAATTTTAGACTCCCCTACCTTTTGGAAAAGATATTGACTATCTAGCTCATCTATGCCCCTCATTATTTTATAGATCTCTATAAGGTCACCCCTCAGCCTCCTACACTCCAGAGAAAATAGCCCCATTCTATCTGGCCTCTCCTTATAACTCAATTCATCAAGTCCCGGTAGCATCCTAGTAAATCTCTTCTGCACTCTTCTAGTTTAATAATATCCTTTCTATAATAGGGTGACCAGAAATAGGTTTTCCAAGTGTGGCCTTACCAATGTCTTGTACAACTTCAACAAGACGTCCCAACTCCTGTATTCAATGTTCTGACCAATGAAACCAAGCATGCCGAATGCCTTCTTCACCACTCTGTCCACCTGTGACTTCACTTTCAAGGAGCTATGAACCTGTACCCCTAGATCTCTTTGTTCTGTATCTCTCTCAAAACCACACTCTGGCTTCAGTCAAGAAGCCAATTTTGTATCCATTTAGATACCTCACACGGGATCCCATGAGATTTAACTTTATGCAACAACCTACCACGTGATAACTTGTCAAAGGCCTTGCTAAAGTCCATGTAGACAACATGAACTGCAGTGCCCTCATCTACCTTCTTGGTTACCCCTTCAAAAAACTCAATTAAATTTGTTAAACATGATTTTCCACTCACAAAGCCATGCTGACTGTCCCTAATTAATCCTTGTGTCTCTCAATACCTGTACATCCTGTCTCTCCAAATACCTTCCAACAATTTACCCACCACAGATGTGAGGCTCACTGGCTTGTAGTTCCCAGGCTTTTCCCTGCAGCCCTTTTTAAACAAAGGCACAACATTTGCCACTCTCCAATTGTCAGGCATTTCACCATGACTACTGATGATTCAAATATCTCAGCTGGGGACCTGCAATTTCCTCCCCTGCCTCCCACAACAACCTGGGATATACTTCATCAAGTTTTGGGGATTTATCTACCTTGACGCACTTTAAGACTTCCAGCACCCCCTTCTCTATAATTTGTATACTCTTCGAGACATCAATATTTAATTCTCAAGTTCGCTAACATTCATGCTTTTCTCAACAGTAAATACTGATGAGAAATATTCATTTAGGATCTCACCCATCTCTTATGGATCTGCAAATACATGACCTTGTTGATCCTTAAGAGGCCCCTACTCTCTCCTTTGTTACTCTTTCACCCTTTATGTATTTGTAGAGACTCTTTGGATCCTCCTTTGCCTTATCTGCCAAAACAATTTTGTGTCCCTTTTTGCCCTCCTGATTTCTCTCTTAACTCTACTCCTAAACCCCCTATACTCCTTAAGGAATTCATTTGATCCCAGCTGCGTATGCAGGTACCTCTTTCTTCTTCTTGACCAGGGCTTCAATATCCTGAGTCATCCAGGGTTTCCAACTTCTGTCAGCCTTGATGTTCACTCTAAGAGGAATGTATTTACCCTGCACCCTAATTAACATACTTTTGAAAGCGTGCCACTTACCAGATGACACTTTGCCTTCCTACAGATTCACCCAATTAACTTTTGAAAGTTCCTGATACCTTCAATACTGACCTTGTTCCAATTTAGAATATTACCTTTTGGGACAGACCTTTCATTCCCCATAACTTAAAACTAATAGAATTATAGTCACTGGTCCCAAAATGATCTCTCACGAACACTTCTGTCACCTGCCCTTCCTTATTTCCCAAGAGGAGGTTAAGTAGATTACATTGGTTGTGATATTTCAAAATTCCTTAGATTCTGGTAAGATCCCGGTAGATTGGAAACATGGTAGTGTGACAACCTGTATTCAAAAAGGGAGACAGGCAAAAAGTAGGAGACTATAGGCCGGTTAGCTTGACCTCTGTATTGGGGAAGTTGTTGGAATAAATCATTAAGGAGGAGATGAATGCGTATTTGGAAAGAAAGTTCAATCCACCACTGTCAGCACAGTTTTATAAAGGGAAAATCATGCATGACAAACTTGCTTGAGTTCTTTGAAGACATAATCAGGAAGGTGGATAGTGGGAAACCTGTGGATGTGCTATACCTAGAGTTCCAGAAGGTGTTTGACAAGTGCTGCAGGAAAGACTGATCCAAAAGGTGAGATCATAGGGAATTGGGGTAGAGTACTGGATTGGATTGAGGATTGGCTGATGGACAAAAAACAGAGTGTCAGGATAAATGGGTCCTTCTCAGACTGGCGAATGTAACTAGTGGCATGCCGCAGGAGTCAGTCCTCAGACCTCAAGTGTTTACAATCCAAATGAATGATCTGTAAGCATAGCAAAATTTGCAGATGACACTAAAATAGATGGGAAGGCAGGCAGTGAAAAGGATATAATTTGATATATTATTGTCACATGTATTCACAGACAGTGAGGAATATTGTTTCTTGCACAATATATAGACAAACCATACTGGACATAGAGATGGAAAGAAGAGGGTGCAAAATGTAGTGTTATAGTCACAGCTAGGGTGTAGAGAAAAATCAACTGGCACCAATAGTAATCCTGAGATCACTACCTTTGAGGTCCAACTTCTTAACTCTCTCCCTAGCTCCCTACATTCTGCTTTTAGGACCTCATCCTTTTTTTTTAAACCTATATCACTTGTACCAACGTGTACTACAACCACTGGCTGTTCGCCTTCTTCCTTCAGAATGTCTTGTAGCCACTCTTTCTTGTCTCTACCACCAGAGAGGCAACATACCATCGTGGAGTCTTGTTTGCAGCTACAGAAATGTCTGTCTAATATCTTTACAGTTGAATCCCCTATAACTATTGCACTGGCACACTTTTTACCCCTTCCCCCTGCAGCACAGTCAACCATGATGCAACAAGTTTGGTTGCTGCTGCTTTCCCTCGAGAGGTCATTCCCCTCAACAGTATCCAAAGTGATGTATCTGTTTGTGCAAGAGAATAGCCATAGGAGATTCCTGCCTATTTCTCTTGCTCTGTCTGGTGGTCACCCATTCCCTTCTTGCTAGGGGAGGTTCACCAGATTGATTCTCAGGGTGAAAGGATTGATGTATGAGGAGAGATTAAACAGTTTGGGCTTGTACTCACTGGAGTTTAAAAGGATGAGAAGGGATCTGATTGAGGGATATAAAATTTTAAAAGGGATTGATAAAGTAAATGTAGAACCAAATGTTTCCTGTTATGGGGCAATCGAGAACAAGAGGTCACAGGGATAGGTTGAGAGGCTGTAGATTTAAAACTGAGATGAAGAGGAACTACTTCTACAGAGGGTGGTGGATTTGTGAAATTCACTGCCACATCGTGCAATGAAGTCTGATCATTGAAGGGTTTCAAGAAGGAGATAGATTTTTTTCTAATATAAAAAGGGATAAGGGGAATAGGTGGATTTGAGGCCAGGGAGAGATCACCCATGATCTGATTGAATGGTGGAGCAAGCTCGAAGGGCTGAGTTTGCTGACTTCTGCTCCTCATTCCTATCTCCTTCTATCCTTATACTTGATAAATTATAAAAAATATATGCAGACACTGGAGATGTGCAAACAAATGTTTGCAGTGTGATACTCGAGTTAATACAATTATTGCAGTTTAACACCATGTTAATATAATTCTCAAATGCTTTGCAGTGTAATATTAGAGTTAATACAACTCTCATGAAGGACTGAATAGTCAAGAGCTTTCTTCTCAAAAAAGCAAAAGTTGAGATGGTTGGCTTATGAGGAAAGACTGATTGATTGGGGCTATACTCATTGGAATGAGAGGAGGGAATCTTACAGAAACATAAGATTATGAAGGGAATAGATAAGATAGAAGAAAAGAAGTTGTTTCCACTGCAAGTGAAACTAGAACTAGGGATTATTGTCTCAACGTAAGGGGAAGCAGATTTAGGACCGAGTTGAGGAGGAACTTCTTCACATAGAGGGTTGTGAATCTGTGGAATTCCCCGCCCAGTGAAGGATTTGAGGCTCCCTCACTGAATGTTTTTGAGGCAAGGATAGATATATTTTTGAACAGTAAAGGAATTGAGGGTTATGGTGAGCAGGCGGGTTAGTGGAGCGGAATCCACAAAAAAATCAGCCATGATCTTATTGAATGGCAGGACAGGCTCAAGGGATCAGATGACCTAATCCTGCTTCTAGTTCTTATGTTCTTGAGATAGGGCTTTAAGATTATGAAATAATTTATTAAGGTAACGCAAACAGAAGGTTTCCATCTTTGGGGGGCACCAGAATGAGAGACCATCAGTGTAAAATAGCTACTAATAAATCCATCAGTATCAGATAAATCCAATGAAGAATTCAGGAGAAGCCTCTTTACCCAAAGAATGGTGAGTGTGTGGAAATCATTCGCACAGGGAGCTGCTGAACTAAATGCTTTCAATGTATCGAAGAAGAAGCCAGAAAAACACGAGAGAGAAAGGAATTGAAGATATCCAGAGATGGTGAAAAGAAGAAGATAGGAGGACAATCATGTGGAACATAAATACCAGCATTGTTCAGATGGCTGATTGGCCTGTGCTGTGCTGCTAACTCTTTGCAATCTTCAGATCACAGTTCTCTGATTAATCTTAAGCTTGTTGTAAACCATTTTCATTCTAAGACCCTATCCATCTGTAAAAGCACAATCGCAGGTAGTGGAACCAGCAGAGAGGGGTCCCCCAGTCGAGAATCATGACCCCCTCACTATACCTGCATTTCAACAAAGCATGTTTGAGTGAGGTGACCTTTGCAGGTGATTGGATAGTGACAACAGAAACTTAAAACAGCTGTTGGTGTCAGCTGTTTACTGGGCGATTTCTGTGTCTGTACAAACACACTCCAGCTCCCTCCTGTGTCTACCCAGGTGACTTTGTGATTCACATTGTGACTCATTCAGATAACTTGGCTCTCTGCCATTTTCCTGCTCTTAAGCGTCGCTCCAGAAAGACCTGAATACTCTGTAATGACATGGACGCCAGACTTGTCCACTAACACAACAACTGCCAAAGAAACAGGTAATCTTCAAACAGATTCTCAACTCTGTTTTTCTGTTTAAACCTCAGTACTTGAAGTTGTATTATGTGTGGAGCTTATGGGGCTTAATTAGTGCTTAGATGTGGTTTACCTGAATTGAGTATTAACCTTTAAAACTTTTAACCTTTTTTGTTTTACATCAGCTAAATCTTTCAAGTTGTTTTGAAGGCTTTTAAAGCACCGAGTTTCACAGATTGGAGGTCTTTTACACAAACTCTGTCATTAACAAACAGAGCACTCATGATCCACAGTTATCGAAGTGTTATGGATGCAGTGCTAGGAACTGTACTGATCTGCGATTAATTGATGTTTTAAAGCATTGGTAAGAAGTTGGGGCAGTATCATATCTCTCTCTTTTTTAAGCAACCCCATATTACTCTCTTTGGAGCAGTACTGTATCCCTCTCAGAGCGATACCATGTATCTTGCCTGGAAGAGAGAGTATATTAACATGTCCTTGAGCTCAGAAGAAGATTTTGACCAAAGTGATTTCAGATGCTGACACACCTGTTGTCTGAATCCAACACTTACTATTTGATTCTAATGTTAGTATTTCAGATTCCCGATTTACTGAGAATTTAAATAACAATCATTTGTTCCGCATTATTAAAAATATTGATCAAGTTCAATAATTTGTTAGTTTCAGCGCCTGGGGTCCAGCACACCAACAGAAGCTTCTCAAACTTTAAGCTTAAGGTGCCTTGCATTGCGACTTGATTGGATTCACCATCAGCTTTCCAGCATTATTAATATTGAAAGGAATCTATTTAAAATATTCAGAGTGCAGTCACTGTGCTACAGGGAAGGGAGGGGAATAGGAGAGAGAATCACCTTGAGCCATCTCCATTACGAATATTAGCTATTTCCATCCCTATAACATCGCCTGACTACACTCCTGCTTAAATTTATCTGCTGCTCAAATCTTGATCCATCATTTTGTTACCTCTTCACTATTCTAGTGCACTCCTTGCTGGATGATCTTAGAACCTACACAGTGCACAAGGAGTCCATCCAACCCATCAAATCCTCACTGACTCTCCGTCAGAGCATCCCACCCAGACCCTATTTACGTAATCCCACGCTTTTACCCAACAATCACCCTAACCTACACATCATTTGATTGTGGGAGGAAACTGGAGCACCCAAAGGAAACCCAAGCAAACATGGGGAGAATATGCAAAATATGACCCAAGCCAGGAATTAAACCCGGGTCCCTGGCACAGTGAGGCAGTAGTGCTATACACTGTGCCACCTCATACCAGATCTTCACATTATAAACTTGAGCTCTTCCAAACTACAATGGAAAGGATGGAGACTCTATGTGGAGCAATCACATCACAGGCTGAGTGGAGGTTATGAGACATAATTTCTTTGGTTAAAAAAAAGGAAATAACTTGCATTTATATAGCCCCTTTCTCAACCATAGGAGACTGCAAAATGTTTCATAACCAAGTAAGTACTTTTAGAAACGTTGCCATGGTTACAATGAAAGGGACTGGATAATAATGAGTAGCAAGGTGAATGAATGTTTCAGAGTGTTTGGGATGAACTGCCCCATGTACATGGATATTATCCAGCACCGTCTGTGCAAAGAAAATCTTTATAAAGACAGTATGCAGCTGGCACCTGAAGCTTATCAAATAACTGACCCAAGCAGAACAATTCTTGAAAAACAGTTTCTTTCTTTATCAGGATAAGCAGTGCTAATTCTGGACTGACTCTCCAGGTGACTATGTTGGGGAATAATCTCAGTCAGAGAAGAATCACAGTGACACAAGTGGGATGTGTTCGCTGATGCCGTTTCCTGCTGAGAACCCCCCCACGCTCCAGTGCTCAATAAATTGCTGGAGAATGGCTCACGTTTGGCACAGCTCCCCAGTCTCCATCTCCCCGGCCACCAGCCACCTTTACTGGCAAAATCTATCACTAGCCAGTCTCACTGCCCCAGGGAAAGACAGAGCTAAAGAAGAATGGGGAAGAGAGATGAAAATAGAGAGAGGAAGAGAGGGAAAGAGGGAGAGGAGGAGGGAGAGAGAGAAGAAGCAAGATTGGGCAGTTGTCCAGCACTGCCTCTCTATACTCACCAGGGGAGCTATGGGGAGAGCCAGTAAAGAGGTAAAGAGTTAAAACAAGAGACAGATTAAGAGAGAGAAATGCTGAGAGCAGGGTTGGGCACACGTCTGTCACTGAGAACTGCCTAAGGCATTGTAGAAATATATTCTGAGGTCATTCTGCTGCGTTGGCTGGAACCCATAATTTTCCAGCAAGAAAGTATTGCTGGATAGGCCATATCTGGAGTGAAGAGGGCAAGCAATGAATGATAAGACAGCAGATACTAACCTTTGGTGGGTGAAATTGTTGTAGACTATTTGAGGTCGTGGATTAGAGCTGAAAATTAAAGCTTCAGCTGGATCACCAAACAACTCCTCAACTCATTCCAAACAATTAAATAGCAATCCCAAAGGAACAGAGTGCAGTAATGTGATTGTGATTTAGGTTTGAGGTCACCTCCCATTCTGGAACAGTTTACTGATGTATGAACTCCTGTTTTTGACATAGTTCAGCTGTGTCTCATTGGGGTGTGATTAGCTCCGATGGAAAGAGCAGAACTCACCTTCCTTGTTTGGACAGCTGATGAAATCCACACCAGAGACACATAATCCAGGCTGATATCCAGAGTGCAGTACAGAGGGAGTTAATCTGAGACACCATCTACCCTCGGTGGATATGAAAGGGCCTTTTTCCATTGTGTTCTGGGCCTGATGATTGTCAATAACCAATATTATTGACAAAACTGATCTGCTCATTTATCAAATTTGTGGGATCTTACTATGTGCTGATTAGGTGCTGCATTTTC
This sequence comes from Sphyrna mokarran, assembly GCA_024679065.1. Classification (NCBI taxonomy): domain Eukaryota; kingdom Metazoa; phylum Chordata; class Chondrichthyes; order Carcharhiniformes; family Carcharhinidae; genus Sphyrna; species Sphyrna mokarran. Next base: position 2,168,113 of record JAGIQG010000027.1, on the reverse strand, counting down.
TACATTGTAACACTATGGAGTTAAAGTTGTATAGTAATGCAAGTTCCTCCTTATTACAATAGAGTTAAAATGCAATTGTTTGGAAGTTCTTGAATGCAAAGCTCTGTGTCCATAATGTGGGTAATGAGTGTTAGTATAAAATGCTAATGCTAAAACGGGTGTTGGCTTTGTAAAGAATGTTGGTATTAGAACAAGTCTTCGTATTGTAATGACTCTGTATTGCAACATGTGTCAGTGCCAGAACAAAAACTTTTAACACATGTTGGTGCCATGCATGTCAATGCCATATATGTTATTGTAATATATGTCTGTGCAAGGAGAATCCGTGTTGTAATGAGCAAGTTTAAATGCTATTTAATTGGAAGTTAGTTTTTGGCTGTAAATTTTTTTTAGAAAACTGTAAACAAGCACTCCAATTCAATGCTATGTTTCCTACAGAACAAAGACTAAACTTCAGAAAATACCTAACTGGCTTATAAAGTGCTCTCAGTCATCCATGAATGTGAAAGGTGCTATACAGATAAAGAATAAAGAACAAAGAACAAAACAGCATGGGAAACAGGCCCTTTGGCCCAAGAGCCCGCGCCGCCACCCCGATGTTCCCACTTCTACCCGTGATCCCTGTCTATGTTTATAGATCTATGGATAAAAAACCAAATTTGAGACAATTTAGCGGGTAGATGCAGATGATTTTTTTCAAGCTGGAAACATCAACTAACAGCCTGGACCCAGAAACTGGAGCAGGAGGAGGCTATTCGGCCCTTTGAGCCTATTCCATCATTCATTACGATCATGTCCATTTATCCAACTCAATGATTTGATCCCCCCCCCCGTATCCTTTGATCACTTTTACCCCAACAGCTATATCTAATTACTTTTTGGAAATATACAGAGTGGGATTTCACAGCCTCACTTATCCTGAAACCATAAAATCCTGCCCAAGGTCAACAAACTTTACCATTGTCTGCCCCTTGCTCACTCCAATATCTATGGTGATGGTGGTGGGGGAATGGAGTAAAATTCTAGCCACAATGTTTTGGCCTCAACCACTTTCTGTGGTGGTGAATTCCACAGCTCACCACTCTCTGGGTGAAGAAAGCTTTGGGCTGAGACTGAGTTCGGAGTTATCTGGGCTTTTGTTTGACACCAACAGATTCGTACACATTCTGATGGAATCTTAGATTTTAAACAGATATCTACATTCAGTAAATTTACAACAAAGCTTGTCTTGTGTTTGTGCAGGTGTGAAAAATCTGGAGGAGCCAGTTTTTGATCAGTGTAATCAGTGTAGCATCATTGCAGATCAACATGTTTAGTGTGAAATCACATTATTATAAATCAGAACTCGCAGAGAAAAATGTAAACAGAGTCTAGTTTGGTCGCTCTGAGTGAATGTAATACGGGAAGAAAACTGCAGCCAGTGCACTGTGCTGACTTTTTGGGATTAATCCTGGTGTATCTCAGGGATCTGTTTTGGGGCCCCTGCTGTTTGTAATTTTTATAAATGATCTGGATGAGATCATTTATATTGAATTGAAGGATGGATTAGTAAATTTGCAGATGACACCAGGGTCGGAGGAGTGGTGGATGGTGAAGAGGGTGTTGTGGTTTGCGGAGAGACTTGGACGAGTTGCAGAGCTGGGCCGAGAGATGGCGGATGGAGTTTGGTGCAGAAAGGTGTGGGGTGGTTCACTTTGGCAGGAGTAACGGATGTGTAGAGTATAGTGCTAGTGGTCGAACTCTTAGTAGTGTTGATGAACAGAGGGATCTTGGTGTATATGTGCATGGATGCCTGAAGGTTGGCAATCAAGTCGGTAGGGTTGTTAAGAAGGCATACGGAGTCTTGGCTTTTATTGGTAGGGGGATTGAGTTTTGGAGCCGCAACGTCATGTTGCAACTGTACAAAACTCTAGTGTGGCCGCACTTGGAGTATTGTGTACAGTTCTGGTCCCCACATTATAAGAAAGATGTGGAGGCATTGGAGAGGGTACAGAGGAGGTTTACCAGGATGTTGCCTGGTATGGAGGGCAGGTCTTATGAGGAGAGGCTGAGGGATTTGAGGTTGTTTTCGTTGGAAAGAAGGCGGTTAAGAGGAGACCTTATTGAAACATATAAGATGATTAGAGATTTAGATAGGGTGGACAGTGATAGCCTTTTTCCTCGGATGGGACATAGTTTTGAATTGGGGGGTGGCAGTTATAGGACGGATGTCAGAGGTAGGTTCTTTACCCAGAGGGTGGTAAGGGTATGGAATGCCCTGCCTGCTGCAGTTGTAGATGCGCAAGTTTGGTGGCATTTAAGAGGTCCATGGATAAGTTTATGGATGAAAAGGGAACGGTTTAGGTTAGAGGGTCATTACTTTTTCTTAATTGGTCGGCGCAACATCGAGGGCCGAAGGGCCTGTTCTGCGCTGTAATGTTCTATGTTCTAATCTTGCTCAGCCATTTGTCTGCAAGTCGCAGGTTGTGGTCACAGACAATTCCTCTTAGTCACTCCTCAGACATAATTTCAACATTATATCATTGCAATCTCTTATATCAAACATCCATCAGGGATCTACGCTCCTGTTGACCATTTCCCAGGGTCTTGCTGTGAAGAACATCAATGTGTCAGACTCCCGCCCTCATTCAGTAGTCTAGGTCACTAAGCAACAGCTAATCCATGCAAGTTAAAGACAGACTTTCATCCCAATAGTCGCTTTACCAAAGAGTGTGCCAAAATACTTTACCATCAGTGAAGTGAAAGCAAAATACTGCAGATGATGGGAATCTGAAACAAAAACAGAAAATGCTAATAAACTCAGCAGGTCTGGCAGCGTCGGTGGAGAGAGAAACTCAGTTAACCTTCTGTATCCACATGTCTCTAAAAAAGATTCAACAGACTCAAAACATTGAGTTTCTCTCCATTAAATCTCTTAGCACTGAGGTACGTCCTGAAAAACTACTCGACAGCCAGGTACGAGGGAAGACAGATTTTCATTCACTTCACTCACTCCACTCTCCAAACACTGACTGCCCACTCAGGGCAGTTCCCAACCAGCTGACCCTAGGTCACATGACTCATTCCCTTAAAGGGGCTCTGCTCCAATGTACATTTGACTCTGTACACTGATGCTGCCAGATCTGCTGAGTTATCCAGCGTTTCCTGCTTTTATTTCTGTGGATGAAATTTTTTTGAAAGGTAGCCCCTGTTGTAATATAGGAAATGCACAAGTCAATTTGTGCACAGCAACAACAATGTTATAATAAAGAACAAAGAACAGGCCCTTTGGTCCTCCAAGCCTGCACTGACACATAACACCTTCCTAAACTAAAGACATTTTGTCTCTACACAGTTCATATCTCTTATTCGCTGCCTATTCACTATCTGTTAAGATGCTTCTTAAATGTTAGTCTTGTATCTGCTTCTACCACCTCCTCTGGCTGTTTGTTCTAGGCACTTACCACAACTCCTCAACACATGTTCGCACAGGGAAATGAAGACCCAACCACATCTCCCCACACAGGTCTGTGCCATCTCTGTGCTCACCCTCACTGACTACAGAAGATCATTGAACATAGAACATAGAACAATACAGCACAAACAGGCCCTTCGGCCCACGAGTTGCGCCGATCACATCTACCAATCCACAGACCTATCTATAACCCCCTATCCTATTCTTTTCCATATACTCATCCAGAAGTCTCTTAAAAGACCCCAGTGAGTTTGCCTCAACAACCTCCGACGGCAGTCGGTTCCATTCACTCACCACCCTCTGAGTGAAAAACCTACCCCTGACATCTCCTTTGTATTTGCTTCCCTGCACCTTAAATCTGTGTCCTCTCGTAGTGACCATTTCAGCTCGGGGAAATAGTCTCTAAGAGTCCACCCTATCTATTCCTCTCAACATTTTATAAACCTCTATCAGGTCGCCTCTCAACCTACGTCTCTCCAGTGAGAAGAGTCCCAGATCCCTCAACCTATCTTCATAAGGCCTGCCTCCCAATCCAGGCAGCATCCTTGTAAATCTCCTCTGAACCCTCTCAATAGCCTCTACATCCTTCCTATAATGAGGCGATCAGAACTGCGCACAATACTCCAACTGGGGTCTGACAAGAGTCTTATAGAGCTGCATCATTACCTCCTGACTCCTAAACTCTATTCCTCGATTAATGAAGGCCAGTACACCGTACGCCTTCTTGACCACTTCCTCCACCTGTGAGGCCGATTTAAGAGTCCTATGGATCCGGACCCCGAGATCCTTCTGCTCTACAACACAGCTAAGACTCCTACCCCTTATATTGTACTTCTTCATCCCATTATTCCTGCCAAAATGGACCACTACACATTTTTCTGCGTTGAAGTCCATCTGCCACTTCTCCGTCCAGTTTGATCCTGTCTATGTCCCGCTGCAACTTTTGGCATCCCTCCAGACCATCCACAACACCACCGACCTTTGTATCATCGGTGAACTTACTAAACCATCCCTCCACTTCCTCATCCAGGTCATTTATGAAAATGACAAACAGCAGGGGTTCCAGAACAGATCCCTGGGGCACTCCACTGGTTACCGACCTCCATGCAGAACAAGGCCCGTCCACAACCACTCTCTGCCTTCTGCCGGCAAGCCAGTTCTGGATCCACGAGGCCAAAGCCCCTTGAATCCCATGCCCTCTCACCTTCTCCAGAAGCATGTTGCAACATGGCAGTCAGATCTGGTGCACAATGTCACAGTCACCTCTGCCCAGTCTCCTTCCTCACCTGGGTGAGGCATTAAATTCTGGGTAGGCCTTAACTGGTCACCCAGTGTAATATCACGTTAACCAGGCAGTGTCAGTGGGAGTGGGATACACAGTCACACCCTCGCACCACTTTCACACACACCCTGAATGTGAAGCAAAATCCAAATCTGCCATGTAGGATCAGCTAATGCCACTTGAACCCTGTGTGGAGCCTGGATGTTCTGAACTGGAATAGTTCAAAAAGAAAGCCTGAAGGGGGCAAATTCACACAACGGCTGCGATTGTGCTCCCTGTCTTCAGAATCAGCTAAGGTCACCAAAATTGCCATTGACATTACTGAGTGGGCCGGTGATTAAACCGAGAAGAAAATCACCTTCATTCCATTGAGTTTGGCAGGATTAAAGATGTTACTGATAGAGGAAGAATCATAAAACATCTTGCTATCTGGAACTTGCTATCACAAAGTAAGCTGTGCCAAATGTCCTCCAGCCAGGCATAGCGCCAGATAACACACTCATTATCCCCGTTGCCAAGGTTACTCTATAAACTGGCCAATATAAAGAGGCTTGTTTGGAGCAGCTTATCTCCAGTTCACCTCCTTCTCTTTCCCTTTTCTACTGACTGTAGATGCAACAGCTTGTCTTGGGAAGTGTGCACTGGGGAAGGTGGATCTTACGTTGTTGTTCTGATGTTGTTGTCATTGAAATTCATAGAATGATAGAATCCCGACAGTGCAGAAAAAGGCCATTTGGCCCATTGAGCCTGCACCAAGAACAATCCTACCCAGACCCTATATCCAGAACCAAATGTGTTTTTCCTGCTAATGCCCCCGACACTAATAGTCAATTTAGTAAGGCCAACAATCTAACCCGCACAACTTTGGACTGTGGGAGGAAACCGGAGTATCTGGAGGAAACCCATGTAGATACAGGGACAATGTGCAGACTCCACACAGACAATAACCCAAAGCTACAATTGAACTCAGGTCCCTAGCACTGTGAGAGAGCATTGCTAACCACAATGCCAGTGCACCACTCTAACCATGAGTTCCTGCTTTGCTGAATCCCCCACTGTCTGCACTCAGATCCGTTCTCCTGTGCACAGGAACTTCCTGAGGGAGGGCTAGTTTCAGAGAGGAGAATTGGATTAAAATGTGGTGGAACCTGGCCTGTATTAACTGTATTGTCAAATTATATAGGCGTCATAGAAGAGTGGAAATACAATCCTATCGATTTACTTATTCATGTTGTTTATTTTTTCATGACTCGGACTAAATATAATTTTATATTACACTCAGTATGCTGACGTTACACTGGGGTGGGGCTCCTGGGGGCAGGATACCTCCCCATTTATTCCAGCAATCCAAGTATTCAGCACGTCCACGCACTGACACTCACTCCCACATTCACACACTCGATATCCACGCAACATCTCACCATACATCCATTCTTCATCCAGCCCCAACACCTAACAAATAAATACCCTGTCCGTATGCACACTGCATCCTTCACATAACCCAGTCTCGTCCAGTAATCAGATTCTGCCTTGTGCTGCCTAATCCGATCTGCCAATAGTATCAATGGATAATCGGGGAAATCTCTGCTGGCTCTGGCAGTGTCTATGAAGAGAGAAACTAAGTTAATGATTTGAGTCCAATGTCAATCTTTGGACCTTGAAACATTACCTCTGTTTCTCTCTCTACAGACACTACTAGACTGGCTGAGGTTTTCCAGCATTTTCTGTTTTTATTTCAGATTTCCAGAATCTCCAGTATTTTATTTTTGGGAATTGTAAAGGTTCGATAAGTTGGTTTTTGTAAATTTTGCAAGCTCCCAGGTCACTGGAGGGCCTGATTGGACTCTGTGCATCAATAACGTTCAGTCTTTCCAGAGTTATTGACATTGTTCAATGTTCAGCAAGCTTCTGTCACAAGTGTGGAATATCACACCCATTTATTAACCTGGGGATTGACACATCTTCCACTCACTTAGACTCAGTGCAGTGCAGAGTAACACCAGTCTCTGGTGTGTTTGCTGACTGCTAGTTCCATCCCCAGCTATGTACTAACTGGAATGCGCTGCCTGGGAGGATGGTGGAGGTGGGATGCCTCATATCCTTTAAAACATACCTGGATGAGCACTTAACAAGTCATAACATTCAGGGCTATGGGCCAAGTGCAGGTAGATGGGATTAGGTGGGAGATCAGGTGTTTCTCCGTGTCGGTGCAGACTCGATGGGCCAAAGGGCCTCTTCTGCATCGTATGATTCTATGATTCTGTGAGGTTAAGAAATTATGGCCAACACCACAAACTGTTAGTCTCCATTCAGAATGTGCAAACATGAAGAGCAGTGAAGCATTATAACAATAACTGACATTTGAAGAGCATCCTCGATGTATGAAAAGTTGTAAATGATAATTATTTGAGAAAGTAATTGTCACTGAGCCACATGAGGAGATATCAGGTCTGATGATCAAAACCTCAATTTAGACGGAAGTTTGAAGGAGACCGATAAAGGAGCTAAGAGAGGCAGAAAGGTTGAGGAGGGCAATCCGGAGCTAAAAGCCTTGACAGCTGAAGGCCACGATCCCAGTGGTGGAGCAAAGGAAGTTGGGAATCTCTAGAGGCCAGAATTGGAGCATAGAAATCTGGGAGTATGACTGTGAGCTCTCTCCTGGATACCTGAAAGTTTCCAGCCTGTCTACAGAAATAAACTCACCATCATTTCCCATAGCAGTGCTGTAGAGAATCCTCCAGACCTTCCAAGAGCTCTGGGCTGGTCTATTGCTAGCTGGTCAAATTTCTCCAGATCAAATTTGAGGAGGTATTCGTGTTGCAGATGTTACCAAGTGTGCACCAGTTTCCATGTGTCCATGAAGGTAGGTCATTCTCAACCAATTGGTTATATTTGGACTGTAGCCACTGTTATGTTTTAGATAAATAACAACAACTGTAAGACAGAGAGTGGTTGTGGACGGGTCTTTTTCTGCATGGAGGTTGGTCACCAGTGGAGTACCCCACTGTGCTGTTTGTCATTTTCATAAATGACCTGGATAAGGAAGCGGAGGGATGGGTTAGTAAGTTTGCCAACGATACGAAGATTGGTGGTGTTGTGGATAGTCTGGAGGGATGTCAAAAGTTGCAGCGTGACATTGATAGGATGCAAGACTGGGTGGCAAAGTGGCAGATGGACTTCAATGCAGATAAATGTGTAGTGGTCTATTTTGGCAGGTCCAATGGGATAAAGGAGTACAATATCAAGGGTAGGAGTCTTCGCTGTGTTGAGGAGCAGAAGGACCTTGGGGTCCAGGTCCATAGGACTCTTAAATCGGACTCACAATAACACCCATCTGTCAATAACACCCATCTGTCAATAACACCCATCGCTCTCAGCAAAAATTAGGAAGTATGATTGTTCCAACTGCCCAGCTGCCCAGATAGTTTTGTGAGGGGAGACTTTGCCAGTGGAGTTAGTTTGAGAAAGAATCTTTGGCGTTAAATCCTGCAGGATTTCCCCAGCGATCCTACCTTTCTCCAGTCTAATTGCAAATCCTCCACAAAAGTCATAATGGCCAATAGAGAAGACACCTTGCTGAGGTTTAAAGGCAGGTTGTTAGATTGTTTGTAGCTCTGAGTGTTTGTATTTATTGATAACTATCAGCAGTTATTGTCAGCCTTTGGAAAATGGAACTGGCAGCCAACAGGAAACAACACTGGTTTCTAGCGCTCCTCCAATTGGCTAAAGCTCAGGGATCTCACAGATTCAGAATGTAGGGACGGGTTATGAGTGCGTTCAATAAGATTCATTTCTGGGAGTTAAGCTGGTGCCTGGGAAGCGAGTTTATATTGATCCAATTGGAACACAGCCCACTGCAACACATGGTTCAAAAGTACAAATTCCTCAACCTTTTCAAATATGTTAAAGATAAATGCAATAGGGTGTAAAGTTTTCAGCTTTGCCAGCCCCATTGTCAGGCTCTGATTGGTGCATTGAGCTGATCATTAGACCCTGTACAATCACACTGCCACTTCTCATTTTTTTATATCCACAATAAATAGAAGAAATGATTGGTTCAAATGCTGGTGATGTTTGAGGAACAAATATTATCAAGAATACGGGGGCAACAAGCCAGCTTTAACATCCAATTATACATGTAAATAGCTTACTGCTCACCTCTGACAGCGCGGCACTCCCTCAGCACTGGCCCTCTGACAGTGCGGCACTCCCTCAGCACTGGCCCTCTGACAGTGCGGCACTCCCTCAGCACTGGCCCTCTGACAGTGCGGCACTCCCTCAGCACTGGCCCTCTGACAGTGCGGCACTCCCTCAGCACTGACCCTCTGACAGTGCGGCACTCCTCAGCACTGGCCCTCTGACAGCGCGGCACTCCCTCAGCACTGGCCCTCTGACAGCGCGGCACTCCCTCAGCACTGGCCCTCTGACAGTGCGGAACTCCCTCAGCACTGGCCCTCTGACAGCGCGGCACTCCCTCAGCACTGGCCCTCTGACAGCGCGGCACTCCCTCAGCACTGGCCCTCTGACAGTGCGGCGCTCCCTCGGCACTGACCCTCTGACAGTGCGGCGCTCCCTCAAATATACACTCAAATGGAGGATTAGACCTCAGGGGTGACAGCGTGTTGTGTGTTTTATTTGGAACGGTTATGATCATCTACTGTATCAGAGGGTGATGGATATAAAAGGCAGTAAATGAGATCATTTAAAAATTGCTCAGAAGGATGCAATTCCATCAGGGAGACAAATATAAGTCAACACAATTCCTGAGAATGATTGTCAACACACTGAGTACAGAATGAATCCAATATCCTGTCCCATTTAATTCTCTTTCTAATGTCAGGGATCCTGCATCAACGATACATCAGACAACAAAACTGTAGCGTAATTTTGTTAAAAATAGTTATGTCATTTCAGGCTGCAAAAAAGCTTTAAATAAGTGATTAGGTTGGCATCCAATTTTGGCAACCTTTCTTGAATAAAATTCTTGAGGTGCTGTTTCCTGCACTAATTTAAAAAACAGAATCAGCGGCTGAAAAGTAATAAGCTGCAGGTAAACTCTGCTAATTGAGGCTAAAATGCGCCAAATCTCATCACCTCCCAGTCTCAGGAAAGTGTCCCAGTACACTGGGGCTGAGACCGATAGCTCGGTCGAGAGCGAGATGGGAGATAGAGTAAGCTTGGATGAGAAGAGATGCACCAGGGAGAAGGAGGTTCCGAGTGGTCTTGGAGGTCTGGAGTGTGTCTGTTTCAATGCGAGGAGCGTAACAGGAAAAATGGATGAACTTAGGGCCTTAATGTTTGTGAGGAACTTGGATGTGGTTGCAGTGACAGAGACGTGGTTAAAGGAAGGGGAGCAGTGGCAACTGAACATTCCTGGGTATAAATGTTTCAGGCGTGACAGAGGAGGGTCCAGAAGAGGTGGGGGAGTGGCGTTGTTAGTTAAAGAGAGCATCACGGCAGTGCAGAGGGAGGACAATACAGGGGAGTTAGGAGTGGAGTCGTTGTGGGTGGAGTTGAGGAATAGAAAGGGGGCAATTACTATGCTAGGGGTGTATTATAGGCCACCCAACAGCCCACGGGCAGTTGAAGAAGGCATATGTAAAGACATTTTGGATAGGTGCAGAAAGAACAGAGTCGTTATAGTGGGAGATTTTAATCTCCCTAGGGTGGATTGGAAAGTACCTAGAGCTGGGGGTTTGGATGGGCAGGAATTTGTAAAATGTGTACTGGAAGGATCGTTGGAACAGTATGTGGCTAGCCCGACTAGAGAAGGGGCTATATTGGATTTAGTTCTGAGTAATGAGCCAGGGCAGGTGGTTGATGTTGTAGTAGGGGAACATGTGGCTAACAGTGACCACAATTCTGTCTACTTTAGGATACAGATGGAAAAGGATACTTGTTGCCCTAGGGGCAGGGTGCTGAATTGGGGGAAGGCTAACTACGGTCGAATTAGGCAGGAACTTGGGGAAACTGATCGGGAACGGTTGTTTGAGGGTAAGTCCACGCTAGGCATGTGGGACTCTTTCAAGGAAATACTGAAAATGTTGCAAGATAAGTATGTGCCGGCCAAGAGGAAAGATGGGAAAGGTAGGATTAGAGAGCCGTGGATTACTAGGGATATTGAAGACTTGGTTAGGAAGAAAAGAGAAGTGTATGATAGGTCAAAGCAGCTGGGAACCGAGACAGCATTGAAGGAATATAGAGAGAGTAGGAGGGAGCTCAAACAGGGAGTTAGAAGGGCAAAAAGGGGGCATGAAATGATTTTGGCGGATAGGATTAAGGAAAACCCAAAGGCTTTTTATTCCTATGTTAGGAATAAAAGGATGGTTAGAGGAAAAATCGGACCTCTTAGGGACAGAGGAGGGGAACTGTGCTTAGAGCCCGAGGGAATGGCGGAGATCCTGAATGAATACTTTGCGTCGGTATTCACGAAGGAGAGGGGCTTGTTGACAGCTCCTGTCTCTGAGGGAGCTGTGGACCAGTTGAGGGAAATATCCATACCGAGGGAGGAAGTGTTAGAGCTTCTAGGTAGCATTAAAACTGATAAATCTCCTGGGCCTGATGGCATTTATCCCAGACTGCTTAGGGAGGTGCGAGGTGAAATTGCTGGGCCTCTGACGCAAATCTTTGTCTCTTCCTTGGACACAGGTGAGGTCCCAGAGGACTGGAGAATAGCTAATGTTGTACCGTTGTTTAAAAAGGGTAGTAGGGATAACCCTGGAAATTATAGGCTGGTGAGTTTGACATCAGTGGTAGGGAAGCTGTTGGAGGGGATTCTTAGAGATAGGATGTATAGGCACTTAGAGCGTTGCGATCTGATTAGGGATACGCAGCATGGATTTGTTAAGGGGAGGTCGTGCCTTACAAATCTGGTAGAATTTTTTGAGGAGGTGACAAAAACAGTGGACGAAGGGCGAGCCGTTGATGTCGTCTATTGGATTTTAGTAAGTGTTTGACAAAGTCCCTCATGGGAGGTTAGTCGAGAAGGTCAAGGCAAATGGGATACAAGGACAGGTAGTTAGATGGATAAGTAACTGGCTTGGTAATAGGAGACAGAGAGTAATAGTGGAAGGGTGTTTCTCTAGCTGGAGGTCGGTCACTAGTGGTGTGCCGCAGGGCTCGGTACGGACCTCTTCTATTTGTAATATATATAAATGACTTGGAAGAGGGAGTAAGTGGAGTGATCAGCAAGTTTGCAGACGATACAAAGATGGCTGGACTTGCGGATAGTGAGGAGCATTGTCAGGCGATGCAGCAGGACATAGATAGGCTGGTAGCTTGGGCAGATAGATGGCAGATGGAATTCAATCCTGATAAATGTGAGGTGATGCATTTCGGGAGAAAGAATGTAGGGGGGAGGTATATGATAAAGGGTAGACCTATTAAGAGTATAGAAACGCAGAGGGACCTGGGGGTGCAGGTGAACAAGTCTCTGAAGGTGGCAGAGCAAGTGGAGAAGGTTGTGAAGAAAGCATATAGTATGCTAGCCTTTATAGGAAGGGGTATAGAGTACAAGAGCTGGCCTTTAATGTTGCAGTTGTATAAAACGTTGGTTAGACCTCATTTGGAATACTGCGTCCAGTTCTGGTCGCCTTACTACCGGAAGGACGTGGAGACTCTGGAGAGAGTGCAGAGGAGGTTTACCAGGATGCTGCCTGGTATGGAAGGTCTGAGTTACGAGGAGAGATTAGGCAAATTGGGACTGTTTTCCTTAGAAAGACGTAGACTTAGAGGAGATCTGATAGAGGTGTACAAGATTTTGAAGGGGATTGATAGAGTAAACAGGGTTAAGCTTTTTCCTAGGATGGACTCAAATAGCACGAGGGGTCACGGGCTTAGGGTGAGGGGGGTAAGGTATAATTTGGATGCTAGAGGGAGTTTTTTCACACAGAGGGTGGTGGGGGTATGGAATGCGCTGCCAAGTAAAGTGGTGGAGGCAGGTACTCTGGAGTTATTTAAGAAATACTTAGATGGGCACATGAACAGAATGGGAATGGAGGGGTATAGAAAACTGATTTAAAATAGGGATCATGAGCCTTGGGAGTCCCTGGGAAGTGTGTAAATAGATGATGATATTGATGTATTTGTTTTTATCCTACAGGTGCTATGGTCCATCTTGTTGTCTAACAAGGGGCATACACGCGATGGGTCGTGAGAGGACTGCTCTTGGATCTTTTTCAAGAGTATCCTAGTGCTTCACGTCGTTAGTGTATGCTTGACCTGGACCATCTGATGGGCAACACGACAGCTCAGTGACTATCGCTGTGCTGTGCAGATGCATGGATTTGGGCCTGTGTCTGTGGGAGTTTGCACATTCTCCCCATGCTTGCGTGGGTCTTCTCCGGGAGCTCCGGTTTCCTCCCACATCCCAACGATGTGCTCTTAGGCTAATTGGGAAAACAAATTCTCCCTAAATTGTCTCAAATTTGGTTTTTAATTCATAGATCTATAAACACGGACAGGGATCGCGGGTAGAGATGGGAACATCGGGGTGGCGGCGTGGGCTCATTGGGCCAAAGGGCCTGTTTCCCGTGCTGTTTTGTTCTTTGTTCTTTGTTCTTCTTTGTACACATGTCCCAAAACTGATTTGGGGAATGACCGCCTTAATCCCAGCTCCCCTCTTTCAGTTTTGCTGTCCCCCATGATGAAGGCAATGTCACTGTCTCCCAACCCCCTGCTCCCCGGATTCCCTCCTCCTAACAACACAAGCTCTGCTCTGTTTTGGGGTTGGGAAATGTGAAATGGTTTTCGTCTAGTTAATGTTTACTTCCTGCTTATTCCCGAAGCCCTTCACCTGGTTCAATTCCATCATGTATCGATTTCCTACAACTCCTCATAGAATCCCTAAAGTTAATTCAGGGTTCTGATTATTCATCAGCCTGGGAATCCTCACATTGTGCATAGAATCATAGAATCTTTACAGTGAAGAAGGAGGCCATTTGGCCCATCTAGCCTGCGCTGATTCTCCAACAGAGCATCCTAGCCAGGCCTTATCCCATAATTTCGCATATTTACTCTGCTAATCCAAAATTACTCCACTAATCCCAGAGTACATAAGGAAATGGCCCTGAAAATAGTAGATCCATTGTTGGGTATTTTCCAAAATTCTTTGAACTCTGAAGTGAAATTTCTTTACCCAGAGAGTGGTGAATGTGTGGAATTCACTACCACAGAATGTAGTTGAGGCCAAAACATTGTGTGATTTCAAGAAGAAATTCGATATAGCTCTGGGGGCTAAAGGGATCAAGGGATATGGGGAAATGGGGGAATCAGGATATTGAATTCAATGATCAGCCATGATCAAGATGAATGGCAGAGCAAACTTGAAGGGCGAAATGGCCTCCTCCTCTTTCTACTTTTTATGTTTCTAACCTACACATCTTGGACAATCAATCTAATTTGCACGTCTTTGAAGGGTGGGAGAAAACCAGAGTAACTGGAGGAAACCCACACAGACATGGGGAGAATGTACAAACTCCACACAGATAGTGACCCAAGGCCGGAATTGAACTTGTGTCCTTGGTGCTGTGTGGCAGCAATGTTACAGTGGTGCCCAGAGAATGAAGAAGTGAAATTATGAACTTTGAATCACAGAGTTCCACAGCACAGCAAGAGGCCATTCAACCCATTATCTTATGTTGAACACTGTTTTAGAGTTCTTTCCCCATGCACTAAAATGGCCGACTCAACCCAATGCAAAGTCTTGACTTTATTCATTAGAAGCAAAAGAATATCACTTGTCTCTTTCTGTAAGACCATAAGACCAAAAGATATAAAGCAGAATTATACCACTAGGCCCATCAACTCAGCTCCACCATTCAATCGTGGCTGATAATTTTCTCATCCCCATTTTCCTGCCTTTTCCCCATAACCCCTGATCCCTTGATTAATCAAGAACCTATCTCTCTCTGTCTTAAAGACACTCAATGACCTGGTCTCCACAGACCTTCTGCGACAAAGAGTTCCACAGATTCACTACTCTCTGGCTGAAGAAATTCCTTTTCTTCTCTGTTGTAAATGATCATTCCTTTAGCCTGAAGTTGTGCTCTCTGGTTCTAGTTTTTCCTACTAGTGGAAACATTCTCTTCACGTCCACTCTATCCAGGCCTCGCAGTATCCTGTAAGTTTCAATAAGATCCCCATTCATCCTTCTAAACTCCAGAAAGTACAGACCCAGAGTCCTCAAACAACAAGCTCTTCATTCCAGGGATCATTCTTCTGAACCTTTCTGGACTATTTCCAAGGCCAGCACATCCTCTCTTAGATATGGGGCCCAAAACCGTTCATAATACTCAAATAAAGTCTGACCAGAGCCATATGTGGCCTCAGAAGTACATCCCTGCTCTTGTATTCTAGCCTTCTCGACATGAATGCTAACATTATATTCGCCTTCCTCGCTGCTGATTGAACCTACACATTAACCTTAAGAGAATCTTGAACAATGACTCCCAAGTGCCTTTGTGTTTCTGATTTCCTAAGCATTTTCCATTTAGAAAATAGTCTATGCCTTACACTTTTCCACATTGTATTCCATCTACAACTTCTCTGCCCACTCTCCTAATCTGTCCAAGTCCTTCTGCAACACCCCTGCTTCCCCAATATTATCTGTCCCTCTGTCATTCCTTTCAAGAACTTTCATTAATGAAGGAAAAGAACTTCTAATCAGTGATGTACAGATACAAACACACAGGGATAATTCTGTGGACAGTGCTGTTAGACAGGGGCTGGGTGGAGTTGTGGAGAGTACTATATCCTGAAATCTTTGCTCCATGCAGATGCTAAAATTCCCCTGCCCCCTCATACTCCTGGGCAGGAAGAAACCTATGTTTTAATCTCAAACGGAATAAAGCCTGCAACAAATAAAAAGGATACTGAAGAAAGAGAATTTTGACTGCAGTGAATAATTTTCCGAGTAAGTTTGATGATTTTAGTGCAAGTGATATAGTTTTTAATGTGTTTATTGTGTTTGTTTTTCTGACTCTATATTAATTTAATTTTATGTCTGAATATTCACCTGGATCAGGAATAAGAATGAACCCACCAATGTGATAAGTTTAGTTTGTGGAATTTCATTGGTTGCTTTCCTGATCTTTATTTCAATAACTTTACTCAGCGAGTTCTTGATGTGGAGATACCAGCGTTGGACTGAGGTAAACACAGTAAGAAGTCTCACAACACCAGGTTAAAGTCCAACAGGTTTATTTG
Organism: Sphyrna mokarran; assembly: GCA_024679065.1. NCBI lineage: Eukaryota > Metazoa > Chordata > Chondrichthyes > Carcharhiniformes > Carcharhinidae > Sphyrna > Sphyrna mokarran. The sequence goes on along the minus strand of JAGIQG010000027.1, from coordinate 2,152,172 downwards.
GTAGCAAAATCCATTAGCTTTTGGAGCACTGACCCTTTGTCAGGTAAGCACGAAGGGGCAGTGTTCCGAAAGCTAGTGGACTTTGCTACTAAATAAACCTGTTGGACTTTAACGTGGTGTTCTGAGACTTCTTACTGTGAGTTCTTAGCAGCTTACAACTGTGAACTATGTGATCCTACATTTCTGCCAGATGTGATTTGGTTCCATGTACATTTATCGTGGGGATCGTTTATACACAAGACTTTTAATCACCTTGATAATTATTTTATTATTGAATCCTCCTGTGCAGTTTCATATTCCTTTGAGGTCTTTCTGCTTTAAACTGTTTCTAGCGTGCTGGTGTCTGGTCCACTACTGCTGGGGTTTTAATCTCCCTGTGAGTTATTTTTACTGCTCTGGTAAACACACTTGTGTTCAATTGCCGTCTGTGCTATTTTGATGTTACTGTTAGGGCATGTTACAGCCTAGGGGCTAAAAGTTATCTTTCTGTGGTCTAGTGCCTGCCAGGAATGTGTATTACAAAATTGCACTCCCCTGCTCTACAGATTCTGTCTCTCATAAAATAAATGGTCAGAATGCAGGACCTGAGTGTCGGGAAGTTTTACAAACTTCCTGGTGTAAGTCAGAATCAGAAGGTTCTGATACTAACCCTGGGGGGGTCTGGTGAATCTCATTCGCACCTTCTCTCAATGTCCTTATTCAATTAATTTGTTTTGTCAATTGCTACCCTGCAGCGTGCCGGTTCATTAACATACGGGCAACTTTAACAGCTAAATATTCTTTCCTGTCACCTATTCAGCAATCCATTTTTCACTGGCTGATTCTCAGTTCATGTTTAGCATTGATGCTTAATTCTGTGAAAACTATTGGTCAATTGGTCAACGAGTGTGTGTCTCTGAATAAATATCTCTTTTCCTCCACAATCTTGTGTTATCTCCAAATCTAAACATTGTCCTTCTGAACCTGAAGAGGTGGAAGAATCAATTACTGGGGGGCACAGGTTTAAGGTGTGAGGGGCAAGGTTTAAAGGAGATGTACGAGGCAGATTTTTTTACACAGAGGATAATGGATGCCTGGAACTCGTGCTTGGGAAGGTAGTGGAAGTAGATATGGTAGTGACTTTTAAAGGGCATCTTGACAAATACATGAATAGGATGGGAATAGAGAGATGTGGTCTCCGGATGGGTGGGAGGGTTTTGGTTAACTTGAGCAGCATGATCGGTGCAGGCTTAGAGGGCCGAAGGGCCTGTAATTTTCTTTGTTCTTTGAAATCAAAACAGAACATTCTGGAATGTTTTGATGAAGAGACTTCTACCTCTCGAGACTTTCTCCACCTTGTTCCCCTCCCCACATGGATACTTCACGAGGGATTCACATTCTACCCTCGTGACAGAGATGGTGCTAAGGTCAGAGGGTCACTGACACCAAAACATCTACAAATCCCATCCTCCCCTGCCCCCGTCCCCCTCTCACCTACCCACTCACTGTCCCAGAGCATGAACCTGAACAAACCCCAGGCTGAGTTTCATTGGGTTTGGGCAGGGGGTGGGATGGGGGTAAAAGTTCCAGGACACTGTAACACCACCAGCTCACTGGAGGTAAATGTGCTTTTCTGAGTTTGTTGCAAGTCTGACAGACGGAGTGTAAAATGACTCTGTCCGTAATTACAGTCTAAACATTCACACCATGTGATTTGCACAACATATTTTCAAATCTATCAGGCCTATTCACAGCAGACACGCCAACATGATCCTATGATGAAATGTTGTTCTTGGCATGGTGTCAAACACCGTGGGAATGATGTTTGCTTGGGGCATTAGGAAGAATTTTAACCCTATCCTGCCCTCCTCATACCTAGCTGAATTGTTCCTTTTTCCCCAGACAAATGAGAATTGCAGCCACTCTCAGTTCATCACAAAACACTCAGCAATATCAAGCTGATCTTTTAAACTTCTCTCTTTGATATTTTTACTGGATTGTGCTGAAGTGCTGTGGTCTCCTAAATTTCAACACTCCCTATTTCATTGAATTAATTAGACATTGAAGCAAAAGAAGTTCTTTTGGTTTCTTTCGTTAATCCTGGCTTCTTCTGACTAGGGATGGAATGGTAGTACAGTGGTTAGGGCTGCTGTCTCATAGTGTCAGTGACCCAAGTTGAATACCCAGCTCGGGTCACTGTCTGTGTGGAGTTTGCATGTTCTCCCCGTGTCTGCGTGGGTTTTCTCCAGTTGCTCTGGTTTCCTCCCACAGCCCGAAAGATGTGCTGGTTAAATGGATCGACCGTGTTAAATTGCCCCTTAGTGTTAGAGGGAACTAGCCAATGTAAATACGTGAGTTTACGGGGATAGAGCCTGCGTGGGTTTGTGGTCGGTGCAAATCCGATGGGCTGAATGGCCTCCTCTTGCACTGTAGGATTCTATGATTCTATAATTCATTAACTGAGCAACAACTTCTATTATTTTCAGATAGAAATACAGATATCAGTTTGAAAAGAATAGGGTACCTCCAGCTCCAGCTGAGGGTGTTTAAGGAGTTGGAATGGGTGTGTTGTGAGCTGCCTGTCGTAACTTCAATAAGTTGAATTGAGTCAGGGTTGGTTTGCTCAGACTGGAATCGACCTCGTGTCATTTGATTTCCAAAATGGGCCTGATTCAGAAGTGAGGAAGCAGAGGCCTACAGAATTTCACATCAGTGTGACACTCAGAAGCCTATCGTGTGACATTAGCTATCTGGAGGATGTTTGGAGGGATCCAAAGAAATTCTAGTTATGATCAGCTGGAAAGAGGAGATGTCATTTGACCCTGTTAGCAAGGTTTCTTGGAAAGAAAGGCTTGCTTTCCACGCTCACCTCAGGCCTCAGAGAACAGCTGATCTTCTGTCTATCAGTTTATTTGTTCAAATACACCTTAACTCAGCAATCTGTCATTGGATTGTTTTGTTCGATTACCTGGAAGAGCTTACAGCACCAAAAGGGGAAGGACGGATAATAATGTGGTAATGTCACTTCTTTAATAATCCAGAGGCCCCAGGCTAAAGCTTTGTGTTCAAATCCCACTCCAGCAGCTGGTGCTATTTAAATAAAATTCATAAAACCTGGAAGTGGAAGCTTGTTTCAGTAATCAGGACAATGAAACCAATGTCAATTGTCATATAAACCCATCTGATTCACGAATGCTATCCTTACTCTGCCTGGCCTATATCAGACTCCAGAACTAGAACAACGTGGTTGACTCTGAGATGGTCGAGCCAGCCACATGGTCCAAGGATAATAAAAGACTGGTCTTATCAGTAAAGCCACACCTTATAATGGAGAGATGGGTCCCAACCGAGGGCTGATTCACACCTGATGCCATGATATTCTGAGGAATTAAAACACTAGCAGTTTGGATTAGGAATTGGCTAGCTGATAGAAGACAGAGGGTAGTGGTTGATGGGAAATATTCAACCTGGAGTGCAGTTACAAGTGGTGTACCTCAAGGATCTGTTTTAGGGCCACTGCTGTTTGTCATTTTTATAAATGACCTAGATGAGGGTGTAGAGGGTTGGATTAGTAAATTGGCTGACGATACCAAAGTGGGGGGAGTTGTAGACAGCGAGGATGGATGTTACAGTTTGCAGAGGGACATAGATAGGTTGCAGAGCTGGGCCGTGAGGTGGCAAATGGAATTCAATACGGATAAGTGTGAGGTAATTCACTTTGGTAGGAATAACAGGCATATGAAATATAGGGCTAATGGAAGGACCCTTAACAGTGTTGTCGAGCAGAGGGATCTTGGGGTACAAGTACACAGCTCTTTGAAAGTTGGCACCCAGGTTGATAAAGTTGTTAAGAAGGCGTACGGTGTGTTAGCTTTTATTGGTAGAGGGATTGAATTTAGAAGCCGTGAGGTTATGTTACAACTGTACAAAACTCTGGTGCGGCCGCACTTGGAGTATTGCGTACAGTTCTGGTCGCCGCATTATAAGAAAGATGTGGAAGCATTGGAAAGGGTGCAGAGGAGGTTTACCAGGATGTTGCCTGGTATGGTGGAAGGCCTTATGAGGAAAGGCTGAGGGACCTGAGGTTATTTTCATTAGAGAGAAGAAGGTTACGCGGTGACCTAATTGAGGCGTATACGATGATCAAGGGATTGGATAGGGTGGATAGTGAGAGCCTTTTTCCTCGGATGGTGATGACCAACACGAGGGGACATCTCTTTAAATTAAGAGGTGGTAGTTATAGGACGGATGTCAGAGGCAGGCTCTTTACACAGAGGGTGGTGAGGGCGTGGAATGCCCTGCCTGCAGCAGTTGTGGACTCGCCTACTTTGGGGGCATTCAAATGTTCGGTGGATAGGCATATGGATGATATTGGAATAGTTTAGGTTAGAGGGTCCATTGGCTGGCACAACATCGAGGGCCGAAGGGCCTGTACTGCGCTGTAATGTTCTATGTTCTATGTTCTATGTACTTGGTTCACCCTCTTTGTCTTTAAGCTTCATACCTGAAACTTATGCTGACTCTTTGGTTTCCATTAACTGTCATCACAGATCACACAACATTCCTATGGAGGAATTAAATGCATTTCTTAAAATAGAAGTGTACATTTAAAAAAAAATTAGCTTGGCCCTTCACAATAACTGCAGTTGTTACCAGATCTGTGTAGCTTCCTAATACTTATAAATAGAGGCATCCAATCTCCCAGTGCAGCCCCTGTGCAGTCTCACGTAGTCCCCAGTGCAGCCCCTGCGCTGTCCCCCAGTGCAGCCCCTGCGCTGTCCCCCAGTGCAGCCCCTGTGCAATGCTCCGGTGCTGCGTAGTTAAGCTCATAGGAAGTAAGAGCAGGAGTAGGCCATATTGCCCTTTCTTGTCTATTCAATAAAATTTGGCTAACCTTTGACCTCATCTTCTCACCTGATCCCCTTATTCCCTGTTACCCCAGAGTCTAACAATCCTTTCATCTCAGCCTTAAACAATCTGAACAATTCGGCATCCATGGATCTCCAGGGGAGAGAATTCCAGAGTTTCACAACCCTCTGAGTGAAGAAATTTCTTTTCATCTCAATACAAAATGATTGATAACTGATCCTGAGACTCGGTCTAGCTCAGGGCAGCAGCCTGCAAGCATCGAGCCTGTCACAGCCTTCTCACCTCTCATTCTCCTAAACTCCATTTTACTCAGAGGACAACTCTCCTATTCTAAGAAGCAATCTACTGGACCATTCTTGTTCTTTCTTTAAGGCAAGTATATCTTTCTTGCAGTGTGGGAGAAATGATATACAGTCCTCCATGTGTATACTCACTAAAATCCTGCAGCATTGCAACAAGATTCTCTTACTTTTATAGTCTAACCTCCTGCAGTAAAGGCCAACAGATCACTTTCTTTCCAAATTGCTTTCTGTATCTGTAAACAACTTTTGGCGTTTCATGTACATGATCACCCCAGTCCCTCTAATTACCAATATTTAATACCATTTTAAAGGTATTCTGTTTCTCTGTTCTTCTTCACTCACATGTTGGCACATCTGCCACCTTGCTGAGCATTCACTTCATTGATTTATTAGTTTTTGCAGATTCTTTTTCTTCTTTACGCTCCCACCTGGTTTTATGTTGTCAACAAACCTGAACATATTTATGTTTGGTCTCCTTGTTATAAATTGTAGCAGTCCACTGGTCACAGACTTCCAACCTGAAAATGATTCACTTATTCCAACCATCTTATTCCTGTCCACTAACCAATTCTTTATCTGTGCTTATTTACTGCATCCCAGCTCCACAAACACTTATCTTGTGCAACAACTTTTCTGTGGCATCTTATCAAGCACCTTTTGAAAATCAAAATATGCTACATATACTGTATCCCCCTTATCTACCCTTTTCATTATACCCTCAAAAGAGAGAACAGATCAGCCAAACACCACCTTTGTTTCATGTTGACTGCTTAAACAGATTGTGATTTAAGTGCCCCTGATACCATGTCCTTAATAATGATGCCAACATTTTCCCAATGACTGATTTCAAGCTAACTAGACCATAGTTTCCTGCTTTCTCTCTCTCTCCTTTCCTGTAAAGTGTTGCTACATTTTCTATTTTTCAGTTCACGGGCACCATTCCAGAAGCTAAGGAATTTTGTAAGATTACAGTCAGTGCATCCATTATTTCCACAACCGTCTGTTCCAGAACTCTGGGATGTAGGCCATCACTTCCAGGGCATTTGTCAACTTCTAATCACTTATTTCTCCAGTAATATTATTAACTGAAGCTCCGCACTTTCATAGAACATAGAACATAGAACATAGAACAATACAGCACAGAACAGGCCCTTCGGCCTTCGATGTTGTGCCGACCAAAATAAAAAGCAATGCCCTCCAAACTAAACCATTCCCTTCTCTTCCATATACTTATCAACTAACCTCTTAAACGCCACCAAACTTGGCGCATCTACAACTGCTGCAGGCAGGGCATTCCACTCCCGAACCACCCTTTGGGTAAAGAACCCTACCTCTGATATCCGTCCTATAACTATCACCCCTTAATTTAAAGCTGTGTCCCCTCGTGCTAGCTTTCTCCATCCTGGAAAAAGGCTATCACTGTCCACCCTATCTAAACCTCTAATCATCTTATATGTTTCGATAAGGTCTCCTCTTAGCTGCCTCCTTTCTAACGAAACCAACCTCAAATCCCTCAGCCTCTCCTCATAAGACCTGCCCTCCATACCAGGCAACATCCTGGTAAACCTCCTCTGTACCCTCTCCAATGCCTCCACATCTTTCTTATAATGTGGCGACCAGAACTGCACACAATACTCCAAGTGCGGCCGCACTAGAGTTTTGTACAGTGGCAACATGATGCTGCGGCTCCTAAATTCAATCCCCCTACCAATAAAAGCTAAGACTCCATAAGCCTTCTTAACAACTTTATCCACTTGACTGCCTACTTTCAGGGATCTATTGACACATACACCAAGATCCTTTCTGTTCCTCAACACTATTAAGAGCCCTACCATTAGCCCTATACTCTACACATTTATTGTTCCTGCCAAAGTGCATTACCTCACACTTTTCCACATTAAACTCCATTTGCCACCTCTCGGCCCAGCTCTGCAACTGGTCCAAGTCACTCTGTAAACTAAAACACCCCTCTTCACTATCCACCACACCACCAACTTTAGTATCATCTGCAAATTTACTGATCCATCCCTCAATACCCTCATCCAGATCATTTATAAAAATTACAAACAGCAGGGCCCCAAAACAGACCCCTGAGGCACACCACTCGTCACCGAACTCCACGATGAATATCTCCCATCAACCACAACCCTCTGTCTTCTATCTGCCAGCCAATTCCTAATCCAATTAGCTAAATCACCCTCTATTCCACACATCTGCATTTTCTGTAGAAGTCTTCCATGGGCCACCTTATCAAACGCCTTACTAAAGTCCATCATCACAATGAAACTAAAGTTTCATTGTGCTTTGGTTCTACAGTAACTCTGAAATGTTTTTGTGTTTTGTACTGGGAAGTCAGGTGAAAATTCTTGTTTAATGTTCCCCCCATTTCTTTAATCAACTTAATAATTTCTCTGGTTTCAGCACTCAGGTTTGTTTTCATTACTCACATGTTGTTCACATACTGACAGAAGCATTTATCATCTGTTTTATACAAGTTTATTTCATGTTGTCTTCTCTCCTTTATCAAATCTTTGGTGTCTAAAGCTCTCTCATTCTTATCTACTTACTCTTTTTGTCAATATTATAGCTCATTTCTTTCCTAATACCATCCTAAACTTCTTTAGCTAGTCAGGGAAGGATTATCTTCCTTAAGGAGTTTTTATTTCGCAATTGAAGATATATTTACCGAGAATTAGGAAATGTTAGTTTCAGTGTTCACCATTGTTCATCTACATTTAATCTAATATCCAAATTGACCTGAACAAACTCATCCCTATAGTATATGTATTTGCTGTTATTGAAGTTTAATACTGCCATTTCAGAATTCCTGTCACTCCCCAGTGCAGCCCCTGTGCAGTCCCCCAGTGCAATCCTCGTGCAGTCCCCCAGTGCAGTCCCCTCGCTGTCTCCCAGTGCAGCCCCCGTGCAGTCCCCACACAGTCCCCCAGTGCAGCCCCCATGCAGTCCCCCAGTGCCGTCCCACACAGTCTCCCAGTGCAGTCCCCTCGCAGTCCCTCAGTGCAGCTCACACACAGTCTCCCAGTGCCGTCCCCTCGCAGCCCACCAGTGCAGCCCCCGTGCAGCTCCCCCGTGCAGCCCCCAGTGCAACCCCCGTGCAGCCCCCCAGTGCAGCCCCTGAGCCCCCCAGTGCAGCCCCCGTGCAGCCCCCCTAGTGCAGCCCCCGGCAGCCCACAGTGCACCCGTGCAGTCCCCCAGTGCAGCCCCCATGCAGTCCCCAGTGCAGCCCCCATGCAGTCCCCCAGTGCAGCCCCCGTGCAGTTCCCCAGTGCAGCCCCCGTGCAGTTCCCCAGTGCAGCCCCCGCGCAGTTCCTTTCCTCTTCACATTTGTCTATCTTAATTTATTGCCCTGCTTCCCAGAAGTTTCTGCTTCATGCTGGATCCTTAGCTGCTGCTTTTCCACGTGGTCAATGGTGTGCTGAGACACTGAGCATCAACAAGCAGGTCGACCACAGGAGGATCACAGCCAGGCCTGATCCTGTTCTTGTTATCTTTTCCTGAACAGGTTTTCCAGGAAGAATAATGGGATGCAGTCAGAATGTGTGGATTTTCCCAGCTCTCAGTCAGATTCTGGTTATTGCTCAGTGGGGTCACCTCACAGAGCACTGTGCACTGGTTGGATTTAATCTTGTTCTGGTCTGTGCAGCTTACCTACACCCAGTGATCCAGAGAATCACCAGAAGGCTAAGAACATAAGAACTAGGAGCAGGAATAGACTCCTCGAGCCTGCCCCACATTCAATAAGATCATGGCTCATCTTTTTGTGGACTCAGCTCCACTTACCCATCTGCTCATCATAATCCTTAATTCCATTACTGTTCAAACATTTATCTATCCTTGTCTTAAAAACATTCAAAAACATTCAGATGAAGTTCCAAGCACTTCAAACATAATAAATGTTAGATATTCAGAATCGTTGTCCTTGTTAAGGATCAGTATTGCTGTGAAACATTGTGGATGAGGTGACTGCTACCTAAGTTGCATTTACAAAGCACCTTAGCAATGCATTGAGCCAGTTTTAGCGAGTGGTGCCTGCAGATTTAGCACTGGATTCATTCCTTCCCATGGCATTGAGCAGGGCAGCAGTGTGAATCATGATTCCCCTACCCTCCCACTCCAGATCTGACCATTACAGAGCTTTTGGAGAATTTAGAGAGGGAAAAGGTATTCATCGATCTGTTTTAAAACTTTTATATGTTGATTTCAAAGAAGCCAGTCTGGCAAACCTTCCTGAGTTTAAAATAAAAAAGGGTTCATTTTTATGGAGTTAAAAAACCCAGATAAAGAGATAAAAATATTCAAAAATGCAAAGCCATTGCTGAATACAAACAGCAATGCAGAAATACAGGCCAGACGGGAGGAAGTTACTTTTATTGAAAATTGTGAAAAAAATTAAGAATAAAGAATTCACTGTTTGTGAGTCTTTCCTTCATTGATCTGTGTGACTGAAGCAGAATTCTTCCACTGCGGGTCTTGGAAGGTCAGTCAAGTTGAAGGTGATAAATAATTGTAATATCTGGAGACTGTCTCTTTTTAAAAACAATGGGGTGAATTCTCTTGTTCCGCCCACCATAGGAATCGGAGCAGGTGAGAGGCAAACCACGGAAAGGATCATTGAATCTTGGGTGGATTTTTCCGGTTTCAGGACAAGCGCGACTGGAAAATCCCACCCAATGTCTGTCTTTTCAGGAAGTTGATGGTTTTAGTATCAGAGTTCTTTTCAATGTGAATTGTCCACCCTCAACTATCAAACTGTGATAGAGATAGAGGCCTGAATTCTCTGATATCATCCAGTCCCACTACAGTCAGTGAAGTTTTGTCTGAGCGCCAAATTCTCCATTCTCACTGACAGCAGTGATGGGGCGAATGAGAACAGAGAATTCTGGCCAAGCCCTGGAGTTATAAGGAAAGGGGAGGGGGAGAGTATCGTTGTCCATCTGCGGGTTTCTTTCAGCCCACTCCTTAGCAGTTTCCATAAAACTATCAGACATCACAGCAGAGTTAGGTCATTCCGCCCATCGAGTCTGCTTTGCCATTCAATGAAATCATGACTGATTTAATATAATCCTCAACTCCACCTGCCATGATGCCTTCCCAACTCTCCATTCCTTTACTGATTAGAAAGCTGTTTATCTCAGCCTTGGATATGCTTAATGACCCAGTCTCTACAGCCCAAAGAACAAAGAACAAAGAACAACACAGCACGGGAAACAGGCCCTTCGGCCCAACGAGCCCGTGCTGCCATCCTAACGTCTTAATGACATATAGAGACCAATATAGGGACAATTTGTTACCCAATCAGCCTAAGAGCACATTTTTGGGATGTGGGAGGAAACCGGAGCACCCGGAGAAAACCCACGCAACCACGGGGAGAACGCGCAAACTCCCGCAGACACAGGCCCAAATCCATGTGTCTGCACAGCAACAGCGATAGTCTCTGAGCTGTCATGTTGCCCATCTGATGGTCCAGTTTAAGCATACACTAACGACTTGAAGCACTAGGCCACTCCTGAAGTAACCTCTAGGAGCAGCCCTCGCACGACCTGCCGAATGCATGCACCTTGTTGGTCAACAAGGTGGACCAAATAGCCTGTGGCAAAGAATTCCACGGATTCACTTTCCTCGACAAGATGTGTATTAAAAAACTTCAGAAATGTCAAGCATTATTTACATCTAACTTCTCAAACCCTGTTACCCATCAACAAGGCACAAGTCAGGAGTGGGATGGAACACTTCCCACTTGCCTGGATGGGTGCGACTCCAACAACACTCAAGAAGCTCAACACCATCCAGAACAAAGCAGCCCGTTTGATTGATATTCAATCGATACCTTCAACATTCACTCTTTCCTTCAGCAACAAAGAATGGCAACAGTATGTACCATCTACAAGATGCATTGCAGCAACATAACCTTTAATGGCACCTTCCAAACCTGCAACCTTTACTATCTAGAATGACAAGAGCAACAGATACCTGGGAACACCATCACCTGGAGATTCCCCTCCAAGTTACTCAGCATCCTGACTTGGAAATATATCACTGTTTGTACCCTGTTGTTGGCTCAAAATCCTGGAACTCCCTCCTTAACAGCACTGTGTGTGTACGTACATCACATAGACAGTAGCAGGTTCAAGAAGGCAGCTCACCACCGCCTTCTCAAGCAATTATGGATGGGCAATAAATACTAGCCAGTGACACTAACTTCCCAGAAAATAATTAAAAAATAAACATACACAACCTTTCCTGTGAGCTTTTCTTTCAGGGGAGATTTCTTACTGAAACGTCCAAGAGAAGGATGTGTGCAAGGCCATGTAAATAGTGTCCAATGCTCAGTACTAGTACTGATGACCTACAAGTGATAGTAAGATAGCTCCTTTCCTCTCACTGTGGCCCTACACCCCAGGGACTGTGTTCTGTTCAAGAAGACAGCTCAGCACCACCTTCTCAAGGGCAATCAGGGATGGACAAACCAGTGCTGGTTTTGCCAGTGATGCCCATATCCTGTGAAAGAATAGAAAAATGTGGTCATCCTAATAACATAACCTTTCTACCCAGAATGATTTCTGATCTTTGCTTAGCCAACATTTGGACAGACTGTAGCTTTTGTTTTATGGCTGAGGTGATTAGATTCTGTAATGTCATTAACTCCTGAATGATCCATAATCCGTCTCTATGAGAAGGGAAGAACACCTTCCCATGTTACTGCTGCCCTGGGAAACATTCTGTCTCCTCTTGAGAGCTAGTTTTAGAGAAATGAAAATGTAAGGAACAAAACAGTTTCAGTAAATCTTTTGGAATCATTCTCAACATCATCAGATGTAAAATTCCATTAAAGGAAGTTTGGACACACTCCAATTGCATTCCAACTGTAACCTTCCAGGAAAAATGTAAGCCAGACATCAGGTGACTTGTGGTAGACATCTTAGTCAGTGTCTTTGCTTGATTTTTCATAGAATCCTAGAGTCCCATAGTGCAGAAGGAGGCCATTTGGCCCATCGAGTCTCCACCAACCACAATTCCATCCAGACCCTATCCCCATAACCTCATACCTTTACTGTACCTAGTCCTACTGATACTGAGGAGCAATTTAGAGTGGGCAATCTACCTAACCTGCACATCTTTGGAATATGGGAGAAAACCAGAGCACCCGGAGGAAACCCACACAAACATAAGAGGACATTAAAACTCCGCACAGACACTGACCTAAGCCAGGAATCGATCCCAGGTCCCTGGGGCTGTGAGGCAGCAGTGCTAAACACTGCTAATCCTTTAAAAATGGTGACCTCGATCTGTTGCCGGCTCTATTAGGCCCTGCCCCACAATGATGAAGGCATGGGCCATGCCTCCAGATCTTTGTGTGGACAGAGTGCCAGATTATCTGGAGAGAAAAGATAGCTGTGTGCTCGGATAGACAGCAGTCTGTCCACAGGCTTAAAATGCTGCTTCTAATAGAGCCATTCAGAAGCAACAGCTTTAACTCTTGGGACAGGACAGAAGTGAGTGTGAGATTGGGAAGAAATCATTGCAGATTCTTGGCTATGATTAAATAGACAAGAATGGAGGCACAGTATTGGAAGATTCTGGGATTACACACTGGGTGCTGGGATTACACACTGGGTGCTGGGTTATATACTGCATGCTACAATCACACAGGACACCAAGATTACACACGGCACACTGGGATTACATACTATAAGAGTCTGGGTAAGAGAACATTTTAACATCAGGGTGTCACTGGAACAGATAAATTTGTGCTGACAGCTGAATGTAAAGATATTCCTAGCCCTTGATGTTTCTTACTGAGATGGAGGTGGGCACACAGGGCTCAGGGCCTTCAGGCAACCTCTCTCCTGCCAGTTTAAGGTTAAACTGAAGCATTGAGAAAGCAAAGAGCAAAGTTCAAGCCCGTGCTTCTTGCAAACACAAAGTCCATTGTTGCTGCTCACTCCTCCCTGAATAATTTCTCTGCTGTTGTAATTAATCAAATATCTTTTATTGTGCTACGTGCTAAATGCTCTAAAACTGATTGAGGTGTGAGATCCAGAACAATGAGTTAGGACGTCACCACATAACATTACTGCCAGCTCAGCGGATGGAAGATTCTGTTTCCCACCTCAGGACAAACTCTTGAGCCTGTTTTGTTCTTCTGCCCTTTCTGGAGTAACAATGATAAGATAGTATCAAATAAATCTCATAGAAAATACAGAGAAACATCTTTTACTTATTCCAAATGGTTAGAATTTGTAAGTCACTGCCACAGAGAGTAGTTCAGGTGAATATTGTATTGCATTTAAGCAGGAGTTGGATAAACTCAGGAGAGAGAAAGGAATAAAGGAGGCACAGTGCTTAGCACTGATCCCTGAGGATTACCAGTTGTGATGTAGAGATGCCGGCGTTGGACCGGAACACTGCATTTGCCTGACGAAGACGAAAGTCGAAAGCTTGCAGATTTACTGTCAAATAAATTGGTTGGATTTAAAATTGGTGTTGCCAGACTGTTACTGAGATCACCAGTTGTCACAGCCCTCCATTCAGAAACACACCCTTCCACTGCAATCCCCTATCTTCTATGACAAGGATGTGGAGATGCCGGTGTTGGACTAGGGTAAGCACACGTAAGAAGTCTCACAACACCAGGTTAAAATCCAACAGTTTATTTGGTAGCAAAAGCCACTAGCTTTCAGAGCACTGCTCTTTCATCAGGTGAGTGGGAGTTCTGTTCACAAACAGAGCGTATAAAGACACAAACTCAATTTACAAAATAATGATTGGAATGTTAGTCTTTACAGCTAATCAACTCTTAAACGTACAGACAATGTGAGTGGAGAGAGCATTAATCACAGGTTAAAGAGATGTGTATTGTCTCCAGCCAGGACAGTTGGTGAGATTTTGCAAGTTCAGGCAAGTCATGGAGGTTACAGATAGTGTGATATGAACGCAAGATCCTCATGTGTGTGGAACTTGTCTATCAGTTTCTGCTCAGCGACTCTGCACTGTCGTGTGTCATGAAGGCTGCCTTGGGGAACTTTAACCCAAAGATCAGAGATCAAATGTCTGTGACCACTGAAGTGTTCCCCAACAAAAAAAGAACACTCTTGTCTGGTGATTGTCGAGCAATGTTCATTCATCCGTTGTCGTAGTGTCTGCATGGCCTCCCCAGTGTACCATGCTTCGGGATATCCTTTTCTGCAGCGTATCAGATAGACAATATTGACCGAGTTGTAAGAGTATGTACCGTGTATCTGGTGGACGGTGTTCTCATCTGAGATGATGGCATCCATGTCGATGATCCGGCATGTCTTGCAGAAGTTATTGTGACAGAGTTGTTGTTGTGGTCACTGTTCTCCTGAAGGCTGGGTAGTTTGCTGCGGACAATGGTCTGTTTGAGGTTGTGCGGTTGTTTGAAGACAAGAAGTGGGGGTGTGGGGATGGCCCTGGAGAGATGTTCATCTTCATCAATGATATGTTGAAGGCTCCGGGGCCAGTGTGACATCACGCCAGAGAGTTGGGGGAGGTGGGATTTTGTCACGGACCCACTGATGATGTGGGAAGCTAGGATAGTGCATGTAAGTTGCTGCCATGCTGATTTTCGGCATGTATCCATTAATGCTGAAAAGCCTGGGCTGGGAGATGTGCAGAGGCCCAGGCCCCCAGTGTGAATCCCACATATCAGCGGCTGTGATATTTGAGAAGTGCAGCATGACAGGAGAATCACCCCCATCAGGTATGAAGTTATTCCTTTTCCAAATCTTCTCCGTAAAAATGACCAAGTGGGATATTGTGTGGATAAATTTTCGATGTGGGTACAATGTGAGCGTCCCAGCCATTGACCGACATTCTCCATTTTTTGATTGTAGTCTATCCAGAAATGCCACAGCATTCCTCAATATATCTCCTCTTACGTGCTACCTCTCTCCCCACCCCCTCCATTTCCCTCCCTTCCCCATCATTCCCTCCTTTCCTCCTTTCTCCCTCCTCCCTCCTCTGTCTCTGATGCCATGTGATATATTTTGACTCAATGAAATAAATTTCCCGTAATGTCGGCTGTGAGTGGGTAAACACGGCTCTCCCAGGGTGACTGTGAGTTTGGAGAGATTAAGCTGATTGTTGCTTCTTTGGGATGATGCTCTGTTTCAGTGTGTACAGTGGTTCAATCCATTCTGGGACAGGCCAAATACTAATGATGTGGAGTGTCACACTTTCTTCAAATGAGTGAGGACAAGTCCTCACTCACCTGATAATGGCGCAGTGGTCTGAAAGCTTGTGTTGCTAAATAAACCTGTTGGACTGTAATCTGTGCTGTGAGACTTCTTACTATAATTATTGATGTCCAGGCATCACTGATTGAACGATGCGGTGTAGTATTCGCTGAATGAACGATGCGGTGTAGTATTCGCTGAATGAACGATGCAGTGTAGTATTCGCTGAATGAACGATGCAGTGTAGTATTCGCTGAATGAACGATGCAGTGTAGTATTCGCTGAATGAACGATGCGGTGTAGTATTCGCTGATTGAACGATGCGGTGTAGTATTCGCTGATTGAACGATGCGGTGTAGTAGTCACTGATTGAACGATGCAGTGTAGTATTCGCTGATTGAACGATGCAGTGTAGTATTCGCTGATTGAACGATGCAGTGTAGTATTCGCTGATTGAACGATGCAGTGTAGTATTCGCTGATTGAACGATGCAGTGTAGTATTCGCTGATTGAACGATGCAGTGTAGTATTCAGAGCAGCTCAGAATCTGCCATGAATTCCAACTGTTTCCCTTTTAAAATCTCAGAAGAAGCCATTATTTCTCTTTCATGCATATCTATTAGTGTCACTAATGTTTTAATGTTTTATGTTTTTTAATTGATGGCTTATCTGAATCTGTTTACTGGGTTATGAGGAGATGATGTGTACACTTCTCACAGCAATAGAAAGAGGGTCTAACCTCCCAATACCAAGCATCTTCTTTCAGAGTCCAATAGGAAAGGTGTCATTGATCAGAGTGTAACACTGAATGCTAAAATGCTTCATACAGTTCAAGAAAAACATATATTTAATAACAGAAACACGACTTCTTTGGGCCTTCCACAGATAATAACCTGTTTGTTTTCTGTTATCTAATATCTGATTGAGTCGGTCTGACTTGAAAAATAATTGGACTGATTGGAATGTGGGTCAACAAATGCAGTTGCTGGGATGATATCTTCTTTGTACTGGTGTCTTACTCAGCACAAACTGGCTTTTCCTCACCTATGGAGTTGATCCCAGATAATCATAGATCGTCATACACCAGGCTGAACAAGTAGAGGTGCCACAAGACCAGGTATAGATGTTTCCCTTGAAGATCTTTTCAAGTCTCTTGAGATCTGTGTTAATTGGGACACAGAAAAAAACATAAGAACGTAAGAGCTAAGAGCTGGAATTGCCCATTCGTCCCCTCCAGTCTTCTCCACCATTCATGGCTGATCTCATCTCGGCTTCACCTCCACTTTCCTCCCAGCTCGCCACAGCTTTTCACCCATTAATAATTAAAAATCTGTCTAACTCCTCCTTAAATTTACTCAAAGTCCTGGCATCCACTGTACTCTGGGGCACTGAATTCCACAGATTCACTATCCTTTGAGCGAAGTAATTAAATCTCTATTTGAAATCTGCCAGCCCTTATCCCAAAACTGTGACCTCTTCTTCTAGATTGTCCCACAAGAGAGAGCATCTACATTCTGTCTACTTTGTCAATACCTTTAATCATCTAATATACCTCAATTAAATCTCCCCTCATTCTTCTAAACTCCAGGGAGGATCAGCTGTTCAATCTCTCTTTGGACAACAAACCTCTCATCTCTGGAATCAATCTAGTGAACCTCCTCTGAACTGCACCCAAGGCCACTACAACTTTCCTCAAATAAGAGGACCAAAACTGGATACAGTACTCCAGGTGTAGCCTCATCAAGACCTTGTACAACTGCACCAACACTTTCTTACTTTTATACTCTATTCCTTTAGTCACAAATACCAAAGATCTATTTGCTTTCCTGATTACCTGCTAGAACTGCATACCCTATACTGCAATTCATGCACAAGTTTTAGTGAATATCCTGTTTGACACAAGAAGGAAAAGGAATTGTGGCCAAACCATGGCTTACAAGAGAAATTAGAGATAGTATCAGATTCAAGAAAGAAGTTTACAAACTGGCAACAAAAAGCAATAGGCCCAAGGATTGGGAGCAGTTTAAAATTCAGCAAAGGAGCACTAAGGGATTGATTAAGAAGGGAAAAATAGAGTATAAAAGTGATCTAGTGAGGAACATAGAACATAGAACAATACAGCACAAACAGGCCCTTCGGCCCACGAGATGCACCGATCACATCTACCAATCCACAGACCTATCTTTAACTCCCTATCCTATTCTTTTCCATATACTCATCCAGAAGTCTCTTAAAAGACCCCAGAGAGTTTGCCTCAACAAACTCCAACGGCAGTCGGTTCCATTCACTCACCACCCTCTGAGTGAAAAACCTACCCCTGACATCTCCTTTGTATTTGCTTCCCTGCACCTTAAATCTGTGTCCTCTCGTAGTGACCACAATTCGATTACGTTCACCTTAGTGATGGATAGGGATAGGCATGAAGCTGGGGGCAGTAGTTATAGCTGGGGGAATGGTAATTATGAGGCCATAAGGAGAGAATAGGGTGCATAGGTTGGACTAGGAAACTACAGGGACTGGGAACATCTGAAATGTGGAGCTTATTCAAGGAGCAGCTACTGCGAGTCCTTGATAAGTATGTCCCTGTCAGGCAAGGAGGAAATGGTCGAGTAAGGGAACCATGGTGTACTAAAAAAGTTAATTCGCTGGTTAAAAGGAAAAAGGAGGCTTATGTCAGGATGAGGCTTGAAGGCTCAGTTAGTGCACTGGATAGCTATAGATTAGCCAGGAGGGAGCTAAAGAGTGAGTTGAGGAGGGCTAAAAGGGGACACGAGAAGACTTTGGCTGATAGGATCAAGGAGAATCCTAAAGCTTTCTTTAGATATGTTAAGAATAGAAGATTGGTTAGGGCAAGATTAGGGCCAGTCAGAGACAGCAGTGGGAAGTTGTGCATGGAGCCTGAAGAGATTGGAGAGGCACTGAACAAATATTTCTCTTCGGTATTCACGCAGGGAGATGTAAATGTAGTTGTGGAGAACACTGGGATACAGGGTTGCAAACTGGAAAGTACTGAAGTAGATAAGGAGGATGTGCTAGATATTCTTGAGGGTTTGAAGTTAGATAAGTCCCCTGGGCCGGACGGGATTTACCCTAGGATTCTCTGGGAGGCGAGAGAGGTAATTGCAGAGCGTCTGGCTCTGATCTTCAGCTCTGCGTTGGTTATGGGTATAGTGCCGGAAGATTGGAGGATAGCGAATGTGGTCCCATTGTTCAAGAAGGGGATTAGAGACTTTCCGGGGAATTATAGGCAGGTGAGTCTTACTTCTGTTGTGGGCAAAGTATTGGAAAGGATTATTAGGGATAGGATTTATAGTTATTTAGAGAGAAATGAATTGATTGGGGATAGTCAGCATGGTTTTGTGCAGGGTAGGTCGTGCCTTACTAACCTCATTGAGTTTTTTGAAAAAGTGACCAAAGAGGTGGATGGGGGTAAGGCAGTTGATGTGGTATATATGGACTTTAGTAAGGCGTTCAATAAGGTGCCCCATGGAAGGCTTCTGCAGAAAATGCAGATGTATGGGATTGAGGGTCATTTAGCTAATTGGATTAGGAATTGGCTAGCTGATAGAAGACAGAGGGTGGTCGTTCTTGGAAGTTATTCATCGTGGAGTTCGGTTACAAGTGGTGTACCTCAGGGATCTGTTTTGGGGCCCCTGCTGTTTGTAATTTTTATAAATGATCTGGATGAGAGTATTGAAATTTACTAATTGGATTAGTAAATTTGCGGATGACACCAAAGTCGGAGGAGTGGTAGATAGTGAAGAGGGGTGTTATAGTTTGCAGAGAGACTTGGACAAGTTGCAGAGCTGGGCCGAGAGGTGGCAAATGGAGTTCAATGCGGAAAAATGTGAGGTAATTCACTTTGGCAGGAATAACAAATGTGTAAAGTATAGGGCTAATGGTAGGACTCTTAATAGTGTTGAAGAACAGAGGGATCTTGGTGTATATGTGCATAGATCCCTGAAAGTTGGCAAACAAGTCGATAAGGTTGTTAAGAAGGCATATGGAGTCTTAGCTTTTTATTGGTAGGGGGATTGAATTTCGGAGCCGCAACGTCATGTTGCAACTGTACAAAACTCTAGTGCGGCCGTACTTGGAGTATTGTGTACAGTTCTGGTCCCCACATTATAAGAAAGATGTGGAGGCATTGGAGAGGGACAGAGGAGGTTTACCAGGATGTTGCCTGGTATGGAGGGCAGGTCTTATGAAGAGAGGCTGAGGGATTTGAGGTTGTTTTCGTTAGAAAGGAGGCGGCTAAGAGGGGACCTAATCGAAACATATAATATGATTAGAGGTTTAGATAGGGTGGACAGTGATAGCCTTTTTCCTAGGGTGGAGAAAGCTAGCACGAGGGGACATAGCTTTAAATTAAGGGGTGTAGTTATAGGACGGATGTCAGAGGTAGGTTCTTTACCCAGAGGGTGGTAAGGGTATGGAATGCCCTGCCTGCTGCAGTTGTAGATGCGCCAAGTTTGGTGGCATTTAAGATGTTAGTAGATAAGTTTATGGATGAAAAGGGAATGGTTTAGGTTAGAGGGTCACTGCTTGTTCCTAATTGGTCGGCGCAACATCAAAGGCCGAAGGGCCTGTTCTGCGCTGTAATGTTCTATGTTCTATGTTCTATTTCAGCTCGGGGAAACAGTCTCTGAGAGTCCACCCTATCTATTCCTCTCAACATTTTATAAACCTCTATCACGTCGCCTCTCAACCTACGTCTCTCCAGTGAGAAGAGTCCCAGCTCCCTCAACCTATCTTCATGAGGTCTGCCTCCCAATCCAGGCAGCATCCTTGTAAATCTCCTCTGAACTCTCTCAATAGCCTCTACATCCTTCCTATAATGAGGCGACCAGAACTGCGCACAATACTCCAACTGGGGTCTGACAAGAGTCTTATAGAGCTGCATCATTACCTCCTGACTCCTAAACTCTTTTCCTCGATTAATGAAGGCCAGTACACTGTACGCCTTCTTGACCACTTCCTCCACCTGCGAGGCCGATTTAAGAGTCCTATGGACCCGGACCCCGAGATCCTTCTGCTCTACAACACAGCTAAGACTCCTACCCCTTATATTGTACTCTTTCATCCCATTATTCCTGCCAAAATGGACCACTACACATTTATCTGCGTTGAAGTCCATCTGCCACTTTTCCGCCCAGTCTTGCATCCTGTTTATGTCCCGCTGCAACTTTTGGCATCCCTCCAGACCATCCACAACACCACCGATCTTTGTATCGTCGGCGAACTTGCTAACCCATCTCTCCACTTCCTCATCCAGGTCATTTATGAAAATGACAAACAGCAGGGGTCCTAGAACAGATCCCTGGGGCAGTCCACTGGTTACCGACCTCCATGCAGAAAAAGACCCATCCACAACCACAAACATAAAAACTGACTGTAAAAGTTTTTGTAGAGAAGATAAAAAGACTGACAAAATCAAATCTAGGCCCCTTACAGTCAAAAATGGGAGAATTCATAACAGGGAATAAAGAAGTGGCTGAGGAATTAAATTTGTACTTTATTTCAGCTTTCACAAAGGAAGACATGAATAATGTGCCAGAAGTGCTGAGAGAAATATGTTTTAGTGAGGAGCTGAAGGAAATCAGCATTAGTTAGAGAAGTGGTTTTGGGGAAATTGATGGGATTGAAGGTGGATAAATCTCCAGGTCCTGATAATCTTCATCCCAGAGTACTTAAGGAAATGGCCCTGGAAATAGATCCATTGGTGGTTATTTTCCAGACTCCAAAAAATTTTGGAATAGTTCCTACAGATTGGAGGGTAACTAATGTAAGCCCACTATTCAAAAAAGGAGGCAGAGAGAAAATAGGGAACTATAGACCAGTGAGCCTAACATCGCTAATGGGGAAGTTGTTAGAGTCCATTCTCAAGGATTTCATAATTCAGCATTTGGAAGGCAGTGGGATAATCAGACACAGTCAGCATGGATTTACAAAAGGGAAATCGTGCTTGACGAATCTATTGGAATTTGTTAAGGATGTAACTAGTAGAGTAGTCTGTGGAGAACCAGTAGATGTGGTTTATTGAGACTTTCAGAAGGCTTTTGACAAATCTCACATAATACTCTACTATGTAAAGTTA
This sequence comes from Sphyrna mokarran, assembly GCA_024679065.1. Classification (NCBI taxonomy): domain Eukaryota; kingdom Metazoa; phylum Chordata; class Chondrichthyes; order Carcharhiniformes; family Carcharhinidae; genus Sphyrna; species Sphyrna mokarran. Next base: position 2,130,708 of record JAGIQG010000027.1, on the reverse strand, counting down.
AAACACATGGGATTGCAGATAATGTCTTGAGATGGATAGAAAGCTGGTTAGCAGATAGGAAGCAAAGAGTTGGCATAAATGGGTCTTTTACTGATTAGCAGTCAATGACTAGTAGTACAGCATGCAATAAAGGAAGAAAATGGTATGTTAGCCTTCGTAGTGAGAGGATTTGAGTATAGGGATAGTGATGTTTTACTGCAATCGTATAGGGCATTGGGTGAGACCATACCTGGAGTATTGTGTGCAGTTTCAATGTCCTTATCTGGGGAAGGATGTCCTTGCTATAGAGGGAATATGACGAAGATTTACCAGGCTGATTCCTGGTCTGTCATATGAGGTTAGGATTATATTCACTGGAGTTTAGAAAAGTGAGAGAGGATTCATAGAAACTTATAAAATTCTAACAGAGTTAGACAGGGTAGATTCAGAAAGAATGTTCCCAATGGTGGGGGAGTCCAGAACCAGAGGTAGTTTGAGGATAAGGGATAAACCTTTTAGAACTGAGGTGACGAGAAATTTCTTCACTCAGAGGGTGGTGAACACGTGGAGTTCACTCCCACAGGATGTAATTAAGGCCAAAACATTGTCTGATTTCAAGAAGAAATTAGATATAACTCTTGGGGCTAAAGGGATCAAGGGATATGTGTTATCTCTTTAACCTGTGATTATCCCTTCCTTCATTCACATTATATGTACCTGTAAGGACTTGATTAACTGTTAAGACTTGCATTCCAACCATTATCTTTCAATTGTGTCTTTGTCCATATAGGTCCTGTTTGTGAATCCAACGCTCCACTCACCTGAACTCCAAAAGCTCGTGCTACCAAATAAACCTGTTGGACTTTAACCTGGCGTTGTGAGACTTCTTATGGTGCCCATCGGTAAAACACCAGTATCTCCACAGCAGAGATATGGGAGGAAGGGATATTGAATTCAATGATCAACCATGATCAAAATGAAGGGTGAAGCAAGTTCAAAGGGCTGAATGACCTCTCCCTACTTCTAGTTTCTATGTTCCTATGTATTTTCAGTTCTGAGATAGTTGTCTGACACTTGGTGGGACCATACTCTTTGATGAGTTTTGACATCTGACCAGATGGACGAGGTTTTAAGATGTGGTTGATTAGAAGGTGATTATGTCATTTTCTCTATTAGATCCTGATATGGACTTTATGGCATTGGAACAGAATGTGAGTGCCAGATTGGACAACTTGTACCATGTGGAGAATCTGAAGAAGGATTCAACATTGAAACTGTCCAATGGTCACATGACATCCAGCCACCCTGGACACCGGCCGACACAGCTGGCTCAGAAGTCACAGCCAGTTAACATACAAGGAAAGAGGTAACATTAATATTACAGCAATCGCAACCCATTCAAACTCTCCCATCTCCACAGAATTCAAGAATAAAATTCAAATTAAAATAGTCTATGGGGTTTTAAGAAGATGTATCTAAACGGCATGGCGACATAGTGGTTAGCACTGCTGTCTCATAGCACTACGGACTCAGGTTCAATTCCGGTCTTGACCAAGTGCAATTTGCACATACTCCCCACGTGTGAGTGGATTTCTCTGGGGGCTCTGGTTTTCTTCCACACTCCAAAGATGTATAGGTTAGGAGGATTGGTCATGGGAAATTGTCCCTTAGTGTCTAAAGATGTGTAGGTTAGGGGTAAATATGTGTGATTATGGGTGTAGGGTGAAGGTTGGGCCTAGGTAGGATGCTCTGTCAGAGAGATGGTGCAGTCTCGATGGGTCAAATGGCTTCGTTCTGGATTGTTTGGATTCTATGATATACATCAATCCAGCCAGATTGTGAGAAGTTAGAGAGTGATGCAAGGCTGAGAATAAAAGAGAGTTGATGTTGAACTTACCTCAGTTAATGGACCTGATGTACAGGAATTGGACTAATAGAAAGAAAGGTGTTTTTATCTTTGAATTCACATTTAAAATCCCTAGTGTGAGGGGAGTGAACTCCTACCTTATCATGGTCACTTCCTACATTTCCAAAATCTGAACTGCCTTTGATTTTAGCAAATAATCACAATCACGAAACATAGCACAATTTCTGCAACAGGAGTTTCTTTACAACATTGCTAATGGGGTTTTAATTTATTGCAGACAGCTGAAAGAGGAAGAACTTCAGACAACATCACTCCCAACCATCCCTAACCCTTTTCCCGAGCTCTCCTCTCTGCCCAGTTCCCCAATATTCTGTGATGGCTCCAAGGCTCCAGCAAGTGGAGGTACACATGTGAGTACAAAAGCCAACATGGATTACAAGTTGCATTTACTCCTCCTCTAGGTGTGAGCTGGCACGTCAGAAGGAGAGAGTAAAGCTGAGTGGGAGGGATGTAGGTTCAAGGGTAGGGTTAGGAAGGGGAAGGTTGATCTCCTCTCTGAGAACTAACAGTCAACTACTCAAAGAGAAGTACTTCATTTCGTAATCTGTAAAAAGTGTATAAGAAGGGGGATTATCGGCACTTTACTACCTTTTACTGGTTAAATCAAAATTTAATTTTTGACACTATAAAATCAACAAATAACTCTTTTTTTCTAACTAACAGTGATCAGATTAACTCAACTATTAACAAATCAAATAATTCACAATTCTAACAGAATTCTGTTTAGGTAATTACAATTCCTGTTTATTAACAAAAAATACATTTCTAGTCACTCTCAAAACTTTACCAGGTTTGTTGTCTTCCAGAATCTTTTGCCTTCTTTGCTGATTTCTTCTGTCTTCAGTATCTTCTGTTGGTACCTTTGCAATTGAGATGAGGCTTTCTTTTAAGACATAATAGCAGCTGTGAGGGATTCAACAAGTCTCTCTCTCTCTCTCTGAGAGTTGAACAAAGCTGTTACTCACTAGATAGCAGGCATTCTTCTCCCATTTGTGCCACTGCTCCTGTCTTTTGTACCCTGTTGGCATATCAACATTCCCACAAAAGGATTAGTTTACGGGTTGTCAAAACATCAAATTCAAATTTGATGAATTGTTATTTGAGTGCCTATTTTAAACTGATTGCACAATCTTTAGAAACAATTGGCAGTACCATTGCCTCACCTCGTGATACAATGTTTTACTCTATGTACTCTGTGTACCACATTTTATACCTGCATTCTTTTAAAAACACCACTTTTTTAACAGAACCATGAACTTTTCCAACTTTTTACATTTTACAATTTCATTATAATTTTACAAACACGAACAATAGAGAATGGACAACAAGAGAGCAGGTAGGGAGTGAGGAGAGGAGGAGGGGAAATGGGGTAAGTGCAAAAGGATGCCATGTGCCACTAAGATGTTAGAATGCGTATTTTGGAAAACAATAATTACATTAAGTGTAGGTCTTTCCCACAACTTGTAAGATCTGATAGGGCTTAGACAATGCTTGTCAAAGACTGGGAATCTTATTGTGAGTAACTCACCTCCTGACTCCCCATAACCTCATCCACCAACCACAAGACACAAGTCAGGAGTGTGATGGAATACTCTTCACTTGCCTGGATGGGTGCAGCTCCAACAACACTCAAGAAGCCCAACACCATCCAGGACAAGCAGTTCTGCTTGATTGCTACCTCTTCCACAATCTCTCCACCATAGATGCATTGCAGGAACTCACCAAGTTTACTTAGCCAATACCTTCCAAACCATTACCATCTAGATCAACAGCAGCAGATACCTGGGAATGCCATCATCTGGACGTTCCCCTCCAAGTCACTCACCATCCTGAAGTACATCGCCATTCCTTCACCATTAACCTAGACTTTCTTTCTTCAGTAAACTTACTAAATTGCATTATCTCACATCTTCCCCTCCCTATCCCTTCATCCCTTTAGCCCCAAGAGCAATATCTCGGAGTCCTAGCGCAGATCCCTGCAGAATCCCATCACTGATTGCCAATTGGAAAAAGACCCATTTGTTTGATTCCTGACTGTGAACCAGCTTTCTATCCCATCTCAAGACATTACTTGCAAACTTTACATAATCGTCTGTTATGTGAGACCTTGTCAAAAGCCTTCTGAAAGTCTAAATAAACCACATCCGTTGGTTCCCTCCAGTTAGCTCTACTAATTACATCCTTGAAAAATTCCAATAGATTTATCAAGCGTGATTTCTCTTTGATAAAGATCTGATGATTCTACCTTGAAGAAGCGGCTATGAGCTCTCTACACTGTCCTGTCTATTCCTGACCCCCTGCTCATTGTCACACTGCTGTTTGTGGCAGTTTGCCGTGCACAGGCTGGCTACTGTGATTGCGCTAACACTTAGGAGACGTTGTAATTCATCAGCTGTAAAGCATTTTGTAACATCCTGTGTTGTGAAAGGTGCTACAGAAATGCAGAAGTGTCTTTTCCTTTTAAATTTGAAATCACCCCAGCCAATCCTGTTTCCCAGAGTAAGGCTGTCTCCACCTTGCTGCTGATTGGGTGATATTGGGTTATTTTCATTTTGGAGATATTTAGCGAAAGGTGGACACTTGCTTTTTGAATAATGTCACAATGACTTTAATACCCTGTAACCAGACCTGCCTTTAGCTTAGTGTTATTTGAGGGATAGGATTGCTGTGGCACTCCTGACTCTGAGATGAACCTGTAGCCGGTGCAGACATGGCAGATCTCCCAGTCCCTCTTGTCTGCACTAAGAAAATGTGATAAAGAGAGAGACATGTGATCTTCTGCAGATCCGTATTGATGACAGACTCCCCAGGCAAACAAACACCACGTTCCTTAATCTCTTAATTAAACAGTGACATTGCAGAGGTTTTATTTAACAAAGGGCGGTTATAGGAACACCTGTTTTAAAAAACACAGGATCCAGTTGACTCTGGCTTCAAGTTACATGAACACAGAGTCCAGTTAGAGGTTGTAAGTATCGAGCCGGGGGTTTACCAGGGTTTGGGTCGGAGCTGATCTGTGCTCTGAAGCTGCAAAGTGATTATAATCACTCCCACCAGCATCTGGCCTGGGGACAACCATCCCCTGAGCTGTGGGCAAGTTTCAGGATCCAAGTTATAAAACATCACCAGTCGCTCCCTCTGTTATCTCACTCACGTGATTATTTTACACTATAACAATGAGCACATTTTGAAAGTATTTAATTAGCTGTAAATAGGTTTGGATCATCCTGTGTTTGTGAAATCTAAATACAAGACTTTCCTTTCATACCATTTTTACAGCCATGCTGATTGTAATTAGGATGTAATAATCAGGTCACTTTTCACATCTACACTCAGGACACTTGCTCAATCTCACCACCTCCTCTCTGCGAGTCTCCTGTGTCTTCAAACCATCAAATAGTTTGCCTGACATTTATTGGATGAATAAATATTGTCTCCAATAAAGGACAGGAACAAGGTTGTGTGGAACTGAATGGAGTGTTTTATCCGCTGATTAGAGAGTTCCCCATTACCTTGTTCTGGGAAGGCTCTGTGCCAATCACCTGTGTGGCCAAAGGTTGCCCTTCCCTCGGATCAGTACCCAGGGCTGTGAGTCCCTCCCACTGAAAACTGTCAGCTAATCACCACTGGATTCCAGACCAAGTGAGTTATAGTGGGAGAGAGTCACTGGCTGCAGATTGGGGAGGATGGGTGAAGGGTTTGGCAGCAAGGATGGATGGGGGGGGTGCATGATGGAGCAGAGGGGTTCTCATCTGGCTCCCCCACCTTTCCTGATGCCAGGTACCTTAATCAGAGAGTGAATGCCTTTGAATGAGGGAGACCCCCTGGGAACCCACCCATATAGGTTTGAATTCCATGCTCTGTGGCCAGGCTCCCATCTGCTGCCACAATCTGGAATGAGGCAATCATTGTGTAAACTGGCAGTGGGAGAAGGAAGGCCATCCTTGGCCATCCTCACCTGTCCCTTCAACACCAATCTGGACAAGATAGAGAGCGTGACATCACACAGTCTTTCCTCTTAACACAAATTCCTCGTCACTGACCCCAACCCTCTCCCAGAATGAAGCAATCTCGGTATTATATAGTGACCTCAAGATGACCTTCTGACCTTCGAGGCTGGCCATCACTCAGGCCCCTATTTGCCCCCCGTGACCTGGGCCGGCCTTGCCTCTACCCCACAACTTTATTTGTTGATTATTGCACCTTTCCAGATTTCCACATTCTACTCTGCATAAACTTCAGCTCACCCCATGCTCCGCTGCCCCTGTCCTAACTCATACAAAACTCCATTTCCCCTATCACCCATCTGCCTTCTGACCTACATGGGCTCCCAGTTGATTTTAATCTTCTCATCCTAGTTTTCCAAGACTTCCATGATTTGACCCCTCTCAATCTCGGAAACCTTCCTCAGCCCCTCAATTCTCTGAAGTACCAATAATCATCCAGAACTCCCACTCCCCACCTCCAGCGTAACACAAGACTTTGCCAGACTTGCAGCTAATGTAGATCAGTGAACACAACGATGGTGGAACTTGATGCAAGCATTAGACTTTTGCATGAAGTCACATTTGAGTGTAGAAGATGGAATGCTCCTACTTAGAGTTTTGGCTGCCACATGGCTGACACATCCCATTGGTGTCTTCACAGAGTTACTGCCCTGTACAATTCTGGGATCCTGTGGAACCTTCAGGGTCTGGACTCTTTGTGCATCTTCTTCAGTCCTGACTTTGAGCCCCTGCTCCTGATTGCATCAGACCAGGTTGAAAGATGTCTCAAGGATGATGGGGAAAATTTCTGAAACTTTCAAGAGCTTATTCAGTCGGTGATTGTGAAAAATTGGGAAATTTTTAATGCACATAAAGGCAACATTCAATCTGTTGCTTTTACGTGCGTTAACCCTCGTATCTGTTATTGAGTTGTCAAGTGTCGACAGTGGTAAAATCATGGCACCGTGGAACTGACTGGCTTCAGGACATTATGGGCTGTAATTTGTGTGTCAATCAGGAGTGATTCAAGCATCACCTCACACATTCCACTTGGAGTATGTGTCCCTGGACAGTTTCCCAAACCGAAACTTGTAGGTACTCATTTTCATTCCATAGGTGTGACTAAGTGGTGTTCCAGTGTGCAGAGTTTCATTGTCATCATTGAGAGTGGCCACTGGATTCCAAACAATCTCCACCCTGATCAGGTTAGCTACATTCAGCAGAAAACAATTAAATTCTCTCCTTAAACATCTCCTCCTTGCTACATCTCTCTCTCTCTTTAAGGTGCTCCTTAAAATCGATCTTGTCATCTATCTCTGGTGTGACTTGGTGTTGTTACGAAAGCCACTGTGAAATGCCTTGTGAGGTTTGATTGCAGTCGTTATCATTGGTTGTCCCTGGTTTTGAGCACCCTCTGCTCAGGGTCAGGGCTTTCTGCCGTGGGTCTTTGTGCGACTGAACAGGCTGATTATCCAGCAGCAGATCTTTGGACAGCATGAGGCAGAATATCCCATGAGACAGTGGGATCCACTCAGCAGGATTCGCTTCCTTGCCTTCTCTGCCTTATTGTTCAGACACATCATTGACCCACCTTGATCAACAAGCAGTAGCATTTTGAATGATTTGTAGCAAGTTTCTCCCAGTCATTCACTGTCAATGCTGCCATGCTTCAAACAGAGATTCAGGATATCTTTGAGATATTTCTTTTGTCCTCCCCAACACATTGCCCATTTGAGAGTTGAGAAAACAGGATGTGACAAGGGAGATATTTTCCAGCCATCTGGACACAGTCCATTGAAGCTGATTTCACAGGAGTTTTACCCAAACACTTGTGGAGCTGGTTTCAAAAAGGGCACTAAGATTTGTTCAATGGACGTCCCATTGAATCCAAAGGTTGCAATGAGGGTGTTGCTGATAGAATGTCTCTGTTCATGATACATAGTCCAGGTCTCACTGTCGACAGGAGCATTCTGACAATAGCTGCTTCATACACAGGGAGATCTTTATTGTCAAACACTTGCTGCTGTAGTTTGTGGAAGGTTGTCTTGGTGCAGCTTCCCCCGTGTTGAATTCTCCTCATCACTGATGGCCTTTTGAGTGAGGTTGAGAGAGGGCTCACATCTTCTAGAATTTCTCTTTCAACATATATGGAATGTGGAATATTTGACCAACCAGGTGCAAGCTGATATGAGTTTTGTTTTGTCAATATTCAAGGACAGGTTTCATTTCTTGTGTAAAGAATTGAAGAGAGCAGAGGTAGAATTCTGATGCATGTGGATTGTGTAATTCTATGGTAATCAGGCTCACTTTGGCACAGATATGACTGAGGTTAAAGAGTTTTCAATCTAGACTGTAATTGTTAGACACCAGAGGACAACTGATCTTATATCAGGTCAATTCCCACTGTCAGATAGTTTGTAAATGGCATTAGGGGCAAATGCACAGCTTTATTTGACCCCAGTCAAATGGCTTAGTGGGAGACCTGAAAGAAACACCTGCAGAGGTGTTGGGATATCATTGGGATGAGGAATGGGGAGGTGTTGGGATATCATTGGGATGAGGAATGGGGAGGTGTTGGGATATCACAGGGATGGGGAATGGGGAGGTGTTGGGATATCATTGGGATGGGGAATGGGGAGGTGTTGGGATATCACAGGGATGGGGAATGGGGAGGTGTTGGGATATCACAGGGATGGGGAATGGGGAGGTGTTGGGATATCACAGGGATGGGGAGTGCGGAGGTGTTGGGATATCACAGGGATGGGGAGTGTGGAGGTGGTGAGATATCAGGGACAGGGGGTTTTGATTCTAGTGTGTATTTACAATTGGAGCTGATATCACTAGAGATGGAGGCAGGAACAGGTTTTCCTGAGGGTTTACAGGGAAGGGAAAGCTCCTGGTCCCATCCTAATGTCATTATCATTCGGTTCATGACTGGAAAAGCTGAGTGAAAATCAATCTCAGAAAATAGTTGACCATTGGACCAAAGCAATAGAGTGGCGGAGGTGAATATCTCAGTATCATTGGGTAAACTAACTGGGGGAGTGTACAGTTTCTCTGAATGGATAAATTAAGATGGGCCAAAGGGTTTTCCTTTGTCATAGAGATCATGTGGTCCACTGCTTATTATACATCTTTCCCATTTACAATTCCTGATCGTGTGATTGGAACGACAGTGGAGAAAACTGTATGATATTTGACAAATCAGGTATTATCCATTTTACAGCACTATCCATTGTGAAGGGGCCTTCCGTATTGTTAAAATCCTGGCTCTTTGTGGGTGAGTTTACTGCCTCTGTACTTGCCAATGTTACGCTTGAAAGGTCAAATCTAGAGCTGTGGTTTGCAGCCTGTTCAGTGTTGCCTAGTGACATTAAATATAATGTCTAGACACGGGTCATACATCATGATTTATGGCCACTATAAATAGACTTACAGCTGAAATAAGGGAACCTAATGTAAACAGCTTAATGCCAAAGCCAATGTCTTAAAGTTACAGTCCTTACACATTTGGCAGGTTTGGGTGGAGTGAGAGGGAGACATGAGGTTCTGTCCTTTCTGTAATGTTGCCTGACCAGGGAAACGCTGGAAAGTGGCAGCTGAAAAACATAACCGTAGACATTCCCCTACCTGCCCCAGGTGTGTGCTGCAACTGTCAACACCTGTCAGCATAAACATTCACCTGGCCACTGCTGAACTTTGAACAACTCGGCAATTAAGTTTCTGTTGAACATGAATTTATATTGGTTTATTCAGCACAGGGACAATCAGTTTGTTCAGAGTGAGAGTGAATGTGAGTATATTCCACTGTGCCCATTTCTTTGTGTGAGAGGCAGGAGCGATTACAGAATGGGCTCAGCCATACTCAGGAAGTATTTAGTTTTTATCCTGTTTGCACTAAGGCCTGATATTCTAACCTTCAGGTTTGCAGAATTCACAACACTTGGACCTTGGACTGGTCTCTTTATAGCAACCTATCACAATATTAACCAAGATTTTGTTTATATGGAATTTATATTTTTGCATATAATTTGGGTATGAGCAGAGTTTTACAGATTATATTTACTTCTCCGAGTCTGTATGTTATGTACACTCTGTCCATATTTAACAGGTACACAGGCCCAATCCTGGGATGCCAACCTGACAGGGTTGCGGATATGTCTCCGAGAGTTAGGTATTAATCTCCAAGATTGATCCCCATGATGAATCCCACAATGCTTCAGAAAGCAAAACCTAAAGAGAATGATCATTGAATCATTCCAAAACATTAGTTGGGATTTTCCAATCCTGCAGAGTTTTTATTGGCTGCTAGGTTTTCCAGTCACACCTGGAATATATTTTCCTGCATTGGATACAGTGAACCATTGGCTGTCAATGGGATATTCTGGTCCCACCAATGCTACATCACTCACCCACTCTGCCACTGGAGAACCAACCCACCACAAGGGGCCAATTTTGGTGAGGCTGGAAGATCTCACCAATGGGAAGGGCTGGAAAATCCCATCCATTCTTCTCTTTCAATTGTCTTTGAATATTTTCAATCATTAACTTTAAAAAAACAATTAGAAAAACAGCAAGTTCACCCAGAAATGTATCATTCAGTGCAATAATAACTGCTTTCTGGTTGGCTGGTGACATTGTGGAATTGCCTGGATGTTTGTTTCAGGTATGTTTCAATAGTGGCAGTGTAAAACATTAGTTGCAGACAAGAGGTCACTTACTGAAACCTCCAGAATTATGTGCAACCAGAATTACCAACTCCACCTCACCCCTAGAGATGTGCTATCTATTACTACCGTTATACAGTGCGTTTCCTAACAGGGAATCATGCAATGGGAACCTCTCACTAATGACCAGTGTCTGGAGACAAGTGATTGAGAAAGGTCTGGAAAAGTCAGAGAACAAAAGAAATGAGCAGAAGGCAGAAAGGAGAACCTACTGGAAGGAAAAATTACTATCACCCTCGGACCAATTGTTCTAGCTGGGGAGGGGAACACAATTCACAAATCAACCTGGCCACATCAAACATTTTAGAACATAGAACATAGAACATAACAGCGCAGAACAGGCCTTTCGGCCTTCGATGTTGCGCCGACAATTAAGAAAAAGCAATGACCCTCTAACCTAAACCATTCCCTTTTCGTCCATAAACTTATCTACTAACCTCTTAAACGCCACCAAACTTGGTGCATCTACAACTGCAGCAGGCAGGGCATTCCATACCCTTACCACCCTCTGGGTAAAGAACCTATCTCTGACATCTGTCCTATAACTACCACCCCTTAATTTAAAGCTGTGATCCCTCGTGCTAGCTTTCTCCATCCTAGGAAAAAGGCTATCACTGTCCATCCTATCTAAACCTCTAATCATCTTATATGTTTCAATAAAGTCTCCTCTTAGCCGCCTTCTTTCTAACGAAAACAACCTCAAATCCCTCAGCCTCTCTTCATAAGACCTGCCCTCCATACCAGGCAACATCCTGGTAAACCTCCTCTGTACCCTCTCCAATGCCTCCACATCTTTCTCATAATGCAGGGACCAGAACTGTACACAATACTCCAAGTGCGGCATCACTAGAGTTTTGTACAGTTGCAACATGACGTTGCAGCTCTGAAATTCAATCCCCCTACCAATAAAAGCTAAGACTCCGTATGCCTTCTTAACAACCTTATCGACTTCATTGCCAACTTTCAGGGATCTATGCACATATACACCAAGATCCCTCTGTTCATCAACACTATTAAGAGTTCTACCATTAGCCCTATACTCTACACATTTGTTATTCTGTACTCTGTATTGGTATTCTGTACAGAACTGATATAAACCCTGCACCCAGTTCATCCTCTCCTGAGACTGATGGATACATCATCACTACAGGTTTAGGGGAAAATAATTCCAGCATTTATTGCACCTTGCTTCGATCACTCTTTAGATATTGTGGTGATGTGGAGATGTCGGTGTTGGACTGGAATGGGCACAGTAAGAAGTCTCACAACACCAGGTTTATTTGGTATCATGAGCTTTTGGAGCAATGCCCCTTCATCAGGTGAGTGAGGGGTTGGGTTCATAAACAGACACAAACTCAGTTACAAGATAATGATTGGAATGTGAATCTTAACAGGTAATCAAATCCTTACAGGTACAGGCAATGCGAGTGGAGAGAGAGTTAAGCACAGGTTAAAGAGATGTGAATTGTTTCCAGCCAGAACAGTTAGTAAGATTTTCAAGAAGACTGATATCCAAGTTCTGCACACGGGAGGGCGGCCTCAACTGGGATCTTGGTTTCATGTCACATGATCTGTAACCCCCATGATCAGGCTGGGTTTGCAAAATCTCACCAACTGTCCTGGCTGCAGACAATACACATCTCTTTAACCTGTGCTTAATCCTCTCTCCACTCACATTGTCTGTACTTTTAAGACTTGATTACTTGTAAAGACTTGCATTCCAACCATTATCTTGTAAATTGAGTTTGTTTCTATATGTGCCCTGTTTGTAAATCAAATCCTGCACTCGCCTGATGAAGGAACAGCGCTCCGAAAACTCGTGCTGTCATATATTGTGCTGTCATATTATAAACACCAGACAGGGACGTAGACTGACTGGAGGATGCAGAAATAATATTTCCCAGAATAGTTTTATAAGTGAGAGCTTTTATATCGCTCAGGGAATGAATGAACAAGTGGGGTTCCTCCTTCGACAAGATATGAGAGGGTTAAGGAATGACTTGAAAGAGGTCTCTACAATTCTGAAGGGTTTCGACCAGGAGATGCTTCTGCCTGTTGGGGTGAATTAAAATTTGGATCAGAAATCCAACTGGGAATTCAGGAGAATGCGGAGAATGTGGGCCTTGCTACCACAGGGAGTGATTGAAGTGAATAGTGTATAGATCGAATTAAGGGGAAGTGGGGGGAGAGGAACTGAAGGAGATGCTGATGGGATGAGATGAAGAGAAAAAGCAGTTGGGCCAAACTGTTTGATTTGATTTGGTTTATTATTGTCACATGTATTGGCATACAATGAAAAGTATTGCTTCTTGCACACTATGCAGACAAAGCATAACGTTCAGAGAGAAGGAAAAGAGAAGATGCAGAATGTTGTGTTACAGTTATACCTTGGGTGTAGAGAAAGATCAACTTAATATAAAGTAGGTCTATTCAAAAATCAGGGAAGCAGGGAAGATGCTGTTCTTCAGTTGGTTGGTTGCTGATCGGTCTCTGACAGAGTCAGTACACAGCTGCTCTCTCTGATCCACAGTCTGTTCAAGGACACTGCACAGAAATACGATCTGGCACTTGTATACATGTCAGGTGTGTGCAGACTGATCTGTCAGTGTCTGCTTCACTATGACAAAGGCATAATTATGCTCAATGTGTCTGATAACAATCGTTCTGGCTGATGTGATTCACCTGCCCAAGGTACGCCAAGCTGTCTGGTCTCCACGGTAACAGTGATGCTGTGAATTCTGATGTAGGGTGTACCACAGATTTTTTTTAACAATTAATGTATTATACACACACGATCCGAACACAGGAACAAAGACAAACATACCTGTCAGAATTAAATCTCCACATTTGTGACTCTTGGATTGTAATGTGTCAGGATATACATGGAAATTTCCGTTCATCTTTGCGTCAGCCTCTTAACCACACGCCTTTAATTCCTGTGTATTAACAAGGAGACAATTGTAATCTGAACATTCTCCTTGGCAAGCTGCCAGTAGGAGTAGATTGGCAGCAAGAGTCATGTACAGGTTGGCTGAGAGTATGTGTATTCATTCAAAGTTACAGAGATAAAAATCAGGCCCAAAGTTTCCAACATGATTGGAGGTTCGACCTGAAAGGCCCAACCAAGGCTAACACTGCTGACATCACTGAAATTCCCGATAAATCTTGTTAGCCTTCACCATTCTCTCACCATCCTTCCATTCCTTCTCTCTTTTTGATGCAGGTTGTTACTATCTTCAGTGAAGATGGAATGAAGAAGTCTCTTGAGGTTACAGCTTCAGTAAAAGCTCGGGAAATTTGTCACTTGCTAGTGGAGAGGAATCGCTGTCTTGATGAGGAGAACTGGACCCTAGTGGAGGTTCACCCCAACACTGCACTAGGTAACCATGGCAACTGGATACTTACCCCTCTTCCTCACCCTCGCCTCTCACAACCTCACCCACATTTCACAGGATATTTGCATCACTGGTAAAGTCAGCATTTGTTGCCAGACCCTAATTGCTCTTTTAGTTCATCAGATACAGGAGCAGAATTAGGCCATTCAGCCCATCGAGTCCACTCTGCCATTCTATCATGGCTGATATGCTCCTCATCTCCATTTTCCTGCCTTCTCCCCATAATCCTTCCACCCATTACCAACTAAAAATCTGTCTAACTACTTCTTAAAAATTTACACACTGTCCCAACACCCACTGCACTTTGGGGTAGTGAATTCCACAGATTCATAACCTTTTGGGAGAAATAGTTTCTCCTCAACTCTTAGGATAAGGGGGAGCAAATTTAAAACAAAGATTATGGCCTCTTATCCTAGAATGCCCCATCAACATCCACTCCATTCCTACTTTATCCATAACTTTCATCATTTTGTGTACCTCAATTTGATCTCCCCTCATTCCTCTAAATTCTGGAGAGAATGAGTGACTTGCTAGGCCATTTCTGAGGGCAGATAAGAATGAATCACATTGCTGTGGCTCTGGAGTCATGCTTAGGCCAGACCAAGTAGGAAGGTAGATGTCCTTCCCTACAATGGTCACTAGCTTTTTATTCAGATTTATTAATTGAGTTTAAATTCCACCAATAGCTGTGCTGGGAGTTGAACTCACATCCCCAAAGCGTTAGTCTAAGCCTTTAGACCAGTGACAATACTCCTTAAACAAAGGGATTGTCTTCCACTTGTGCTTAGCTACATTTGAAATAAAGGCACGGTGGTGATGACCCACATGGCAAAATATCCTGACATGACTTGGTCTCTGTCTCAGATATTGGGGCAATCAGTACCCAGGATCCCAGTGCTAGTCGGACACTGTGCCTTCAGGAAGTAAATATGGGTATCATTCTCATCCCATACTCTACACAAATACTGTAGCTTCATAACATCTCCTCGGTTCAGGTTCAGGGACAATCTAGATTTTACTAAGCTGAGAATAAAGCAGGCACAGAGTACAGGCCTCATTCTCTCAGCTAGTATCAGACAAGGACTTTTCTTCAAATAAACCCCCATTCTTCTTTCCCTGTGCATTACAATGGAGTTTGAGCTGATCAAATGAAGTTTTAAGTGAGACCGTGTCTTCATCGACAAAGTGCTTGAGTCCCTTGGTCGACACAGGAGCTGTAGGATTTAATCAGAGGGTGAACTGATGCTGACTAATGAATACAACCCATTTCTGACTCTCTGTCTGTCTCAGAAAGATGTCTCGAGGATCATGAGTCATTGATAGAACTGCAGGAAACCTGGCCAATTAATAGTGGAAGCAGATTTGTCTTCAGAAAGCATTACGCAAAATACGAATTCTTCAGGAATCCTGAGGTAGGATCTGTTGGAAAGTTACTGAGATTGGGTTTATTTTTACTAATGGGCTCTCTGAATCAGTGCTTTATTAATATGGATACAGAACCATTTTGATATCATCTTTAGGGGAAGCAATTCTCATAGGCTGAGGGTGCAGGGGGGATAGTTCAGCCATGGACAAGCCTATTATAATTAAACCTGATACATAAAATGCCAAAACTTCCTAATTATCCCACAGAACACTCAGGCAATGGTGATCTTTCCAAAACTGAGGCAACTTCTAACTGGCTCCTTAGTAGTTT
The DNA here is from genome assembly GCA_024679065.1 of Sphyrna mokarran. Classification (NCBI taxonomy): domain Eukaryota; kingdom Metazoa; phylum Chordata; class Chondrichthyes; order Carcharhiniformes; family Carcharhinidae; genus Sphyrna; species Sphyrna mokarran. Next base: position 2,114,998 of record JAGIQG010000027.1, on the reverse strand, counting down.
GAAGCTGAGGTCCCACGTTGCAATGGGAAGTGGATTTGATTGGAAATTGCTGCAGAGTTTGAAAAAAATCTGACTCTTTAAATAAATGTAATGTAATTTAGTTATTTAATAATAATAAAGTTTATTTATTTATTAGTCTTAAGTGGGCTTACTTTAACACAGTAATGAAGTTACTATGAAAATCCCTTAGTCGCCATACTCTGGCATCTGTTCAGGTACACTGAGGGAGAATTTAGCACAGCCAAATTTTTTATTTATATATTTGGAAAAGGATTGGTGATGAAGTGAGATGATGGATGGGGGAGGAGGCTTGTGTAAAAGAGCATAAGAAACACACAGAGCTGTCAGGTTGTGAATTCTATTGCATTCCTTGTTGACTTTTCACTGGTTGAAGCATTTATCAGTTGTGGAAATTTGCTATGAAGCTGAGCTCCATTCCCTGTAGGTGTTTACCCGCGTTTTCTACCCAGCTGGCTATTGCTTATTCATGAGGAACAGACTGAGGCAATTTGTGTTCTTGTGTCTGCTCTGCATTCAATAGGATCATGGGTGATCTGAGTGTAACCTCAACTCTTTCTTCCACCTATTTTCCTATAATCTGTGATTCTCTCAAAAGTCTATCTATCTCTGCCTTCAAAATATTCAACTGCGCTGCCATCATCCCTTTCTGAACAAGACAGTCCCAGAGTTTCATTACCCTCCTGAGAGAAACAAAATTCTTCCCATCTCAGTCTTAAATGGGAGGCCCCTTTTTTTAATCTGTGTCACCTGGTTCCAGTCCTCTCTGCCTCCATCCTGTCACATCCCCTCAGGATCCGACATATTTCATTACAATCACTTCTCAATCTGCTAAACTCCATTGGATACAAGCCCAATCCGACGCCGTGAGATAACTGCTCCATCACAGGCATCTGCTGAGCAAACCATCTCTGAACCTGTTCTTATTAAATTGTATCCTTTATTAAATAAGGAGGACAACACAATATACAGTATCCCAGATGTAGTCTAACCATACCCTATACAAATGTAATAAAACTTCCTGACTTTTATATCCCATTCCCCTTTGCAATAAACATCAACACTCTATTTGCCTTCCTGATTACTTATTGTATCTGCAGACTAACTTTCTGTCATTCATATTCCAGGACACCCAGATCCCTCTGTATCTCAGAATACTGCAATCCCTCTCCATTTAAATAATGTATGGCTTTTCTCTTCTTTCTGTCAAAGTAGAAAAGTTCACAATGACTGTTTTTAACTATTTTAACCTATCCCCTCAAGTTTTAGACTCCACTACCTTTGGGAAAAGATGTTGACCATTTAGCTGATCTATGGCCTTCATTATTTTACAGATCTCTGTAAAATCATTCCTAAGTCTCATATACTCCAGGAAAGAAAGTCCCAGTCTATCCAGCCTCTCCTTATAACTCCAACCATTAAGTCCTTGGTAGCATCCTAGCAAATCTTTTCTGGACTCCTTCTAGTTTAATAATATCCTTTCTATCCTGAACTTCCTTGATTAGCCATAGAAGGTGTGCCCTTCCCTTAAGGGCCCTTCTTTCTCACTGAAATTTATCTTTTCCGAATATTCTGAAATATCTCCTTAAATGTCTGCCACTGCATCTTTAACAACATATTTCTTAACCTAATTCCCCAGTTCATTTTAGCCAGTTCTGTCTTCATGTTCTCATTACCACCCCTCATTTCAGACTTAGACACTAATCTTTGATCCACTTCTCTCTCTCTCAAACTGAATGTGAAATTCAATCATATTATGATCATTGCTACCTAGGGTTGGGGTTAGGGCCAGGGTTAAGGTTAGGGTTAGGATTAGGGTATTAATTAATCCTTTCTCAATGCACCAGATCTACTCTAGCCTGCTTTCTGATTGGCTTTAGAATATGTTGCTGTAAGAAACTGCCCCGAAAACACCCCATGAACTCATTTCCCAAACTACCTTTGTCAACCAGAATCATCCAATCAAAATGTAGATTAAAATCACCCAAGATTATTGCTGTATCTTTCTCACAAGCTCATTCATTTCTTCCTGTGTACCGTATCCTACAGTGCATTTACTGTTAGAGGGTCTATAAACCAGTCCCACAGTGACTACTTACCATCAACCTTTACTATTTCAAATCTCTACACAAACAGATTCTGCATCAACTCAGCTAATCGCTCTCCATTGTATCAATGTCTTCTTCCATTAAACCACCCCACCATCTCATCCCAGCTTCCTATCTTTCTAAAATGTTACGTATCCTTCAATATTCAGCTCCCAATCTTGGTAGTCTTGCAGCCATGTGTCTGTAATGATTATCAGAACAATGAATTATGAATATATATGAAGTTTATCTTGGGTGTGACAGAGTTTTATAACCTGCCTATCAGCTGTTTATTTGAGCCCAGCCTCCAATGGGGATGGTGGCAGGAGGCGGTATCCAGGATCAGGATGTGGGTTCGGAGGGGTGTAAAAACAAGAAAAATCAATGAGAAAAATCAACCACATCTTAAACTTTTCTAAAATTTTTCTTTGAAAGAAAAGAATCAGGTGAGGTTACACAGAGAGAGTGTTTACCAGTAGATTGGCATTGAGATGGAGTTGAGATGATTGGTGAGTTTTAACAGAGATAACTACGTGTAATTCTGATATTGGGATCTCAGTGGCTCAGAGTGGGCAGCCTTAATAATAAATATTCCAGGATCCAAGAGGGAATTAGATTATTTTCTGAAAAGGAAGAAAGGGAGAAGGGAGAGGAATGACACAAGACAGATTGTGTCAGCGCCAGCTCTCTAAAAGAACAATGGGCTGAATGGCCTCCTATGTAGGATTTCAATGAATCTGGAAAATCACTGCATTAAATGGCCAGAGTGAGAGGGAGATTTGTCAAACGGGATTTAATAATCACATTTCTCCTTCTTCAACAGCTATTCTTCCCGGCGCACTTGGTAGCAGGAAGTCTGGATGCTAATGCAGGAGTTCCGCACTCGCAGCTTGTACAGGTGAGGCACACTCACGGCGTGTACAGCTGAGGCACACTCACAGCGTGTACAGGTGAGGCACACTCACAGCGTGTACAGGTGAGGCACACTCACAGCGTGTACAGGTGAGGCACACTCACAGCGTGTACAGGTGAGGCACACTCACAGCGTGTACAGGTGAGGCACACTCACAGCGTGTACAGGTGAGGCACACTCACAGCGTGTACAGGTGAGGCACACTCACAGCGTGTACAGGTGAGGCACACTCACAGCGTGTACAGGTGAGGCACACTCACAGCATGTACAGGTGAGGCACACTCACAGCGTGTACAGGTGAGGCACACTCACAGCGTGTACAGGTGAGGCACACTCACAGCGTGTACAGGTGAGGCACACTCACAGCATGTACAGGTGAGGCACACTCACAGCGTGTACAGGTGAGGCACACTCACAGCGTGTACAGGTGAGGCACACTCACAGCGTGTACAGGTGAGGCACACTCACAGCGTGTACAGGTGAGGCACACTCACAGCGTGTACAGGTGACGCACACTCACAGCGTTTACAGGTGAAGCACATTCACAGCGTGTACAGCTGAGGCACACTCACAGCGTTTACAGGTGAAGCACATTCACAGCATGTACAGGTGAGGCACACTCACAGCGTGTACAGGTGAAGCACACTCACAGCATGTACAGGTGAGGCATACTCACAGCGTTTACAGGTGAAGCACATTCACAGCGTGTACAGGTGAGGCACACTCACAGCGTGTACAGGTGAAGCACACTCACAGCGTGTACAGGTGAGGCACACTCACAGCGTGTACAGGTGAGGCACACTCACAGCGTTTACAGGTGACGCACATTCACAGCGTGTACAGGTGACGCACACTCACAGCGTTTACAGGTGAAGCACATTCACAGCGTGTACAGCTGAGGCACACTCACAGCGTTTACAGGTGAAGCACATTCACAGCATGTACAGGTGAGGCACACTCACAGCGTGTACAGGTGAAGCACACTCACAGCATGTACAGGTGAGGCATACTCACAGCGTTTACAGGTGAAGCACATTCACAGCGTGTACAGGTGAGGCACACTCACAGCGTGTACAGGTGAGGCACATTCCAGGTGTACAGGTGAGGCACATTCACAGCGTGTACAGGTGAAGCACACTCACAGCGTGTACAGGTGAGGCACACTCACAGCGTTTACAGGTGAAGCACATTCACAGCGTGTACAGGTGAGGCACACTCACAGCGTGTACAGGTGAGGCACACTCACAGCGTGTACAGGTGAGGCACACTCACAGCGTGTACAGGTGAGGCACACTCACAGCGTGTACAGGTGAGGCACACTCACAGTGTGTACAGGTGAGGCACACTCACAGCGTGTACAGGTGAAGCACACTCACAGCGTGTACAGGTGAGGCACACTCACAGCGTGTACAGGTGAAGCACATTCACAGCGTGTACAGGTGAGGCACACTCACTGCGTTTACAGGTGAAGCACACTCACAGCGTGTACGGGTGAGGCACACTCACAGCGTGTACAGGTGAGGCACATTCACAGCGTTTACAGGGGAGGCACACTCTGACGCACTTTTACTTATTCAAGTCTTATCAAAATCTGATCCAAAAAAATGTCAGGTTGTTGGTGAGAAATGGGTCGGATTTTTCTCCAGATCTTCCCACACTCTGTCACAAAGACAGGTAGCCATGTTTCCCTCATCATGTAGTGGATGGGGTTTCAACACACTGGCAAAGCAGGCTGCACTGAAATTGGGGGTGCCACATTTAGAGGGCACCCCAATCATCCCACCCCCATCCCCACTGAGGTCTCAGGAGTTCCCCTCACCCTCCTTCTTCCCCCAGTTGGAGCTGCAACCCTCTGACCACCCCCCACTCCCCCCAAACACCAGGCCCCTTCCTCCAACTCACTGACCCAGACAGTCAATGGTACACACACAACTGGTCTTCTTCCCCACCCCAGCAGCCACATCCACACCCTACCACCACAAATAAAGGAATCCCCATGGAGCTCCCATTGGAGTACTGCCAACCTAGCAGTGCCACCCTGTGCCAAGGAGCGATGCCAGGGACATGGCCAGGTAAGATAGTTAAGGGAATAGATATAGTAGTAGATATAAGTTAAATTAGTACATCATGGAGATTCAGGTTGAAGGCAGTAAAGGTGATTTCAGTTTGCTACCAGAGTAATTGACGGAAATATGGAATAATCTCTCAGATAGCAAGGCAGAAACATTGCAATTATTTCACAAATGAGGAAATCTGATTTATGAACCAAGGGTCACTGAGTGGTAGGGTCATACGGTGATCTGTAGAGATCATGGTACAAAGTATCTCTGTACGTAGAGAGAATGAATTTTGGGGGACTAACTCTTCACATAGTTAAAGGGTTAAAGAGCTTCATCTATTTATCAGTCATTTAAAGATTTTTTTTCATCCTGCAGAATTTCCTGAATGCTCGGAACTATCCCGAGGTACAAGGGTTCCTGCACGTTAAAGATAAAGGAAAGAAAACATGGCGATGCTTATATTTCTTCCTGAGACGCTCCGGGTTGTATTACTCTACCAAAGGGACATCCAAGGTGAGTGAGTGTTCACAACATCATTCCTGGCTTTATACTCAGCAAAAGGTCTTGTTTCATGTCACTCAGAATGTGTCCATGATACCAGTTTATTCAGAGAAGCATCATATAACCCTTTAAATTCTTATACAGAGATGAAAAAATAGACAGATCACACTGCTGAAACTTTTAGCCTTCTCTTGTTACTTCATCACAAATTGCAGTCAGGTTGATGAAGAGTGATCTTGCTTTCAGAATCAGGATTGATTATTCTTTATTATATTTTTGGTTTCTAGATGTTTTCTATTGAACCTTGCAGTGAAGATTCCATTGCCCTTTCTGCAATGACATCCAGCAAATCAGTCTAAAGTTTTCTAGTCATATTCTTTCCCTTTGTAAATGTAGGAGTAACATTAACTGTCCACCAACCCTCTGGCACCATTCCCTTTGGAAATAAATGTTTATATCTGCATTAATTCTGAACTATTTCTTCCCTCACTTCCTTTACAATCCACAATGCAATCCATTTCGGCCAGATCTTCTTATCAGAGTTTGATTCAGTTACTCTGTGGGTGGGATTTTACAGCCTCACTCACCCCAAAACCATAAAATCCTGCCCAAAGTCAACAGACCTTACCATGCTCCACCCCTCACTCACTCCAATTCCCGTGGTGGATACGATGGTAAAATTTTGGCCCTTTTCTCTCTCCTTTTCCCCATCACCCAGCCCTCAGGTCCCAATTTTCTAACTTCCATTTTTCAGTCTGTTCTTCTCCTGTTATGATGTGGAGATGCAGCATTGAACTGGGGTGGGAGCAGTAAGAAGTCTCACAACACCAGATTAAAGTCCAGCAGATTTATTTGGAATCACAAGCTTTTGGAGCACTGCTCCTTCATCTAGAAACCTGTTGGACTTTAACCTGTTGTTGTGAGACTTTTCCTGTTCGTCTGCCTGATAATTGTGTTGCTCTGTATTTATAAGGCAGGTTTGGCGCTGAGTTGAAGATCCCCTAGGTTTATTTCAGCTCTATTCATGCCGTCTGAAGTTTGATGTCTTCCAACGGACAACATTTTAGCTACAATGAAGCCCATCAACCATTGCTCCACCTGCTCAGACATTTTCATTTTGGAATCCAATCTAATTGTTGTTTGAAATTATAATTGTTCAGATGATGTTGAAGGTTACAGCTGATAACCAATTTACATGGAATGAATCTGCAGTTATTCACTTCTAATGCAACCCCTAATGTCAATCTGGGCCACATTCTCAATGATGCTAATTATGTAGAAAGAAAGAGATTCGGATTGTTGCTTAAATGCAAAATCTGCATTCAATGCAAATTCAATGCTGAAATGAAAGTTAGTGCGGGAGGGGGAGGTCAGAAAACAGCTTCCAAACTCGCAACAGCAAACAAAGGACAAGGATTTCTGTACCTGTGCATTGTTGCAAAAATCTTTAAAAATTTTGTGACAATTTTACAGCTTTCAAGTGGAAAGGACAAAAAAAAAGCATTCAAAGAACTGACAGACTTGGTGTAAAATCAGGTTTTGGAAGATTGCTAAACTCGTTTGTGGATTAAAGGATTATTTATTTGCTGGTTTATTGCTGATCTGCTGATGTGACCACAAGAATGACGGGTAAATTGCCCATTGTGGGCACACACAGTCACATCATTCACAAGCTGAATTTGTGTGTCCTCTTCTGATTGACAATAATAAGACTGAAAATTAAAAAAGCAGATTTTTTTCCAATGGTGAGACACTGGGAATGTTGTTATTCAGAGAAATCTGAGTGTATATTTCACAAATAACAAAAGGGTAAGCTGCAGATACAGCAAGCAATTGGGAAATAAAACATCATGTTACCCTTTATGCCAAAGGGTTTGAATATAAAAGTCTAGTTATAATTACACAGAGTTTGGCAGTTCCCCTCTTGTGGAATCTAGAATTCGAGGTTGCGTTAACAATAGAGCAGTTCCAGCAACACACAGGAAGCTTATCACCATCCATAGAATCTCCATAGAATCCCTATGGTGAAGAAGGAGACCATTCAGCCCATCAATCCTGCACCAACTCTCTAAAAGAGCATCTTACCAGTCCCCCTGGACCTTATCCTTGTAACCCTATGCATTTCCGACAGCTATTCCATCTAACCTGCACATCTTTGGACACTCAGAGCAATTTAACATGACCAATCCATCTAAAAAAGAACAAAGAACAAAGAACAAAACAGCACGGGAAACAGGCCCTTCAGCCCAACGAGCCCACGCCGCCACCCCGATGTTCCCACCTCTACACGCAATCCCTGTCCATGTTTATAGATCTATGGATTAAAAAACCAAATTTGAGACAATTTAGGGAGAATTTGTTTTGCCAATTAGCCTAAGAGCACATCTTTGGGATGTGGGAGGAAACCGGAGCTCCCGGAGAAAACCCACGCAAGCACGGGGAGAATGCGCAAACTCCCACAGACACAGGCCCAAATCCATGTATCTGCACAGCACAGCGATAGTCACTGAGCTGTCGTGTTGCCCATCAGATGGTCCAGGTCAAGCGTACACTAACAACGTGAAGCATTAGGATACTCTCGGAAAAAATCCAAGAGCAGCCCTCTCACGACCCATCACGTGTATGCCCCTCGTTAGACAACAAGGTGGACCAAAGCACCTGTAGGATAAAAACAAGTACAAGAATATCATCATCTATTTACACACTTCCCAGGGACTCCCAAGGCTCATTTTAAATCAGTTTTCTATACCCCTCCATTCCCATTCTGTTCATGTGCCCATCTAAGTATTTCTTAAATAACTCCAGAGTACCTGCCTCCACCACTTTACTTGGCAGCGCATTCCATACCCCCACCACCCTCTGTGTGAAAAACCTCCCTCTAGCATCCAAATTATACCTTACTCCCCTCACCCTAAGCCCGTGACCCCTCGTGCTATTTGAGTCCATCCTAGGAAAAAGCTTAACCCTATTTACTCTATCGATCCCCTTCATAATCTTGTACACCTCTGTTAGATCTCCTCTAAGTCTACATCTTTCTAAGGAAAACAGTCCCAATTTAGAACATAGAACATTACAGCGCAGAACAGGCCCTTCGGCCTTCGATGTTGCGCCGACCAATTATGAAAAAAGCAATGACCCTCCAAACTAAACCATTCCATTCTCTTCCATAAACTTATCAACTAACCTCTTAAACGCCACCAAACTTGGCGCATCTACAACTGCCGCAGGCAGGGCATTCCACTCCCTAACCACCCTCTGGGTAAAGAACCTACCTCTGATATCGTCCTATAACTATCACCCCTTAATTTAAAGCTGTGTCCCCTCGTGCTAGCTTTCTCCATCCTAGGAAAAAGGCTATCACTGTCCACCCTATCTAAACCTCAAATCATCTTATATGCTTCAATAAGATCCCCTCTTAGCCGCCTCCTTTCTAACGAAAACAACATCAAATCCTTCAACCTCTCTTCATAGGACCTGCCCTCCATACCAGGCAACATCCTGGTAAACCTCCTCTGTACCCTCTCCAATGCCTCACATCTTTCTTATAATGTGGGGACCAGAACTGCACACAATACTCCAAGTGCGGCCGCACTAGAGTTTTGTACAGTTGCAACATGACGTTGCGGCTCGAAATTCAATCCCCCTACCAATAAAAGCTAAGACTCCATATGCCTTCTTAACAACCTTATCGACTTGATTGCCAACTTTCAGGGATCTATGCACATATACACCAAGATCTCTCTGTTCATCAACACTATTAAGAGTCCTACCATTAGCCCTATACTCTACACATTTGTTATTCCTGCCAAAGGGCATTACCTCACACTTTTCCACATTAAACTCCATTTGCCACCTCTCGGCCCAGCTCTGCAACTTGTCAAGTCTCTCTGCAAACTATAACACCCCTCTTCACTATCTACCACTCCACCGACTTTAGTGTCATCTGCAAATTTACTAATCCATCCTTCAATATCCTCATCCAGATCATTTATAAAAATTACAAACAGCAGGGGCCCCAAAACAGACTCCTGAGGTACACCACTTGTCACCGAACTCCACGATGAATATCTCCCATCAACCACCATCCTCTGTCTTCTATCTGCTAGCCAATTCCTAATCCAATTAGCTAAATCACCCTCTAAAATTTGCCTAACCTTTCCTCGTAACTCAGACATTCCATACCAGGCAGCATCCTGGTAAACCTCCTCTGCACTCTCTCCAGAGTCTCCACGTCCTTCCGGTAGTAAGGCGACCAGAACTGGACGCAGTATTCCAAATGAGGTCTAACCAACGTTTTATACAACTGCAACATTAAAGGCCAGCTCTTGTATTCTATATCCCTTCCTATACCCACAGACCAATCAATGATTTGTTTCAGTGCCCAGGTGAGACTGAGCTGACTCACCTCTCTATCTTTGTGCCTCCTGGCACTGTGCTTGGTAGGAGGTACCATTGCCCTAGTGATACCTCTGTCTTTGTGAACTCTTACAGAAGCCCCACTGGAATGATATCAATGCCCAGGGAGTTTTGTGAGCTCCCTGCACTGGGTGAAACATTAAACCAAATTCCCAACTGCCCTCTCAGGATAGATGCAAACAATCCCATGACATTGCAGGTACTGACTGGATTCTGTATCCGCGGAGCTCAGGAATGAGAGAATCGTGGATATGGGAACTTGCTGGATTTTGGATCTGGGAATGGGGTTGGGCGGGGGGCGGGGGTGGGGGTGGGGGTGGGGGGGCGTGTGCAATAGTATAATTGAAACCAGGCTGATTTCTTTGTGGATCTTGATGTGAAAAGGAAGGGATGAGGGGTGAACATAAACAGCTGTCACTGTTAATGCCGATGCAGATATTAGGGGGTCAGCACACAGTGACTCAGTAATGACAGAGAATAATGCCTGATGGGGATTGCAGTTTGCGGGGCTGGACCCAGTTTTTGGATATGCCTGGAACTGGGATGCTGGAAGAGGGATGCAGGACCTGTACTTGCCAGAGGTGCTGGAGCAAGGCAGTTCTCCCAGTGAGCTGCAGTCAACATGACTGAAACTGATTATCTGGTTATTCTTCATATTGCTGCTTGTGGGATCTTGCTGTGTGTAAACTGGCTGCTGTGTTTCCTATATCACAATAGAGAATACACTTCAAAAATACTTCATTGGCTGAAAAATATTGAGCAATGGTTTGAAAAGTGCAGCAGAAATCATGGCCTGAAATTTTAGTCCCCCTCCCCACCCCTGCCGATTCTTACTCCCAAACGAACATTGATTGGCATTAGGTGGGAATTCGGCCCCTCACTCAGGAGAATCTGATAGGCTGGCAGCTCTCAAATCCTTCCAGCAACAGCGCTCCAGTGGCTGGAAGAGAAACTGCATGGAGCTACCTGATACAGAGTCCCAGAACTGGTGAAAAAGACAGGAAAAGGCTGCCTGTCCCTGGGTAAAATCACTGTGTGGCTGGAGCAGACAGAATCCCACACATACTCCCCACTACCTCAGTGGGGGGGGGGGGTTACATCCTGCCCCAAGAGTTTCTTTTCTCTCTCAGTAATCCAGCACTCTCTGTTTATATTCCTGTTCATTTTTTTCTTTTGTTTTCTGATCAGGAACCAAGGCACCTTCAGTATTTTGCGGATGTGAAAGAGAGTAACATTTACACAGTAACAAACAGAAAGATATACAATTCACCAACAGAGTTTGGGTTCTGTATAAAGGTATGTGCCTTTGTGTTTATTACAGACTGTCACCATTGGGGGGTAGTATTTGCTGCAAACATGCCTTATTTGAGGTGTTTGAGCCTTGGGGGATCTGTAAACCTTCACATTCTCGAGGCTAATCCTGCATCTAAGATGTGATAAATCTCTGATATTTTTCATAATCCCATCACATCCCCTGGAAACCAAAATCACTCAGTAACCCTCCCCCCCCCCCCCACTCTCTCTCACTCTCTCCCTGTGTTACTGACTGTATCTGTGCTGATGTTAATCCAAGTCCCTCACACTGTTACTCAATAATTTGCTGTACTTGCATACTAACTATGTTTCCTGTACTATAACATCCAGATCCCTCTGTATGATTGAGTTCTGCAAACTCCCTCTATTTAGTATTTTCAGAAGAATGAGTTTCTACTCTTCCTGAAATGAACATGTTTATATTTTCCATGTTTTATTTCATCTGCCAAATTTAATCACCTTAGCTCCCGTTGTATATTCTCTTGACAACTTTCTTTCCCATCTGCCTTGGTGTTATTAACACATTTTGCTACTATACATTTGGTCCCTTCATCTAAACAGATGCAGATTGTAGTAGTTGTGACCCCAACATTGATCCTTTGAGACTCCACTAGCTGCAGCTTGCCAAGCTAAAAAAGACCCATTTCTCTCCTCTCTCCTTGCTGTTAGTTAGCCAATCCCTTATTCATGTTAAGATGTACTCTCCACCCAATACACTACATGGCCTTATCTTGTGTATTACCTTTGACATGGCATGTTATCAAATATCTTTTGGATTTTCAAATACACCACATCTCCAGATTCCGCTTTCTCCACCTTACTTGTTATTTCCTCATTGAGTTAAACACAAGTTCCTTTTCACAAAACCATATTGACTTTGCCTGATTCCATTATGATTTTCTAACCTGCTTAATAATGGAGTTCCGTCAATATTTTTGTGACAGATTTTAGGCTAAATGGCAAGTAGTTTCCTGCTTTCTGTTTCTTTTCTTTCATTTGTTATTTCCCAATCTATTGGGACTCTTCCAGATGCAGACCATCTGGTCCTGAGGACTTGTTAGCCCTTTAGAACATAGAACATTACAGCGCAGAACAGGCCCTTCGGCCCTCGATGTTGCGCCGACCAATTAGGAAAAAGCAATGACCCTCTAACCTAAACCATTCCCTTTTCGTCCATAAACTTATCTACTAACCTCTTAAACGCCACCAAACTTGGCGCATCTACAACTACAGCACGCAGGGCATTCCATACCCTTACCACCCTCTGGGTAAAGAACCTACATCTGACATCCATCCTATAACTACCATCCTTTAATTTAAAGCTATGTCCCCTCGTGCTAGCTTTCTCCATCCTAGGAAAAAGGCTATCACTGTCCACCCTACCTAAACCTCTAATCAACTTATATGTTTCAATAAGGTCTCCTCTTAGCCGCCTTCTTTCTAACGAAAACAACCTCAAATCCCTCAGCCTCTCTTCATAAGACCTGCCCTCCATACCAGGCAACATCCTGGTAAACATCTTTGGGTCGATCAGTTTTCCCAGTGCTTTTCCCTGTTGATGGTGATTGTTTTAAGTTCCTCCTTCCCAATCACCTCTTGAAAATCAAGTATTTTTGGAAACCTTTCTAAGTTTTCTATAATGAAGAGGGTGGTGAGTGTCTGGAACAAGCTGCCAGAGGTAATAGGAAAGGCGGGTGCAATTTTGTCTCTAAAAAGTATTTGGACAGTTGCATGGTTACAATGGATATAGAGGGATATGGGCCAAATGCAGGTAACTGGGACTAGCTTAATGATAAAAAAGAGCAGTATGGACAAGTTGGGCTGAAGGGCCTGTTTCCATGCTGTAAACCTCGATGACTCTAAGACAGACACTGCTGCTATTTCCTTGTTTCTCATTATCAATTCTGCAGCTGTCTAGAGGACTAACAGTTTTTTGCTTACCTATTTCAAATTTAGTTTTCTATTTAAACATTGTAGAAACTCTATCTGTCTTCTATTACTAAGCCAGCTTTCTCATAGCCCCTGCTTTATTCCTCTTCATTTTTTTTTAGACATTTTTTGCTGGTTCTGAAAATCTAGCCAATCCTCTGCCCTTCCAGTGACCTTTGTAGATTCATACAGTCTTTCTCACAATGCTAACCTAAATTTCTTATTCAGCCATGGGTGATGCATTTTTCGCAAAGAGCCTTTCTTTCTCACTGGGCTAAATCTTTGCTGAGAATTATCAAATATTTCCTTAAACATCAGCACTCTACTGTTCCCCCCCCCACCGCCACCTTTTAACTTAGCTTCTCAGTTCAGTTAGTTAAATCTGCCTTATATTCTTACAGTTATCTACATTTCAGTTTAAAACACTAGTCTTAGACCCATACTTAGACCCCTTCAAACTGAACATGAAATTCTATTGCATTATGATAGCTGTCATCGAGAGGTCCTTTAAACAAGAAGTGATCGATTTCTCTTGTCTAATTGTACATTGCAGTCAGAAGCTTGATTTCCCAATCCTATTCCCGGGATTTCTGATTTTAAGGAGTGTCTTTTAATGTTGTGAACTAGTTCACAATCTGTGATCTGACCCCTGACCTGGCTGGTTCCAGTGCAGGTATAGGTACAATCTTGTCCTTTCTTGCATTTTCCATGGAGTGATGCTGATTTCCAAAGAGTTAGAAACCACTGTCCTTAAGGGTGTCACCAACCATAGGTGGGTGCTTGAGGGAACCTTACCTGAAAGTTCAGAAGGTCCTCCTCATGCCAAACCCCACCCCCTTGCAAAGGGACAGCACATACATGCTTATTTACCCAGTGGATACTGTATAGACAATTGGACTTATAAAAATAGCTTCTAAAAGAAGTCATTTATTGATAACTTTTGACTTACTTAAAATAATCAAGCAGCCAGTCACCTTGAAATACCAGTAACAGAAATCACAAACCCTTGAAACCTCTTTAAATTTGTAAATAAAGATTGTGAAATTGACACAAGAGATCAGAGAGCCTGAACTATCAAACAAGCAATGCTTTTTGTGGGGCTCAGGAGTTTCAATACTTCAATGGATGTTTCAGTTCCTCACCATTCTTGTGAGCCACAGGGCCTTAGTGGAGATTAAGTGCCAAGACGGCCCTTTTAAATTGCCCATATAGGCACCCAAGCTCCTATGGCTTTCCAGATTCTTCCGTAGGTCAGCTGGCCTGACTGCTTTCTGATCCCTCCACACAATAAAATTCCCGTTTTTTTTCCTGATACTTCCTCTCAAAGCAGTCAGTGCATGCCAGAAAAAAAACAGAAAATACTGAAAAATCTCAGGAGGTCTGACGGCATCTGAGGAGAGAGAATAGAGCCAATGTTTTGAGTCTGGATGACTCATCATCAGAGTTCTGTTCCCTCTCCACAGAGGCTGTCAGACCTGCTGAGATTCTCCAGCATTTTCCGTTTTTGTTTCAAATTCCAGCATCTGCAGTATTTTGAACATAGAACATAGAACATAGAACACTACAGCACAAACAGGCCCTTCGGCCCACAAGTTGTGCCAAACACATCAAAACCTACCCAGCCATATACCTATCTATAACCCCCAATCCCATTGGATCCCATATATTCATCCAGAAGTCTTTTAAAAGACCCCAGCGAGTTCGCCTCGACCACCACCGACGGCAGCCGATTCCATTCACTCACCACCCTCTGAGTGAAAAACTTTCCCCTAGCATCCCTTCTGTACTTGCTTCCCTGCACCTTAAATCTGTGCCCTCTCGTCGCGACCATTTCAGCCCTGGGAAATAGTCTCTGAGAGTTCACCCTATCTATTCCTCTCAACATCTTGTAAACCTCTATCAGGTCGCCTCTCAACCTTCGTCTCTCCAGGGAGAACAGTCCCAGCTCCCTCAACCTGTCTTCATAAGGCATGCCTCCCAATCCAGGCAACATCCTTGTAAATCTCCTCTGCACCCTTTCAATAGCTTCCACGTCCTTCCTATAGTGAGGCGACCAGAACTGCGCACAGTACTCCAAGTGTGGTCTGACAAGGGTCCTATAAAGCTGCAGCATTACCTCCTGACTCCTGAACTCAATCCCTCGATGAATGAAGGCCAGTACACCGTAAGCTTTCTTAACCACATCCTCCACCTGGGAGGCCGATTTGAGAGTCTTATGGACCCGGACCCCAAGATCCCTCTGCTCTTCCACACAGCTAAGACTCCTACCTTTGATAGTGTACTCATTCATCCTGTTGGATCTGCCAAAATGGACCACAACACATTTATCCGCGTTGAAGTCCATCTGCCACTTCTCCGCCCAGTCTTGCATCCTGTCGATGTCATGCTGCAACTTCTGACATCCCTCCAGACCATCCACAACACCACCGACCTTCGTGTCATCGGCGAACTTACTCACCCATCCCTCCACTTCCTCATCCAGGTCATTTATGAAAATGACAAACAGCAAGGGTCCTAGAACAGATCCCTGGGGCACACCACTGGTGACCGACTTCCATGCAGAAAAAGAGCCATCCACAACCACCCTCTGCCTTCTGCAGGCAAGCCAGTTCTGGATCCACAAGGCCAAAGCCCCTTGGATCCCATGGCCTCTCACCTTCTCAAGAAGTCTTGCATGTGGGACATTGTCAAATGCCTTGCTGAAGTCCATGTACACCACGTCCACTGCTCTTCCTTCGTCAATGTGTTCAGTCACATTTTCGAAGAACTCAATTAAGCTCGTAAGGCACGACCTGCCTTTTACAAAACCATGCTGACTATTTCTAATCTTTTATCTAAAAGATTTTCTTCAGTGAGATCTTCTCACTTCTCACAAAAGATCTTCTCCAGTGAGAAGAGTCCCAGCTCCCTCAACCTATCTTCATAAGGCCTGCCTCCCAATCCAGGCAGCATCCTTATAAATCTCCTCTGCACTCTCTCAATAGCCTCTACATCCTTCCTATAGTGAGGTGACCAGAACTGCGCACAATACTCCAAGTGGGGTCTGACAAGAGTCTTATAGAGCTGCATCATTACCTCCTGACTCCTTTTATTTCTGCTTTTATCTAAGGTCATGTTGGAAGTTTTCCCAACTGCCATAGGGATGGAACTCTCCTGATGTTAATCCAGCTCCCTCACACTGTCACTCAGTAACCCCTCCCTCACCCAGCACTCTATGTTACTGACTGTATCTGTATTGATGTTAATCCAGCTCCCTCACTCAGTAACCCCTCTCCCCTCTCCCCCAGCACCCTGTGTTACTGACTGTATCTGTACTGATGTTAATCCAGCTCCCTCACTCAGTAACCTCTCTCCCCTCTCCCCCAGCACCCTGCGTTACTGACTGTATCTGTATTGATGTTAATCCAGCTCCCTCACTCAGTAACCCCTCTCCCCTCTCCCCCAGCACCCTGTGTTACTGACTGTATCTGTATTGATGTTAATCCAGCTCCCTCGCACTGTCACTCAGTTAGGCCAGGCCTCTGTGTCTCTGTTTTTGATAGTATTCTTGCTAACAGTTTGACAGGATGGGCAGTAGCCGGAATGATTTGGGAGTGCTGTGCTCTGAGGATGAACAGAGTCGTACCTGCTGGATGACAGCGTTCCGCCTCTTCAAGGTCAGTCTGATTGGTGTGGATGTGAATGTAGACAGTGAGTATGTGAGGATCCAGGGCAGAGTCCATGTATTGGGAGCAGTAATAGTCTGGTGTGGGGGTCTTTCTGGGGTGGTTAGTTTGGGCTGTAGGAGGTGTGTGGGGAGAGAGATCCTGATGGGATTTGTGTCCTGAATTTTACAACCTCACTTGGACAAGGCTTGTAAAATCCTGCCCGAGGCCATTGGAGAATTCCATTCTGTGAGCCACACTCACCCCAATTCCTTAGAGGATAAGGGGGTAAAATTCTGGGACGGGGGGGTGATTATGAAAGCATGTTTTACACTCACTAACCCCAGGACTCTGCAGTTCTGGGGCCCAAACCCAAATCGGAAAAGCATCTCACGAAAGAAACATTTCATTTTTGCAAGGTAAAAACAGGGGAGTGAGATGACTTTTTCAAAGTGCCAGCAGAGACAGGATGGGCTGAATAGCCTCCTTCTGCACTGACTGATTCCATGATCTCTGCAATTATTAATGTGCTGATACTTGCTGAAACTGTCTGCTGCTAACTATCTCTCTTTGTTCTGTAGCTGGGTGAGCAACTCTGCTTGAACTATCAGATAACACAACAAATGAAGAAACAGCAATCCTGGATCCAGCCGTCCATCGTGGTGAGTTTCCCCCATCCTCCCACCACCACCCACCCCCTCCCCACCCCCCCTCCACCGCCCCAGTCACACATCAATGATTCAACACACCGTCTGAACCCCAAACATACCCTCTGAACCCCAAACACACCCCCTGAACCCCAAATATAGCCAGAGAACCCCAGATGCAGTCTGTGCACCCTAGATGCTGCCCCTGTATCCTAGACAGAGCCTGAACTCCAGACACAGTCTGTGCGCTCCAGACACAGTCCCTGAACCTCAGACATAGTCTGTGTACTTGCCGACACACAGTTTTATTATTTAACGATTTGCGGAATCATTTGATGATTGAGAAATGTTTCTGTGTTTTTATGCTTTCTCAGTTTCAGTTCTGACACCTCATGTGAAATTGACAGAACATCACGTTTTACATTTGTTACATTTCAGAAATGACGGTCATTTCTAACCTCAGCAATTTCTTACCAGCTCCAACCCTTCATATCACTCAGATAAGCAAACTGCAACAGTTGTGATTGAACCTGGGACTGAGTCACACTGACTGTCTTCAATTCTCGGTTTAGCTGAGTGAAAGATGCTTGGGATAAGGACTGAGGGCATTAATTATTGATGGGGGGCAGGGTGGAGGCATCAGTGAACTGGGCTTGGAAAGAGAAACTAATCACTGCCCTGTATCCCCCTCCCTGCCCCATATCTCCATCACTGCCCCCATCCCATCACTGCCCCATAGCCCCCTCCCTCCCCGGTGTTTCTATCAGGCAGTGCAGGGAGCAATGGAATTAGGGATTTTGGATAAGGGCAGAAGTTGGTTTTCTGTGATGCTGCTATGGTTGAACAACTCTTAGGATGCAGTCTTGGGTTAAAACAATGAACTTTCATTCAAAGGAAAATTGGGCAGGGATAAATCTGAATGAGATTAAATTGGGCTGCAGTAAATTGTGGGGTAAATTAGGGGATAAGTTAGTGATAGAACATAGAACAATACAGCACAAACAGGCCCTTCACCCCACGAGTTGCGCCGATTATATCTACCAATCCACAGACCTATCTATAACCCCCTATCCTATTCATTTCCATATACTCATCCAGAAGTCCTTTAAAAGACCCCAGCGAGTTTGCCTCAACAACCTCCGACGGCAGTCGGCTCCATTCACTCACCACCACCTGAGTGAAAAACTTACCTCTGACATCTCCTTTGTATTTGCTTCCCTGCACCTTAAATCTGTGTCCTCTCGTAGTGACCATTTCAGCTCGGGGAAATAGTCTCTGAGCGTCCACCCTATCTATTCCTCTCAACATTTTATAAACCTCTATCAGGTCGCCTCTCAACCTACGTCTCTTCAGTGAGAAGAGTCCCAGCTCCCTCAACCTATCTTCATAAGGCCTGCCTCCCAATCCAGGCAGCATCCTTGTAAATCTCCTCTGAACTCTCTCAATAGCCTCTACACCCTTCCTATAATGAGGCGACCAGAACTGCGCACAATACTCCAACTGGGGTCTGACAAGAATCTTATAGAGCTGCATCATTACCTCCTGACTCCTAAACTCTATTCCTCGATTAATGAAGGCCAGTACACCGTACGCCTTCTTGACCACTTCTTCCACCTGCGAGGCCGATTTAAGAGTCCTATGGACCCGGACCCCGAGATCCTTCTGCTCTACAACACAGCTAAGACTCCTACCCTTATATTGTACTCCTTCATCCCATTATTCCTGCCAAAATGGACCACTACACATTTATCTGCATTGAAGTCCATCTGCCACTTCTCCGCCCAGTCTTGCATCCTGTCTATGTCCCGCTGCAACTTTTGGCATCCCTCCAGACCATCCACAACACCACCGACCTTTGTATCATCGGCGAACTTACTAACCCATCTCTCCACTTCCTCATCCAGGTCATTTATGAAAATGACAAACAGCAGGGGTCCCAGAACAGATCCCTGGGGCATTCCACTGGTTACCGACCTCCATGCAGAATAAGACCCATCCACAACCACTCTCTGCCTTCTGCCGGCAAGCCAGTTCTGGATCCACGAGGCCAAAGCCCCTTGGATCCCATGCCCTCTCACCTTCTCCAGAAGCCTTGTATGGGGGACCTTATCAAACGCCTTGCTAAAGTCCATGTACACTACATCCACCGCTCTTCCTTTGTCAATGTGTTCAGTCACATTTTTGAAGAACTCAACTAGGCTCGTAAGGCATGACCTGCCCTTGACAAAACCATGCTGACTATTTCTAATCAGTCCAAACTTCTCCAAATGTTCATATATCTTATCCATCAGAAGCCTCTCCATCAGCTTACCAACCACTGAAGTCAGACTCACCGGTCGGTAATTTCCTGGACTATCCCTGTTCCCTTTCTTAAAGATAGGAACCACATCCGCAATCCTCCGGAACCTCTCCCGTTTCCATGGACGACGCAAATATCATTGCCAGGGGCTCTGCAACCACTTCCCTCACCTCCCACAATAACCTGGGGTACATCCCATCCGGTCCCGGCGACTTGTCTATCTTGATAGAATTTAACAGGTCTAACACATCCTCTTTCCTAACATCCACATACTCAATCTTTTCCGTTTGCCTCAAACCTGCAGTGCAATCTCCCAGTTCACTTCCCACCGTGAATACCGAGGCAAAGTACTCGTTAAGCACCTCTGCCATTTCTTCCGGATTCACACAGACTTTTCCCCTTCACCTTTTATAGGTCCTATCCCTTCTCTTCTCATCCTTTTACTTTTCACATATTTGTAGAAGGCCTTGGGATTCTCCTTAATCTTCCCTGCCAAGGCCTTCTCATGACCCCTTCTGGCTCTCCTAATTTCCTTTTTAAGTTCCCTTCTACACACCTTATACTCCTCTAGATCCCTAACATCCTCTAGCTCTCTGAACCTTTTATATACCATTTTTTTCTTCCTAACTAGGTTCACCACTACCTTCGTGCACCACGGTTCCCGCGTCCTACCAGAACCTCCTTGACTCCTCGGAACGTTGTCTTGCAGTGCCCCAGACAAACATTCCTTGAATATCCGCCACTTTCCTTCTGTACTCTTCCCCAAGAATGCCTCCTCCCAGTTTATACATCCAATTACCTGCCTAATGTTTTCATATTTTCCCTTACTCCAGACATACACCTTCCTAGCCTGCCTGATCCTAGCTCTTTCCATCGCTATCGTGAAAGAGATAGAATTATGATCTCCATTCCCAAGATGTTCACCTACCGTGAGATCCGACACCGGTCCTGGCTCATTAGCAAGCACCAGGTCAAGTACAGCCTCTCCTCTCGTAGGTTTTTCCACGTACTGCGTCAGGAAACCTTCCTGAACACACCTAACAAACTCCACACCATCCAAACCCCTTACCCTTGGGATATTCCAGTCGATGTTTGGGAAATTGAAATTTCCCATCATGACAACCCTGTTATTTCTACATTTGTCTAGGATCTGTTTCCCTATCTGCACCTCAAGTTCCCTGTCACTATTGGGCGGCCTATAGAACACACCCAGCAAAGTTATCAATCCTTTGCTGTTCCTAACTTCCACCCACAGGGACTCCATAGACATTCCCTCCACGTCTTCCACCTTCTCTACAGCCGTGACACTGTCCCTGATCAACAGTGCCACACCACCTCCTCTTTTGCCCCCAACCCTGTCTCTCCTGAAGCATCTGAATCCTGGCACCTGAAGTACCCAGTCCTGTCCCTGAGACAACCAAGTCTCTGTAATGGCCACCACATCACACTCCCAAGCAGCAATCCACGCCCTAAGCTCATCTACCTTATTTACTACACTCCTGGCATTAAAATAGACACACCTCAGCCCCTCAGTCAGGATATTTCCCTTTTCTACCACCTGCCTAACCCCCCTCTCAGAGTGCCTACAGTCCTTCCCTACCTGGGAACTAACCTCCTTATTCACCGTCCCATCGATATTCCCACCCCCCTGCTTTTCTAGTTTAAAGACTCCCCAGTAGCCCTAGCTAGTCTACCTGCCAAGATATTAGTCCCCCTAGAGTTCAAGTGCCACCCGTCCTTACTGTACAGGTCGCACCTGCCCCTAAAGAGGTCCCAATGATCCATGAACCTGAATCCCTGCCCCCTGCTCCATGCCCCCTGATGGTAAATCAATGGAGTGTGGATCAGTTGGGGGGGTAAAAACCTGGTTGAATTTAAATTGGGTGGGGGTTAGATAGGGTGGGGATTAAATCAGGTGAGAGTTAGGTTAGGTGGGAGGTAAATTGGCAGAGGTTAACTAGGGCCATGGTCTGCACATTCTCCCCATCTCTGCATGGGTTTCCTTGGGTACTCTAGTTTCCACCCACAGTATAGAAGTATGCGGTTAGTTGATTGGCCATGTTAAATTGCCCCTTACTGTCAGAGGGATTAACAGGATGAATACATGGGGTTACAGGGATGGGGCCTGAGTTGGATTGTTGTTGGTGCAAGTTTGATGGGCTGAATGGCCTTCTCCTGCACTGTAGGAATTCTAAATTGGGGATAAATCAGTGGGTAAACTGAGGGAGTAAATTGCGGGGAGGAGGGTTACGTGTGTTATTTGCGTTAGTATTAAGTGACATTGGGGAGCCTTGTGAGGGAGGTGTTCTATTTCCTCTCCGTACCTGTGTGAGGTCCGACAGGGGAGTGTGCGTTAGGAGTGGACTGTGGGTCATAGCTGTGTCTGTACACATTATTGATCATGTTTCCATTTCTTCACCTTGTTCACAGAGGAATGTGTCAGAGAATTGCCTGGTTCCAATGGATTTCTCGGGATGCACGGGCAGAGTGATCGAGAATCTGAAGGAAGCTTCATTAGTTGCTGAGGAAGAGGGACTCGCTTGGAGAGTACGGATCCCCATCACTGGGTCACTGCTACCAGCTGTTCAGATGTTTAACAGATGATTCTGATTGTGATAAAGAATGATGCAGCACGGAAGGAGGCCATTCTGCCCATTGTGCTTGTGCCAGCTCTTTAAAGATCTATCCAGTTAGTCCTTTCCACAGTCACACCCCCATCCTGCTCCCACTCATTCCCAATATCCTGTCATTTTCTTTTCCCAATTATTATTCACCCTTTTGAAATTTACCTTTGAATTTGCTCTCACTGCCTTTTCAGTAAGAAGTCTCACAGCGCCAGGTTAAAGTCCAGCAGTTTTATTTAGAATCACAAGCTCTTTGAGCGCTGCTCCTTCATCATGTGAGTGTGGGTCTGAAGGGTATTAGTTATGAGGAGAGGTTGGATAAACTCAGTATGTTCTCACTGGAACAAGTTGAGGAGTGATCTGATAGAGGTTTATGAGATTATGAGTGGTGTGGACAGGGTGGATAGTTAGATGCTCTTTCCTAGGGTAGAAAAGCCAAGTACTAGGGACATAGGTTTAAGGTGCGTGGGGAGAAGTTTCCAGGAGGTATGCGAGGCAAGTTTTTTACACAGAGGGTTGTGAATGTCTGGAACACGCTGCCCGGAGGGTGGTGGGAGTGGGTATGATAGCGATGTTTAAGGATCATCTAGATGAATATTGAATAGGATGGGAATAGAAGGATATGGATTCCATAAGTGTGTATGGTTTTAGTTTAGTTAGGGAACATGATTGGCACAGGCTTATGCTGTACTGTTCTTTGTTCTATCAGGTGCCTTTTCAGACAGATCACAATAACTTGCAGAATTAACACTATGCTTCTTAGTCTCTCTCAGTTCTTTTGTCAATGATCTTAAATCTGTTGTGACCAACTTTTCTGCCCCCAGAAATTATTTCTTCTTTGTTGCGCTATCAAAACTGTTGTTGATTTTAAACTCCTCAATTAAATCTCCTCTTCACTGAAAGGAGAACAAGACTACTCCCTACAGCCTCTTTCCCTAACTGGAATCTCTCTTTGCTGCTTTAACTGCATTCTGCTCAGTCTGTGGCTCAGAGCTGGCTCCAGCACTCCAGGCTGAGACAGTGCTTCAAAACACTTCATCGTCATTCCCTTGCTTTTTGTGCTCACTGCCTCTATTTATACATTGCTGTAACAGACTTCCCAATTTGCCACCTTCAATGATTTGTTTACAAAAGCCCCCATGTCACAACAACAACTGGCATTGATATAGCACCTTTAATGTAATCAAATGTCACAATCCATTCTGAGGAACAATTATTAAAAAAAATTAACATAAGCTACTTAAGGAGATACCAGCACTCATGATAAAAACTCAGTCAGAGATGTAGATTTGCTCAGAATTAGTCTGTGTAACAAGATCTGCACAACATTCCAGATTGATCTGATAATTAGCAAGTAACATTTCACCACACACATGTCAGGTAAGGGAGAATTTAACCACCACGCTTTGACATTTAATGGCATTGCCATCACTGAATTCCCCAACTATCAACATCCTTGGAGTTACCATTGATCAGAAACTCAACTGGATCCACCACATAAACACAGTGACTACAAGAGCAGATCAGAAGCTGGGAATCCTGTATTGAGGAACTGACTCCTCAAAGCCTGTCCAACATCTACAAGGCTCAAGTCAGGAGTGTGATGGAATACTCCCCATTTGCCTGGATGGGTGCAGCTCCAAAAACTTGAGAAGCTCTATCCCATCCAGGGCAGAGGTAGCCCAATTAATTGGTACCCCATCCGCAAACATTCACTCTCTCCAGCACTTACACACAGTGACAGCTTTGTGTACTATCTAGGTGCACTGCAGAAACTCATCAAGGCTTCTTTGGCAACACCTTCCACTGCCCTCTAGAAGGACAAAGGCAGCAGATAAATGGGAACACCACCAGCTGGAGGTTGCCCTCCGAGTCCCTCACTCACCATCCTGCCTTAGAAATATATCACCGTTCCTGTACTGTCAGTCACTGGGTCAAATTCCTGGAACTCCCTCTCTATCAGCAGTGTGGATGTACCTACACCTGAGGGATTGCAGCAACTCAAGAAGGCAGCTCATTATTG
Organism: Sphyrna mokarran; assembly: GCA_024679065.1. Taxonomy (NCBI): domain Eukaryota; kingdom Metazoa; phylum Chordata; class Chondrichthyes; order Carcharhiniformes; family Carcharhinidae; genus Sphyrna; species Sphyrna mokarran. The sequence goes on along the minus strand of JAGIQG010000027.1, from coordinate 2,090,523 downwards.
CCTTCTCAAGGGCAACTAGAGCAGTTACATGCAGCTACCTCTCCAGTTTGCACTGCTCTGAAGGTGTGTGACAGCATCCTCCACCCAATCGGCTAATCAGTCGATGGCCAGGATGTGTGTGAGCATCAGGAGTAGGATTGAGTTTGTTCTGATGCCCAAAGCTGAGTGATTGGCCTCACAGGGAAAGAAATCTCTAGTGTATACACTGTCACCGTCTCAACCAACATCACTTCTCCTCTGGCTGTTTAGGATTTGAACTTTTCCAGGTTAATATTGCATACTACAGATATCACTATACTGCGTCGATGCAGAGTGACACTGTGTCGATACAGTTGCACTGTGTCGATATAGAGTTACACTGTGTCGATAGAGTGACACTGCGTTGATACAGTTACACTGTGTCGACACAGAGTTACATTGTGTCGATAGAGTGACACTGTGTCGATACAGTTACACTGTGTCGATACAGAGTTACACTGTGTCGATAGAGTGACACTGCGTTGATACAGTTACACTGCGTCGATACAGAGTTACACTTTGGGCAAAAACAAGTTTATATGTCAAAATTCACAGATGACAATAAGATGGGTGTCAGAGCAAAGTGTGCAGAGGATGCTGAAAGTTTGCAAAGGGATATAGATAATCTAAGTGTGTGGGTGAGAGTCTGTCAGATGGAGTACAATGTTGATAAATCCATTTTGATAGGAATAACAGCAAAATGGATTATTATTTAAATGGAACAAAATTGCAGCATGCTGTGGTTCAGAGGGACCTGGATGTCCTTGCGCAGGAATCTCAAGGAGTTGGTTTCCAGGTGCAGCAGGTAACTAAGAAGGCAAATGGAATTTTGTCCTTCATTGCTAGAGGGATGGGGTTTAAACACAGCCAGGTTATGTTGCACTGTATAAGGTGCTGGTGAGGCCACACCTGGAGTTACTGTGTACAGTTTTGGTCTCTTTACTTGAGAAAGGATATACTGGCACTGGAGGGGGGGCAGAGGAGATTCACTAGGTTAATTCTGGAGTTGAGAGGATTGGCTTAAGGGGAGAGAATGAGTAGATTGAGAATGAGAGAATTCATTGGAATTCAGGAGAATGAGGGGAAATCTTATAGAAACATGAGATTATGAAACATAAGATAGAAACAGGGAAGTTGTTTCCACTGGCGGATGAAACTAGAACTAGGGGCAGAGACTCAAAATTAGGGGGAGCAGATTTAGGACTGAGTTGAGGAGGAACTTCTTCACACAAAGGATTGTGAATCTGTGGAATTCTCTGCCCAGTGAAGTAGTTGAGGCTACATCATTGAATGTTTTTAAGAACAAAGAACAAAAAAAATACAGCACAGGAAACGGACCCTTCAGCCCTCCAAGCCTGCGCCACTCATTTGTCCAATTACATAATTCGTTTATATCTCTCCATTCCCAGGCTGCTCATGTGATCATCCAAGTCAGTCTTAAAACGATCCCAGTGTGTCCACCTCCACCATTCTGCTTGGCAGCGCATTCCAGGCCCCCACCACCATCTGTGTAAAAAACATCCTTCTGACATCTGAGTTATACCTCGCCCCTCTCATCTTGAACCTGAGACCCCTTGTGATTGTCACCTCCGACCAGGGAAAAAGCTTCCCATTATTCACCATATCTATGCCCTTCATAATTTTATACACCTCTGTTAGGTCTCTCCTCATTCTCTGTCTTTCCAGGGAGAACAACCCCAGTTTACCCAATCTCTCCTCATTGTTAAGACCCTCCAAACCAAGCAAACATCCTGGTAAACCTCCTCTGCACTCTCTCAAAAGACTACACATCCTTCTGGTAGTGCGGTGACCAGAACTGGATGCAGTACTCCAAATGTGACCTAACTAGCGTTCTATACAGCTGTAACATCAGACTCCAACTTTTATACTCTATACCCCAAACTATAAAGGCAAGCAAACCATATGCCTTCTTTGCCACCTTCTCCACCTGTGCTGCCACCTTCAGGGATTTATGGACTTGCAGACCCAGGTCCCTCTGTGTTTCTATACTCTTGATGGCCCTTAAGGCAAGGATAGATAAATTTTTGAACAGTAAAGGAATTAAGGGTTATGGTGAGCGAGCGGGTAAGTGGAGCTGAGTCCATAGAAAGATCAACCATGATCCTATTGAATGACGGGGCAGGCTCAAGGGGTCAGATGGCCAACTCTTGCTGCTAGTTCTTATATTCTTATGATATAGAGTTATACTGCATCCATACAGAGTTACACTGTATAGGTATAGGGAAACATTCATCCCAATTTAAGTCCAAGTCAACTTTTTTATCTGCGACTCAATGCATCTTTTTACAAACAAACCTTCTTTGTTTTTGCAGAAGAAAAGCTCCCAGAGGCACAGTTTGCCTAGTGCCTGTCAAGGTTCAGTACTCAGTGCAGGTGAGTTACCTTCAGCAGATGAGGAAAAATTTCATGTGATATAAACAGATTCTTTGATTGAAAGAACTGACAAATAAATTTCAATGTAGGCATGAGGTTGTCCGCCTAGGGTCAAAGAGGGATAAAATGGAAACTTGGTCTCCCAGAAGCATTGGAGATGCAAAGAGACTGAATTTTCTGTCCTATACTGATTCATTATCCATGGAACATCTTTCTTATTTACTCAATCAAAACCCTTCATAATTTCAATACATTTAAATCTCTGAACTTTCTCTGATCTGAAAGGAACGATCCCAGCATCTCCATTCTCTTTGAGTGAGTCTTTCTAATATTTGTACAGAGCCAAACAGCAGGAATATAACCAGCGTTCCAGAAATGTGTAAACTGCAATGCCGCAGATCCTATACTCCAGACTGCTAAAAACACTCCTTCATTCAAATCAGAAAGCACAAAGGGTTTCAATCAAAACTCCAAACTTCTCAACATTGACCTATTTAAAAGCAGATTCAGATCCCCATTATAATATTGTACAGATAGGCATTTTCAAAGGGTAAACCAGCGCTAAAGTGACAGCGGTACAGTGCATGGTGTGTGCTTGATGGGCTGAATGGCCTTTATTGGTCAGTGCTGTTCAGAACCCCATCAATTATGTTTTTAACTGTGGTCATTTTAGCTACAGAAATGTGAGAATTGTGATTGTTAAAAGCCTTTAAATTCTATCTTTCCCTCTCTCCCTTTTCTGATTCCTGCATTCTTCTTCTCTGAATTTCTGCCTTGGTCTCTCTCTCTCTCTGTTTACTCACGACAGCTCAGTGACTATCACTGTTTGCTGTGCAGATACACAGATTTGGGCTGGTGTCTGTGGGAGTTTGCACATTCTCCCCGTGATTGCTAGGGTTTTCTCCGGGTGCTCCAATTTCCTCCCACACCCCAAAAACGTGCTCTTAGGCTGATTGGTGTAACAAATTGTCCCTAAATTAGTCTCCTCTCAATCTTCCCCAATAGGTGTAGACAAAGGTCATAGGTAGAGGAGGGCACTCATAATGTTAAAATGGTGGTGCGGGCTCGTTGGGCCGAAGGGTCTGTTTCCCGTGCTAAGTTGTTCTTTGTTCTTTGTACTCTCTCTCTCCCACTTTCTCTCCCTCTCTCTCCCTCTGTCTCTCTTTCTCCTCCCTCTCACTCCCCCTTTCTTTTTCTGTTCCACTTCCTCTGTCTCTTTCTTTGTCTCAGCCCCCTTCCTCTTTCTCTCTCTCTTTCCCTCACACTGTCTGTCTCCTTTCTCTCTTCCTGTCTCTGCTCCCTTTCTCTACCATTCTTAGTCCCTCATTCTCCCCCTACTCTCGCTGTCTATCTCTCTCTCTGTCTCTCCCTCCCTCTCTCTTTCTCCCCCTCTCTCTTTTGCCCTCTCTGTCACAGTCAGTTCTTTCTTTATTCCCCTGACACTATCTTCTCTCTGTCTGCCCCTCTGTTCCTGTCTCTTCCTGGGTATGTCTGTTTCTCTGTTTTCTGTCTCTCTCTTTATCTCTGTCTTTCTACTTGTGTTTACCACAAAGGTTTTTTCCCTACCTACTCTCAAGATTACACAGATCACTTTATTACGGGAGAAACAGTGACAGGTAGTGTTAGACTTATCTGTGTTTTTAAATATTAGAATCAGTGTAGCACGAAGACTGAGACCAGTGTGATTGCTGAGGGCAGAGAGGACAAGATAGCAAGTTCCCACACTCTGACACATGCTGCAGGAATCCCGGTTCTGTGAGGAATGATCCGGGGAAAGTGAAGTTTCACCGATACTGTGATAGTGCAGGTGTACTGGGCAGTGATTTTAGCTGTTATTGCAGTAGGTTTTCACCTGTGGTTAATATGGGTGCAGACCAGAGTGTGAGGTGGAATAATGACAATAACAGTTTCATTTATCATGGATCTAGCAATACACAGGAGTCAGCCCTGGTTTCATGGACGGATCTCGCGAGAAGAAGCTCACAGACTGATTATCCAACATGGCCACATTGATGGGTAAGGACACAACACTGGGACCAAGATACAACATGGGGGAACGTTTAACTGTTCCATTTCAGAATAATTTTGCAAATGAGCTGAGTGTGAAAACCTGAGAGGGAATCAGGAATTCACTGACTACAGATAAACACAAGAATAGAACAGATAGAAGTCTTTATAGAACAAACAATCTTGGAGATTCATGGGTGGGTGAGTGGGGAGTCCCCAGAATCCCAAGTAACAAATTGATGGCCGACTAGTTAGATTAATTAGTCCCTTACACCATTCCCAGGAATATGTGTGAGCCACTCTCTGCAGGAACAGGAGAAAGGGCAAAGAACAGCATTGCTTCAGAATCTCATGCCCAGGTGAAGGGATGGAGCCAAAATATTGCCCAGTCCCCAAATCACATTGGATCCCCCCAGGTTCAAACTCGAGTCAGCAATGTAATCCTGGTCCCTTAGACAGCACGAGGGCTGACTGTGGCTGTAAACCCATTTCCAAAACCATACAAAACGTTTAACACGGAAGACTTTCTAAAAAACACAGTCCTATCTCACTGATTGTATCACTGTCAAATCTCCATTTTCTGAATGTTCTCCCAACCAGTTTTATATCTTCAACCCCCTGTAAAACTTGTGGCTTTTAATGATTTAATCCGAATCTCTGCCATCCAATTCCTAACTCACAGCAAACCTAGTCCCCTATCACCCCCGTACACATTGACTACATTAATGTCTCAATTTCAAAGTTCTTATCTCTGCCTTTCCGTGACTCTTTCTTTCCAAATGTCTGCAATCTTCTCTAGCCCTGTGACCCTCCTGGATCTCTGCACTCTGCTCAATCTGGCTGAGTCAGCATTCCAAACGCTGATTACTCCATCTTCAGCTTTCAGCTCCCTGGACCCTGAGCGCTGAAATTCCCCATCCAACCACCACCACCCCGCGCCCCTCCGCCACCCCACCCCATCCTTTCTGCTTCTCTCCTTCTCTCTTGTGTCAGCACGGTAGCACAGTGGGTTAGCAGTGCTGCCTCACAGTGTCAGGAACCCGGGTTTGACTCCCTGGCTTGGGTCACTGTCTGTGTGGAGTCTGCACATTCTCCCCATGTCTGTGTGGGTGCTCCTGTTTCCACCACATTCTGAAAGCTGTGCTGGTTAGACACATTGGCCATGCTAAATTCTCTATCTATGTACCTGAACAGCTGCAGGAGTGTGGACGACTAGGGGATTTTCATGGTAACTTCACTGCAGTGTTAATGTAAGTCTACTTGTAACACTAATAAATAAACTTTATCTTAAGTTCCTTAGATCCTATCCCTTTGACTGAGCTCCTATCCTATGATCTCCTCACACAGTATGGGTGAAGCCACCAATGATAATAGCTCACTATTACCAATGTCCCATCGATCTCTCTGAGGGCCATTTGTCTGGGATATGATCACATTCATCGGGAACCCATTTGACCACGAGACAGCTGCACATTGTCACAAATATTCCAGTTGTGTTGTTAGTGCTCTGAGATTTAATAGACAGGAATGAACAGTTAATGCAGATTGTCAGAGGTTTCAGCATTGCCCTGACTAACAGATGTTTATTTCTCTCTTTTCCTTTCGATGCAGAGTGTTTCTGATTCGAGAGAGTCAGAGGACACCCAGGAGCTTTGTGCTGACCCTCAGCCACCACCACAAGACCAAGCACTTCCTTGTTGTTCCGGTAATCTCCTCTCACACAATTATTTGGCTGTATTCAGTTATAGATCCAACATTGATAACACACCCCAGAGAACCAACACACTACAGGCTGACCAGAGTGCTCCAGCCTGACATAACGAATCACTAATCTGACTGGACAGAAAGTAATGACATTAGCAACCACAACAGGGGCTATCAGGGGTGGTGAATTGTAACTGTACAGATACCGTACTCCAGTAAGAGTCAGTGTGAACAAAGAACAAAGAACAAAATAGCACAGGAAACAGGCCCTTCAGCCCAACGAGCCCACGCCGCTACCCCAATGTCCCCACCTCTACCCGTGATCCCTGTCCATGTTTATAGATCTATGGATTGAAAACCAAATTTGAGTCAATTTAGGGACAATTTGTTTTGCCAATTAGCCTAAAGAGCACATCTTTGGGATGTGGGAGGAAACCGGAGCACCCGGAGAAAACCCATGCAAACAGGGGGAGAATGCGCAAACTCCCACAGACACAGGCCCAAATCCATGTATCTGCACAGCACAGCGATAGTCACTGAGCTGTCGTGTTGCCCATCAAATGGTCCAGGTCAAGCGTACATCCCAGTGAGAGTCAGTGTGTGTGAAACTGTATCCCAGTGAGAGTCAGTGTGTGTGGAACTGTATCCCAGTGAGAGTCAGTGTGTGTGGAACTGTATCCCAGTGAGAGTTAGTGTGTGTGGAACTGTATCCCAGTGAGAGTCAGTGTGTGTGGAACTGTATCCCAGTGAGAGTCAGTGCGTGTGGAACTGTATCCCAGTGAGAGTTAGTGTGTGTGGAACTGTATCCCAGTGAGAGTCAGTGTGTGTGGGACTGTATCCCAGTGAGAGTCAGTGTGTGTGGAACTGTATCCAGTGAGAGTTAGTGTGTGTGGGACTGTATCCCAGTGAGAGTCAGTGGGGAACTGTATCCCAGTGAGAGTCAGTGTGTGTGGAAACTGTATCCCAGTGAGAGTCAGTGCATGTGGAACTGTATCCCAGTGAGAGTTAGTGTGTGTGGAACTGTATCCCAGTGAGAGTCAGTGTGTGTGGAACTGTATCCCAGTGAGAGTCAGTGTGTGTGGAACTGTATCCCAGTGAGAGCAGTGTGTGTGGGACTGTATCCCAGTGAGAGTCAGTGTGTGTGAAAACTGTATCCCAGTGAGAGTCAGTGCATGTGGAACTGTATCCCAGTGAGAGTTAGTGTGTGTGGAACTGTATCCCAGTGAGAGTCAGTGTGTGTGGAACTGTATCCCAGTGAGAGTCAGTGCGTGTGGAACCACCCTGGAGGGAGGGTGGTTAGGGAGTGGAATGCCCTGCCTGCAGCAGTTGTAGATGTGCCAAGTTTGGTGGCGTTTAAGAGGTTAGTTGATAAGTATATGGAAGAGAAGGGAAGGGTTTAGTTTGGCGGGGCATTGCTTTTTATATTGGTCGGCGCAACATCGAAGGCCGAAGGGCCTGTTCTGTGCTGTAATGTTCTATGTTCTATGTTCTATATCCCTACCTACCAGGCCTATTTACTACCCTCAATCCCATTAAATCCCATGTATTCATCCAGAAGTTTCTTAAAAGACCCCAGTGAGTTCACCTCCACCACCATCGACGGCAGCCAATTCCACTCATACACCACTCTCTGAGTGAAAACCTTACCCCTGACATCTCCTCTGTACTTGCTCCCCAGCACCTTAAACCTGTGTCCTCTCATAGCGACCATTTCAGCCCTGGGAAATAGCCTCCGAGAATCCACTCTATCTACACCTCTCAACATCTTATAAACCTCTATCAGGTCACCTCTCAACCTTCGTCTCTCCAGGGAGAAGAGACCTCTCTCAACCTATCTTCATAGGGCATGCCACCCAATCCAGGCAACATCCTTGTAAATCTCCTCAGCACCCTTTCAATAGCTTCCACATCCTTCCTATAGTGAGACGAACAGAACTGGGCACAGTACTCCAAGTGTGGTCTGACAAGGGTCTTATAAAGTTGCAGCATTACCTCCTGACTCCTGAACTCAATCCCACGATTAATGAAGGCCAGTACACCATATGCCTTCTTGACCACATCCTCTACCTGCGAGGCCGGTTTAAGAGTCCTATGGACGCGGACCCCAAGATCCTTCTGACCCTCTACATTGCTAAGACTCCTATCCTTGATATTATACTGCTTCATCCCATTGGACCTGCCAAAATGGACCACTACACATTTATCCATGTTGAAGTCCAACTGCCACTTCTCCGCCCAGTCTTGCATCCTATCTATGTTACACTGCAACTTCTGACATCCCTTCAGACTATCCACAACACCACCAACCTTCATGTTGTCGGCAAACTTACCAACCCATCCCTCCACTTCCTCATCCAGGTCATTTATGAAAATGACAAACAGTAAGGGTCCCAGAACAGATCCCTGGGGCACTCCACTGGTTACCGACCTCCATGCAGAACAAGACCCATCCACAACCACTCTCTGCCTTCTGCAGGCAAGCCAGTTCTGGATCCACAAGGCCAAAGCCCCTTGGATCCCATGCCCTCTCACCTTCTCAAGAAGTCTTGCATGGGGGACTTTATCAAACGCTTGCTGAAGTCCAAATAAACCACATCCAACACTCTTCCTTCGTCAATGTGTTTAGTCACTTTTTCAAATAACTCAACCAGGCTCGTAAGGCAAGACCTGCCTTTGACAAAGCCGTGCTGACTAAACTTCATAAATCCTGTCCCTCAGGATCCTCTCCATCAACTTACCAATCATTGAGGTCAGACTCACCGGTCAGTAATTTCTCGGGCTATCCCTGTTCCCTTTCTTGAAAGTAGGAACCACATCTGCAATCCTCCAATCCACCGGAACCCCTCCCGTCTCCATCGACAATGCAAAGATCACTCTGTGTTAGCGAGTTTCTTTGGCAAGCAGGAAGGTGATGATGACACACCATTATAATGATGCGCTGGTGCAAACTAGTCTGACTCCTTCCTGCATGCAGGAATCTGGGCCAATGTTTGTGTAGTGGGTGAGGGATCTGAAACCCCCATACAGGGCCCTGTGTGAGATGGGGGAATGAGACAGAATCACTCCTCTGGGGAACCAATGCCCTTCCTTTTCTCTGTGACACAGCATTGAGGGACTTCCCCAACTGACACCAAAATGAAATATCCCTCTGGTGATGATCAAGAGGATTCTTATTCAAGACAAATTAGTCACAGATGGCTGGTGAAAAAGCATTTAATTGCAATAAAGGTGTTTAATAAGACGTTGTAACATAAATACTTGTGAACAGAAACATTAAGGTGCTTAAATATCTTTCTAATTAGTGCAGTCCTCCACCCGTGCACATCAGTGCAACTATAACATCCTAACCTTATGTGCTCTGTGTCTCAGTGACTCCCCAGAATGTAAATTGAAGGTGGAGGGGGCCATCAGCTGACCTTGCCCTCATGGACTGTAATGTGTGTGGTAGGCCTGGCCTTTGAGAGCCCTAGCCTGCTTCCAAGCGTCTGGGATGTTTCCGGGACAACCTCTTCATCCTGCTGCCCTCGGATGCCCTGGTGTCAGGAAGGGGGGAGTCACAAAGTCTGGCCACAGCCACAGTCTCCTGGCTGGAAGGCCCCAGCGTGGGTTCGAGCCCTTCCTCCTCCCTTGGGGTTCCCGTGGGCCCCTGCATCGGCAGTAGTGAGCTCCAGAAACTCCGGTGTTACCGGCGCTGCCAGTCCTCTGCGATCGCCACTTGAGTTGAGGACCACCTCTCACTGCCACAGCAAGTGCCCTCTGAGACTGGGCCACATTCTCAAGGGCTGCTGCCGTAGTCCGCTGGGTCTCAGTGCTGTCCCGCTGGGTCTCAGTGCTGTCCCACTGGGTCTCAGTGCTGTCTCGCTATGGGCTGCAGAATCTTGAGAAACCTGTTCAGTCCCTCAGCTGTGACACACTGGTGATTCGGCCATTGCTTGGAGCCTGCCACTCATGGTGAGGATCCCCGCCCTAGAATTCCACCGCAGACGCCACCCTTACAGTATTGGCCTGGGAACCTTGCAAGACAGGCAATAGCTGGTCTGCCTGAAAGCTTTGGGATTCCTCCCAGCAACCTCACAATGGGTTCAGTGTGGCCGTCAGCCCCTCCTGCATTCCCTGACTCTGTTGCTGCATCTCCAGCAGCTGAGGGAGAAGTGAGCGAGAGGTCCGGTATATAGCCTGGGACCAGTGAGACCACCCCTCCTGCAGATCCCCGAGTGCCAGAGGCCTTGGACGTTCCCTCCTCCACCCAATGTATATTATCAGATGCGCAGCAGAAAGTGACCCAGAAACCTTACCATTAACTCGACCCACTAATATGTCAGTATCTGGGATGGTGAACAGTGAGGTGGAAGCTGACACCAAAATGGTGCCACCCTCGGAAATCTCTTCAGCCATATCCTCCGAGGATTTGTCCGAGCTGTCCTGGACAGCTACAGTCGGGGCCTGGAGTCCAGAAAGCCCCAAAGTGTCCGGATCTGTGCTTGTAACATAGGACACAAGTGCAAGGGAGACAGAAGAATCCAGGATGCCAAACACATCAATCAAATGCCTCCATTGAACATAGAGCAAAGCACCCAGAAAATTACATCACAGGAACAGGTTCTTCAGCTGTCCAAGCCTGTAGTGACCCCCTACCCTTCTGGGTTCATATGCCTCCATTCCCAACCCATTCACATAGCTGTAGAGAGGCCCCTTAATGGTCACTATTGTATCTGTATCCATGACCTCCCCTGGCAGCAAGTTCCAGGCATCCACTACTCTCTCTGCACAAACACATCTCCTTTAAACCTCATCCCTCGCATCCGAAACTCCTGCCTCCAACAACTGCCTGAAACTGATTGGAGGAATCAGTCATCTGCCCTTCCCTAGAGAGCTCCAACCCCGCTCCTCAAAGGGGGTGAGGACCCCCAGCACTCTGGCTCACCACCTACTGTCTTAACCCCTCATGGGTGTTATTGTCAATCTTCTCCTCCGGAGACAGAAGAAGCCATGAAAGAAATGGTGGCGTGACTCTGGGTGGTGGCCCTTAGAGGACAATCACAGTGGGGCTCACTGGGGTATAGGAAGGAGGTGCTTGAGACTCAGGAGCTGGAAGCATGCTGGGTACTGGGGATAAGAGGATCTGGGGGAAATTTGGGGGAAGATGCAAGATGGAGTCCAGCACTGACCCTTGCTGCATGGGTGAGGTCACTGAAGTCTTTCCAGCACTGCTTCCTGGTTCAGGAGGGGACCCAGTGCCCTGGCACTGACTGAGGCAGCAACTTCCTGCCAGGCCACATTTCCATCAGACCCCCCCACCCCCCACGTGGTCTGCATCCAGCAGCCTTCTCAGGTCACCCTCAGAGAATCGAGGGGCTGGTCTGTCCACATGTTGTGCAGGAATGCCTGCCTGCTGTCTGTTCTATTATTTAATGGAGCTGCCCCCGGTCAGGGCAAATCAGCTGCAGGTAGTTTGACAGAACGTTCCAGCAAGTTGCATACAGTTTGGTTGTTAGATTGAGGGGAAAGCAAGTGAGCACTTGCAGGTATGGGGGAATGGGGGAATGGGTTGGCGGGGGCGGGGGGGAGTTGGATTAGTGCCTCGATAATTAGCTACAATAAGAAGTCTAACAACACCAGGTTAAAGTCCAACCGTTTTATTTGATAGTAAACTCACAAGCTTTCGAGGTTACCGTTTTTGTAATGTCACAAAGAGGACAACCTCGAAAGCTTGTGAGTTTATTATCAAATAAAACGGTTGGACTTTAACCTGGTGTTGTCAGACACCTTACTGTGTTTACCCCAGTCTAACGCCGGCATGTCTTCATCAATGATTAGGGACAGGGGAGATAGAGGAAGGTGTCACACATCCATTGGAGTCTGGAGGAGATGGGGGCCTTGTGCAGGAGGGTCTGGGGATGGGGTGAAGGGGAATCAACCTGCCTGAGATCTGGAGACTGGAGGAGGGAGGGAGGATCAGTCTGCCTGCGGTGAGTGAGGGGGAAGAGGGATCTGCTGCCATTCTGCCTGAGTTTGTTGTGGGGCAAGGAGCCGTGATTAGTCTGGGTGACTGGCAGGTGGTGGATAAGGGGGTAAGTAATGTTGTGGGGGTAGGGCAATGTCTGTTGGAGCCATTATCCAGCTTTTTTTCTGCACATGCGCAATTGGAGGCACCAATTGGAGCTGCAGGATTTTTGGCTGTGTTAAGCACCGCCCACAGGGCTGTGCATCACAATTCAGAGTTGCTGATATTTTTGTAGGCAGAGTGCGTACGGGAGAACCTGGGAATGGGTCTGAAAATCAGATCTGAAACACTCCCAGTTTCAAGTCCGTCCAGCACTTAGAATCAAAATGGTAAAATAGAGCACAGTGCGTGCGGAACTGTATCCCAGTGAGAGTCAGTGCGTGCAGAACTGTATCCCAGTGAGAGTCAGTGTGAGGGAACTCTATCCCAGTGAGAGTCAGTGCGTGTGGAACTATATCCAGTGAGAGTGGGACTGTATCCCAGTGAGAGTCAGTGCGTGTGGAACTGTATCCCAGTGAGAGTCAGTGCGTGTGAGACTGTATCCCAGTGAGAGTCAGTGCGTGTGGGACTGTATCCCAGTGAGAGTCAGTGCGTGTGGGACTGTATCCCAGTGAGAGTCAGTGTGTGTGGAACTGTATCCCAGTGAGAGTCAGTGCGTGTGGAACTGTATCCCAGTGAGAGTCAGTGCGTGTGGAACTGTATCCCAGTGAGAGTTAGTGTGTGTGTAACTGTATCCCAGTGAGAGTCAGTGCGTGTGGAACTGTATCCCAGTGAGAGTCAGTGCGTGTGGAACTGTATCCCAGTGAGAGTCAGTGCGTGTGGAACTGTATCCCAGTGAGAGTCAGTGCGTGTGGAACTGTATCCCAGTGAGAGTCAGTGCATGTGGGATTGTACCCCAGTGAGAGTCAGCGTTTTTAGGTATGAAGCAGAGAATCTATGAAGGTCAGTATTAATGAATGTTAGTATGTGGATGTTAGGAAAGAGGATGTGTTAGACCTGTTAAATTCTGTCAAGATAGACAAGTCGCCGGGACCGGATGGGATGTACCCCAGGTTATTGTGGGAGGTGAGGGAAATGGTTGCAGAGCCCCTGGCGATGATCTTTGCTTCGTCCATGGAAACGGGAGAGGTTCCGGAGGATTGCAGGATTGCGGATGTGGTTCCTTTCTTTAAGAAAGGGAACAGGGATAGTCCAGGAAATTACCAACCGGTGAGTTTGACTTCAGTGGTTGGTAAGCTGATGGAGAGGCTTCTGAGGGATAAGATATATGAACATTTGGAGAAGTTTGGACTGATTAGAAATAGTCAGCATGGTTTTGTCAAGGGCAGGTCATGCCTTACGAGCCTAGTTGAGTTCTTCGAAAATGTGACTGAACACATTGACAAAGGAAGGGCAGTGGACGTAGTGTACATGGACTTTAGTAAGGCGTTTGATAAGGTCCCACATGCAAGGCTTCTGGAGAAGGTGAGAGGGCATGGGAGATCCAGAACTGGCTTGCCGGCAGAAGGCAGAGAGTGGTTGTGGATGGGTCTTGTTCTGCATGGAGGTCGGTAACTAGTGGAGTGCCCCAGGGATCTGTTCTGGGACCCCTGCTGTTTGTCGTTTTCATAAATGACCTGGATGAGGAAGTGGAGGGATGGGTTAGTAAGTTCGCCGACGATACAAAGGTCGGTGGTGTTGTGGATGGTCTGGAGGGATGCCAAAAGTTGCAGTGGGACATAGACAGGATGCAAGACTGGGCGGAGAAGTGGCAGATGGACTTCAACGCAGATAAATGTGTAGTGGTCCATTTTGGCAGGAATAATGGGATGAAGGAGTACAATATAAGGGGTAGGAGTCTTAGCTGTGTTGTAGAGCAGAAGGATCTCGGGGTCCGGGTCCATAGGACTCTTAAATCGGCCTCGCAGGTGGAGGAAGTGGTCAAGAAGGCGTACGGTGTACTGGCCTTCATTAATCGAGGAATAGAGTTTAGGAGTCAGGAGGTAATGATGCAGCTCTATAAGACTCTTGTCAGACCCCAGTTGGAGTATTGTGCGCAGTTCTGGTGGCCTCATTATAGGAAGGATGTAGAGGCTATTGAGAGAGTTCAGAGGAGATTTACAAGGATGCTGCCTGGATTGGGAGGCAGGCCTTATGAAGATAGGTTGAGGGAGCTGGGACTCTTCTCACTGGAGAGACGTAGGTTGAGAGGCGACCTGATAGAGGTTTATAAAATGTTGAGAGGAATAGATAGGGTGGACTCTCAGAGACTATTTCCCCGAGCTGAAATGGTCACTACGAGAGGACACAGATTTAAGGTGCAGGGAAGCAAATACAAAGGAGATGTCAGGGGTAGGTTTTTCACTCAGAGGGTGGTGAGTGAATGGAACCGACTGCCGTCGGAGGTTGTTGAGGCAAACTCACTGGGGTCTTTTAAGAGACTTCTGGATGAGTATATGGAAAAGAATAGGATAGGGGGTTATAGATAGGTCTGTGGATTGGTAGATGTGATCGGCGCAACTCATGGGCCGAAGGGCCTGTTTGTGCTGTATTGTTCTATGTTCTATGTTCTATGAATGCTAGTTGGGATTAAATTTTGGGTTTATGGGATTTGAAATGAAATTGTGAATCTGTCCTGGCACCCAGGAGTGTGTTCAGACTGAATCATAGAATTGTAACATCCCTACAGTGCAGAAGGAGGCCATTCAGTCCATTAAGTCTGCACCAACCACCATCCCATCAGTCCCTATCCCTATAGTCCCACATATTTATCTCGCTAATCCCCCAACACTCACGTACATATCCAATCCACCTAACCTGCACATCTTTGGATTGACAGAAGGTATATGTGCCAGGCTGTTGTGGGGGGGTGGGAGGTGTTGGGGAAATCCAGCATCCCTAGACTGACAGAGTTTAAATGGATCCCAAAGAGGATTTACAGATGGCCAAGGGAGAGGAGAAAAGCATCAATAGCAGCGTGGGAATCAGAGCTCTGGAGAGGATTATAAATGTCTGTTTTCTTTCTCTGAGGCAGTGTGAGGAAGATGGACAAACGTATTTCACCGTGGACACTGGGCAGACAAAATTCTCTGACCTCATCCAGCTGGTGGACTTCTATCAGATCAACAGGGGTGTGCTGCCATGCAGTCTGAAACATTATTGTACCCGCATACCGCTTTAACCATGGCACCCGCACTGTAGATATCAAACACTGCCTTGCCAAACTGCTCCAATGTATGCACTTGCTGCACAGCACCCGACAACTCACTCATTAATGGGTAGAGTTCAGCCAGCCTGCATCTACAGGGGATGTGAAGGAATATCTCGATCTCACCGGTTATTCCATTTTTAAACAACATTTTGAAGAATTTCCCTAATTTTTAAGAATGGATTCAGAGCTCGCCCTTCCACAATGTTCTTCAATCCGGAGAGTGAACAGTCCTTTCTGAAAGGCCATGTAACTCAGGTTCACAGCTCCATCATCGCTTTTAGAGTAAGTCGTGTGATAATTACAAATTATATTGGATCAGAGAATTGTCTGCTGCTGAAGAAAGTGTGAGGATGATTGGAGCATGCAGTCCCAGGGCAGAGACAGCAGCTGCAGTGACACGCCAGCACACATGTGGAACTCATCACATCATTACTCTGATGGAATGGACACAGCACGGACACACGTGACCGGTTACACACACCCTGTACCCGTGACATCTCAAATCCCAAAGCAGCAGGTCTCTGATTCCCACAGCCTGTCAGTGAGCACGTCCCCTTTGCTATCCTGGTAAATATCGAGTTTAATTTCCTCTGATTGTTGGCAGTGGGAAATCAGAACTGCAATAAATATTCTGGAAATCCAAACCCCCACCCTCAACAATGCAGAACAATCCAAACCCCACACAACTCCTCAAACTGATCTCCTCATTAACATAAACAAGTCCTCATTAACAGAAAGAGCTCCTTATTAACATAATCTCATTATCATAAACAGATCCTCAATATCAGACATATTCTCATTAACATAATGAGCAGCTGATTGATATAAACAGATCCTCATTAACATAAATAGTTCATTATTAACATAAACAGATCCTCATCAACATAGTGAGCTCCTCATTAACATAATGAGTTCCGGTGGGCAGATCGACTCCGTTCACCACTGAATTAATTAACTATTACAGTAATTAGCCAATCAATGACGAGTCGCCACAGCAACTAATAGAAGGAAATAACCGAGGGGAGGGTGAGTGAGGGGAGGGTGAGCGAGGGGAGGGTGAGCGAGGGGAGGGTGACAGAGGGGAGGGTGACCGAGGGGAGGGTGACCGAGGGGAGAGGGACTGAGGGGAGGGTGACCGAGGAGGGGGAGGGGTGACCGAGGGGAGGGTGACCGAGGGGGAGTGACCGAGGGGAGAGGGGCCGAGGGTATGTGACCGAGGGTGGTGACCGAGGGGAGGGTGCCGAGGGGAGAGGACCGAGGGAGAGGGACCGAGGGGAGAGGGACCGAGGGGAGGTGACCGAGGGGAGGGTGACCGAGGGGAGAGTGACCGAGGGAGAGGGACCGAGGGGAGGGTGACCGAGGGGAGGTGACTGGGGAGAGGGACCGAGGGGAGGGTGACCGAGGGAGGGTGACCGAGGGGAGGGTGAGCGAGGGGAGAGTGACCGAGAGGGAGAGTGACCGAGGGGAAGGGACGAGGGGAGAGTGACCGAGGGGAGGGTTACCGAGGGAGAGAGTGCCGAGGGGGAGGGACCGAGGGGAGAGGGAACCGAGGGGAGGGTGACCGAGGGGAGAGTGACCGAGGGAGAGGGACCAGGGGAGAGGGACCGAGGGGAGGGTGACAGGGGAGGGTGACCGAGGGAGAGAGTGACCGAGGGGAGAGGGACCGAGGGGAGGGGACAGAGGGGAGGGTGACCGAGGGAGAGAGTGACCGAGGGGAGAGGGACCGAGGGGAGGGTGACAGAGGGGAGAGGGACCGAGGGGAGGGTGACAGAGGGGGAGAGGACCGAGGGAGAGAGTGACCGGAGGGAGGGACGAGGGGAGAGGACCGAGGGGAGAGGGACCGAGGGAAGAGGGACCGAGGGAAGACGGACCGAGGGAAAGTGACCGAGGGGAGAGTGACCGAGGGAAAGTGACTGAGGGAAGAATGATCAAGGAGAGAGTGACCGAGGGGAGAGTGACCGAGGGGAGAGTGACCGAGGAGAGAGTGACCGAGGGGAGAGTGACCGAGGAGAGAGTGACCGAGGGGAGGGTAACAGAGGGGAGGGTGACAGAGAGAGAGAGTGATCAAGGGTAGAGTGTCTGAGGGGAGAGTGATTGTGAAAGAGATTGACCAAGAGAGAGAGTAACCAAGAGAGCGAGTGACCAAGGGGAGAGTGACTGAGGGGAGAGTGATCGACAGAGAGTGACCGAGGGGAGACTGACCGAGGAGAGAGTGACCGAGGGGAGAGTGACCGAGGAGAGAATGACCGAGGGGGAGAGTGACCGAGGGAGAGAGTGACCGAGGGGGAGAGTGACCGAGGGGGAGAGTGACCGAGGGGAGGCGTGACCGAGGGAGAGAGTGACCGAGGAGAGAGTGACCGAGGGGAAGAGTGACCGAGGGGAGAGTGACCCAGCAGAGAGTGACCGAGGGGAGAGTGACCAAGAAGGAGAGTAACCAAGGGGAGAGTGACCGAGAGGGAGAGTGACGGAGGGGCCAAATGACTGAGAGGGAGAGTGACGATTGAATGTGGCCATTTCAGAGACATAGATAGAGCAGGGACAAGAATGGATGTTGCAGGTTCCGGGGTTCAGATGTTTCAGTCGGAGCAGAGTAGGTGGTAGAAGAGGGGGAGGTGTGGCATTGTTAGTCAAAGACTGTATTATCTTCTTCTCATGGTAATTATGAGGCTATAAGGAGGGAATTAGGGTGCATAGGTTGGACTAGGAAACTACAGGGACTGGGAACATCTGAAATGTGGAGCTTATTCAAGGAGTAGCTACTGCGAGTCCTTGATAAGTATGTCCCTGTCAGGCAAGGAGGAAATGGTCGAGTAAGGGAACCTTGGTGTACTAAAAAAGTTAATTCGCTGTTTAAAAGGAAAAAGGAGGCTTGTGTCAGGATGAGGTTTGAAGGCTCAGTTAGTGCACTGGTTAGCTATAGATTTGCCTGACAAAGACACAGAGTGTCGAAAGCTCGCAAATTTACTATCAAATAAATCGGTTGGATTTAAAATTGGTGTTGCTAAATTCTTACTGAGTTCTTACTACCCCAGTCCAACGCCGGCATCTCTATATCATAGCTATAGATTAGCCAGGAGGGAGCTAAAGAGTGAGTTGAGAAGAGCTAAAAGAGGACACGAGAAGACTTTGGCTGATAGGATCAAGGAGAATCCTAAAGCTTCCTTTAGATATGTTAAGAATAGATGATTGGTTAGGGCAAGATTAGGGCCAGTCAGAGACAGCAGTGGGAAGTTGTGCGTGGAGCCTGAAGAGATTGGAGAGGTACTGAATAAATATTTCTCTTCAGTATTCACGCAGGGAGATGTAAATGTAGTTGTGGAGAACACTGGGATACAGGGCTGCAACTGGAAAGTATTGAAGTAGATAAGTGGGGGGAGTTATAGACAGCGAGGATGGATGTTACAGTTTGCAGAGGGACATAGATAGGTTGCAGAGCTGGGCCGAGAGGTGGCAAATGGAATTCTATACGAATAAGTGTGAGGTGATTCACTTTGGTAGGAATAACAGGCATATGAAATATAGGGCTAATGGAAGGACCCTTAATTGTGTTGTCGAGCAGAGGGATCTTGGGGTACAAGTACATAGCTCTTTGAAAGTTGGCACCCAGGTTGATAAAGTTGTTAAGAAGGCGTACGGTGTGTTAGCTTTTATTGGTAGAGGGATTGAATTTAGGAGCCGTGAGGTTATGTTACAACTGTACAAAACTCTGGTGCGGCCGCACTTGGAGTATTGCGTACAGTTCTGGTCGCCGCATCATAAGAAAGATGTGGAAGCATTGGAAAGGGTGCAGAGGAGGTTTACCAGGATGTTGCCTGGTATGGTGGGAAGGCCTTATGAGGAAAGGCTGAGGGACCTGAGGTTATTTTCATTAGAGAGAAGAAGGTTACGCGGTGACCTAATTGAGGCATATAAGATGATCAAGGGATTGGATAGGGTGGATAGTGAGAGCCTTTTTCCTCGGATGGTGATGACCAACACGAGGGGACATAACTTTAAATTAAGAGGTGGTAGTTATAGGACGGATGTCAGAGGCAGGTTCTTTACACAGAGGGTGGTGAGAGCGTGGAATGCCCTGCCTGCAGCAGTTGTGGACTCGCCTACTTTGGGGGCATTCAAATGTTCGGTGGATAGGCATATGGATGATATTGGAATAGTTTAGGTTAGAGGGTCCACTGGCCGGCGCAACATCGAGGGCCGAAGGGCCTGTACTGCGCTGTAATGCTCTATGTTCTATAAGTAGGATGTGCTAGATATTCTTGAGGGTTTAACGTTAGATAAGTCCCCTGGGCCGGACGGGATTTACCCTAGGATTCTCTGGGAGGCAAGAGAGGTAATTGCAGAGCCTCTGGCTCTGATCTTCAGGTCGTCGTTGGTTACAGGTATAGTGCCGGAAGACTAGAGGATAGCGAAAGTGGTCCCATTGTTCAAAAAGGGGAATAGAGACTTTGCAGGAATTATAGACCGGGGAGTCTTACTTCTGTTGTGGGCAAAGTACTAGAAAGAATTATTAGGGATAGGATTTATAGTTATTTAGAGAGAAACGAATTGATTGGGGATAGTCAGCATGGTTTTGTGAAGGGTAGGTCGTGCCTTACTAACCTTATTGAGTTTTTTGAAAAAGTGACCAAAGAGTTGGATGGGGGTAAGGCAGTTGATGTGGTATATGTGGACTTTAGTAAGGCGTTCGATAAGGTGGCCCATGGAAGGCTTCTGCAGAAAATGCAGATGTATGGGATTGAGGGTGATTAGCTAATTGGATTAGGAATTGGCTAGCAGATAGAAGACAGAGGGTGGTGGTTGATGGGAGATATTCATCGTGGAGTTCGGTTACTAGTGGTGTACCTCAGGGGTCTGTTTTGGGGCCCCTGCTGTTTGTAATTTTTATAAATGATTTGGATGAGGGTATTGAAGGATGGATTAGTAAATTTGCGGATGACACCAAAGTCGGAGGAGTGGTAGATAGTGAAGAGGGGTGTTCTAGTTTGCAGAGAGACTTGGACAAGTTGCAGAGCTGAGCCGAGAGGTGGCAAATGGAGTTTAATGCGGAAAAGTGTGAGGTAATTCACTTTGGCAGGAATAACAAATGTGTAGAGTATAGGCTAATGGTAGGACTCTTAATAGTGTTGATGAACAGAGGGATCTTGGTGTATGTGTGCATAGATCCCTGAAAGTTGGCAAATCAAGTCGATAAGGTTGTTAAGAAGGCATACGGAGTCTTAGCTTTTATTGGTAGGGGGATTGAATTTCGGAGCCGCAACGTCATGTTGCAACTGTACAGAACTCTAGTGCGGCCGCACTTGGAGTATGTGTGCAGTTCTGGTCCCCACATTATAAGAAAGATGTGGAGGCATTGGAGAGGGTACAGAGGAGGTTTACCAGGATGTTGCCTGGTATGGAGGGCAGGTCTTATGAAGAGAGGCGAGGGATTTGAGGTTGTTTTCGTTAGAAAGGAGGCGGCTAAGAGGGGACCTAATCGAAACATATAAGATGATTAGAGGTTTAGATAGGGTGGACAGTGATAGCCTTTTTACTAGGATGGAGAAAGCTAGCACGAGGGGACACAGCTTTAAATTAAGGGGTGATAGTTATAGGACGGATATCAGAGATAGGTTCTTTACCCAGAGGGTGGTTAGGGAGTGGAATGCCCTGCCTGCGGCAGTTGGAGATGCGCCAAGTTTGGTGGCGTTTAAGAGGTTAGTTGATAAGTTTATGGAAGAGAAGGGAATGGTTTAGTTTGGAGGGTCATTGCTTTTTTCATAATTGGTTGGCGCAACATCGAAGGCCAAAGGGCCTGTTCTGCGCTGTAATGTTCTATGTTCTATGTTCTATGTTTAGATAGGGTGGACAGTGATAAACTTTTTCCTAGGATGGAGAAAGCTAGCACGAGGGGACATAGCTTAAAATTAAGAGGTGGCAGTTATAGGACGGATGTCAGAGGTACGTTCTTTACTCAGAGGGTGGTATGGGTATGGAATGCCCTGCCTGCGGCAGTTGTAGATGCGCCAAGTTTGGTGGTGTTTAAGAGGTTAGTAGATAAGTTTATGGATGAAAAGGGAATGGTTTAGGTTAGAGGGTCATTGCTTTTTCTTAATTGGGCGGCGCAACATCGAAGGCCGAAGGGCCTGTTCTGCGCTGTAATGTTCTATATTCTATGTTCTACGGTGGCAGAAAGGATGTTTGTGGACCTGTCTATTGAGGTAGTTTGGGCTGAGATTAGAAACAGGAGAGGAGAGGTCATCTTGTTGGGAGTTTTTTATAGGCCTCCAAAAAGTTCCAGGGATGTGGAGGAAAAGATTGCAAGGATGATTCTGGACAGAAGTGAAAGTAACAGGGTAGTTGTTATGGGGGACTTTAGCTTTGCAAATATTGATTGGAAAAGTTACAGCTCAAGCATGTTAGAGGGGTCAGTTTTTGTACAATGTGTGCAGGAGGGTTTTATGACTCAGTATGTAGATAGGCCAACAACAGGACAGGCTACATTGGATTTGGTTCTGGGTAATGAACCAGACCAGGTGTTAGACTTGGAGGTAGGTGAGCACTTTGGTAATAGTGACCACAATTCGGTTACGTTTACCTTAGTGATGGAAAGCGATAGACATATACCGAAGAGAAGAAGTTACAGCTGGGGGAAAGGTAATTATGAGGCTATTAGGCGAGATTTAGGATACGTAGGGTGGAGTAGGAAATGCAGGGGCTGGGAACACCTGAAATGTGGAACTTATTCAAGGAACAGCTACTGCGAATCCTTGATAAATATGTACCTGTCAGTCAGGAAGGAAGTGGTAGAGCCAGGGAACTGTGGTGTACTAAGGAAGTTAGTTCACTAGTAAAGAGGAAAAAGGAGGCTTATTTAAAGATGAAACGTGAAGGCTCGGTTAGGGCACTGGACAGTTATAAATTAGCCAGGAGGAAGCTAAAGAGTGAGATAAGAAGAGCTTGAAGAGGACATGAGAAGACTTTGGTGGGTAGGATAAAGGAGAACCCTAAAGCTTTTTATAGATATGTTAAGAATAAAAGATTGGTTAGGTCAAGATTAGGGCCAGTCAAAGACAGTAGTGGGAAGTTGTGCGTGGAGCCTGTAGAGATTGGTGAGGTACTGAATGAATATTTTTTGTTGATCTTCACACGGGAAAATGTCAACAGAGTTGAAGAGAGTACTGGGATACAGGGTTGTAGACTAGATAGGATAGAGGTACATAAGGAGGAGGTGTTAGCTATTCTTGAGAGTATGAAAATAGATAAATCCCCTGGGCCAGATGGGATTTATCCCAAGTTACTCCGGGAGGCTAGAGAGCAGATTGCAGAGCCTTTGGCTTTGATCTTCATGTCGTCATTGGCTACAGGTGTAGTGCTGGAAGACTGGAGGATGGCAAATGTTGTCCCCTTGTTTAAGAGGGGGCGCAGAGACCATCCTGCAAATTATAGACTAGTGAGCCTTACATCTGTAGTGGGGAAAGTTTTGGAAAGAATTATAAGGGATAGGATTTATAGTCATTTAGAAAGAAATGAATTGATTAGGGATAGTCAGCATGGATTTGTGGAGGGAAGGTCGTGCCTCACAAACCTTATTGAGTTTTTTGAAAAGGTGACCAAAGAGGTGGATAAGGGTAAGGCAGTTGATGTGGTGTATATGGATTTTAACAAAGCGTTTGATAAGGTTCCCCATGGAAAACTACTGCAGGAAATGCAGATGCATGGGATTGAGGGAGATTTAGCAATTTGGATTAGGAATTGGCTAGCTGATAGAAGACAGAGGGTGGTGGTTGATGGATATATTCAACCTGGAGTTTAGTTATGAGTGGTGTACCTCAGGGATCTGTTTTGGGGCCACTGTTGTTTGTTGTTTTTATAAATGACCTGGATGAGGGTGTAGAGGGATGGGTTAGTAAATTTGTTGACTACATCAAAGTCAGAGGAGTTGTAGACAGTGAGGATGGATGTTACAGTTTGCAGAGGGACATAGATAGCACGAGGGGACACAACTTTAAATTAAGGGGTATGAGTTATAGGACGGATATCAGAGGTAGGTTCTTTACTCAAAGAGTGATTAGGGAGTGGAATGCCCTGCCTGCAGCTGTTGTAGATGCGCAAAGTTTGGTGGCGTTTAAGAGGTTAGTTGATAAGTGTATGGATGAGAAGGGAATGGTTTAGTTAGGAGGGGCATTGCTTTTTATTTTGGTCGGCACAACATCGAAGGCCGAAGGGCCTGTTCTGTGCTGTATTGTTCTATGTTCTATGTTCTATAGATAAGCTGCAGAGCTGGGCTGAAAAGTGGCAAATGGAGTTTAATGTGGAAAAGTGTGAGGTGATTCACTTTGGTAAGAGTAATATGTGTGCAGAATATAGGGCTAATGGTAGGACTCTTAGTAGTGTAAATTAGCAGAGAGATCTCGGTGTACAGGTGCATAGATCCCTGAAAGTTGGTACTCAAGTTGATAGGGTTGTTAAGAAGGCGTATAGCGTGTTAGCATTTATTAGTAGAGGGATTGAATTTCGGAGCCGAGATGTTATGTTGCAACTCTACAAAACTCTGGTGCAGCCGCAATTGGAGTATTGTGTACAGTTTTGGTCACCACATTATAAGAAAGATGTGGAGGCATTGGAAAGGGTGCAGAGGAAGTTTACCAGGATGTTGCCTGGTATGATGGGTAGGTCTTATGAGGGAAAGCTAAGGGACTTGAAGTTATTCTCATTAGAGAGAAGAAGGCTAAGAGGTGACTTAATTGAGACACATAAGATAATCAGAGGGTTAGATAGGGTGGATAGTGAGAGCCTTTTTCCTCGGATGGAGATGGATAGCACGAGGGGACATAGCTTTAAATGAAGGGGTGATAGTTATAGGATAGATGCTAGAGGTGGGTTCTTTACTCAGAGGGTAGTAAAGGCGTGGAATGCCCTGCCTGCAGCAGTTGTGGACTCGTTGAGTTTAACGGCATTCAAATGGTCAGTGGATAGGCATATGGATAACATTGGAATAGTTTAGGTTAGAGGGTCATTACATTGGTTACATTGGTCGGCGCAACATCAAGGGCCGAAGGGCCTGTATTGAGCTGTAATGTTCTATGTTCTATGTTCTAAGGGGAGAGTGACTGAGGGGAGAGTGTCCGGGGAGAGGTGAGCATGACCGAGGGGAGAGTGACCGAAGGGAGACTGATCAAGGGGAGAGTAACTGAGGCAAAGAGTGACCAAGGCGAGAGTGACTGTTGAACAAATCGACCGCGACAGAGTGACCAAGGGAGAGAGTGACAGAGGAGAGAGTGACCAAGTGACTGAGAGGAGAGCGAGGGCAGAAAGTGACCAAGGGAAGAGGAAAACTGAGACTGAGGGGATAGTGACTAAGAGGAGAGTGACCAAGGGGAGAGAGTGACCAAGAGGAGAGTGACCGAGGGGAGAGTGACTAATGGAGAGTGACTGAGGGGAAAGTGATTGAGGGGAGAGAGTGACCGAGGGGAGAGTGACCGAGGGGAGAATGACCGAGGGGAGAATGACCGAGGGGTGATGACCGAGGGGAGAGTGACCATAGGGTGAGCGACCGAGGGGAGAGTGGCCAAGGGGAGAGTGACCAAGGAGGAGTGACCGAGGAGAGAGTGACCAAGGAGAGAGTGACCGAGGAGAGAGTGACTGAGAGGAGAGTGACCGAGGAGAGAATAACTGAGGGGAGAGTGACCATGGGGAGAGTGAACGAGGGGAGAGTGACCATGGGGAGAGTGACCATGGGGAGAGTGAACGAGGGGAGAGTGAACGAGGGGAGAGTTATGAACAGTGTGTCAAGCAGTGGAGGTTAAATGTCAGGGAAGGAGTGTCCGGGTTAATTTCTTTCCAGCGAATCTGTTGATGAATTCAATTCTTTACATTCTGTCAGTTTAGCGGGGTTTTAAACCCACACTCTCTATTTCTATAAGATGCACTGTCCTATAGAGTAATGCTGGTTTTCTATAGGATGCACTGTCCTATAGAGTGATGCCGGTTTTCTATAGGATGCACTGTTCTATAGAGTGATGCTGGTTTTCTATAGGATGCACTGTCCTATAGGATGATGCTGGTTTTCTATAAGGTGCACTGTCCTATAGGGTGATGCTGGTTTTCTATAGGGTGCACTGTCCTATGGGTGATGTTGGTTTTCTATAGGGTGAACGCTCCTATAGGATGATGCTGATTTTTATAAGTTGCACTGTCCTATAGGATGATGCTGGTTTTCTATAAGGTGCACTGTCCTATAGGGTGATGCTGGTTTTCTATAGGGTGCACTGTCCTATAGGGTGATGCTGGTTTTCTATAGGGTGCACTGTCCTATAGGGTGATGCTGGTTTTCTATAGGGTGCACTGTCCTATAGGGTGATGCTGGTTTTCTATAGGGTGCACTGTCCTATAGGGTGATGCTGGTTTTCTATAGGATGCACTGTCCTATAGGGTGATGCTGGTTTTCTCTAAGATGCACTGTCCTATTGGTGATATTGGTTTTCTATAGTGTGCACTGTCCTATGGGGTGATGCTGGTTTTCTATAGTGTGCACTTACCCCTGACATCTCCTCTGTACCTACTCCCCAGCACCCTAAACCAGTGTTCTCTTCTGGCAACTATTTCAGCCCTGGGAAAAAGCCTCTGAGAATCCACTCAATCAATATCTCTCAACATCTTATACACCTCTATCAGGTCACCTCTCATCCTTCATCTCTCTAAGGAGAAATGACCAAGGTCTTGCAACCTATCCTGATAAGGCAACAGTACAGGCAACATCCTTGTAAATCTCCTCTGCACCCTTTCTATGGCTTCCACATCCTTCCTGCAATGAGGTGACCAGAATTGAGCACAGTATTCCAAGTGGGGTCTGACCAGGGTCCTATATACCTGCAACGTTATCTCTCGACTCTTAAACTCAATTCCTCAATTGATGAAGGCCAGTACACCATACGCCTTCTTAACCACAGCTTCAACTTGACAGCTGCTTTGAGCATCCTATGAACTTGGACCCCAAGATCATTCTGATCTTTCACACTGCCAAGAGTCTTACCCTTAATATTATAATCTGCCATCCTATTTGACCTGCCAGAATGAACCACTTCACACTTATCTGGGTTGAATTCCATTTGCCACTTCCCCACCCAGTCTTGCATCCTATCAATGTCTCACTGCAACTTCTGACATCCCTCCACACTTTGTGTCTTCGGCAAATTTACCAACCCATCCCTCCACTTCCTCATCCAGACCATTTATAAAAATCACAAAGAGATAGGGTCCCAGGACAGGTCACAGGGACACTCCACTGGTGACCGACCTCCATCATTCCCAGCATCTAACCTGCTTTTGTAGCCATAGTCCAGTGCAGTTTCTAGTCAATAGTAACTCCAGGATGTTGATAGTGGGGGATTCCATGATGGAGTCTGGATTGCTGATTGTTTAAACACCAAAGTGTGAACATTTGAACGTAAGAACTAGGAGCAGGAGTCGGCCATCTGGCCCCTCGAGTCTGCTCTGCCATTCAATAAGATCATGGCTAATGTTTTCATGGATTCAGCTCACTTACCCCCGTCTCCCCGTCTCCCCCCCCCCCCCCCCCCCCCCCCCCCCCCACACCACCAACCTTCACCATAACCCTTAATTCCTTTACTGTTCAAAAATTTATCTATCCTTGCCTTAAAAACATTCAATGAGATAGGCTCAACTGCTTCACTGGCCAGGGAATTGCCCCCTAGTTCTAGTTTCATCTGCCAGTTGAAACAACTACCTGTTTCTATCTTATCCATTCCCCCATTATCTTATATGTTTCTATAAGATCTCTCCTCAATCTTCTGAATTCCAATGAGTATAACCCCAGTCTACTCTGTCTCTCCTCATAAGCCAACCCTCTCAATTCTAGAATCAACCGAGTGAATCTCCTCTGCACCCCCTCCAGTGTCAGTATATTCTCTCTCAAGTAAAGAGACCAAAACTGTACACAGTACTCCAGATGTGGCCTCACCAGCACTTTATACAGCTGTAATATAACCTCGCTGTTTTTAAACTCCATCCCTCTAGCAATGAAGGACAAAATTCCATTTGTTTTCTTAATTACCTGCTGCACCTGCAAACCAACTCCTTCTGATTCTTGTACCTACCCTCGAGATTGGGGAAGGAGCAACTGTTTGTGAATTCTCTGAATCACATATCCATCTTTTCTGCCCTATCAGGTTTCTACTAAGACAGCTGAGTTCAGTGATATTGTCAAATCCCTCCTGTAGTTACACAGTGCAAACAGCAGCTGAACACAAGATTCAGAATGGTTGCTGCAAACATTACTGTACATTTTGAAAAAATCCTTTGTAATTCACCAGAAGATCCCACAGAAACAGTTCTGTCTCCTTGAGTCACCTCCCTCTCCTCTCTAAACCTGTGCTCCTGCACTGGGAATCAACTAAACAGTTTAGAATAACATGTAATGAAACAGAACTTCTGAAAAGACAGAACCAAGATACATATGAAGACTTTGCTTTCACCGAAATCATTCAATTTCTTCATTGAACAAGTTTGGAGATTATATTGAGGTTAAGATTTAGTGTTTAAAGCAACTGGAAATGTGAACAATCACTGATCACCTTTATATTATTAATAATGCTTCAATGGTTCTGCCATTATTTACACTGATGTCATTTCCTCTCATTCTCTTTTCAGGATTTGTGGAATAAAATACATTTTACTGATTGTTTTGTTTCCAATTACATCATTTCCTTTAATGTTGAATGCTGTTTCCCTACTTCCTGATACTGTGTATATTCTCAAGGCCAGTAAACGGTTAATGTATTTTTCTACAAAAGATTGGTTTGTGTTTGAAATCATTTGAAATAAACTTATTTGCTACTGTTACAGCACCAATATCTGTATTTTCTTCCTGATTTTCTGGAATCTTCTGCCTCAAAGTGATTTGTCAGAACAAACTGTAATAACTCATGGAGACGAGAGTCCCGTCACCAAGTTACTTTATTAACACCATTTATCTGTACACAACCAGCTTTCCAGTTGCTCCCTGTTGAATGCAGGCTGGGAGTCTGACACACCTGCTTTAAATAGGGAGCATGAGGCTCCCTGATTTAACCATCAATTTGGAATCATCAGATAGTCTAGCAAACCAACCTCATTAGCCTTGGCTGAAGTCAGCACAGAAACCCTCCATAAAGGTACAAGAGGTGTAATGATATAGAGGTGGGAAACCTGGAACCTATGGATGAGAAGGGAATGGTTTAGTTAGGAGGGGCATTGCTTTTTATTTTGGTCGGCACAACATCGAAGGCCGAAGGGCCTGTTCTGTGCTGTATTGTTCTATGTTCTATGTTCTATGTGTCAGGTGCAACTTATGGGTACAACGTCCCCAGTCTGAGAGAAAACAGAGAGTATTTCTTTACACAAAAGGGTGGTGAGCTACCCTATAGGACAGAGTATAAAGCAAGTGGAAATTTTCAGCTCTGAAGAGAGACTGGATAGGCTGGGTTTGTTTTCCCTGGAGCAGGGGAGGCTGAGGGGGATCTGATAGAAGTGTACAAAATTATGAGAGGCACAGATAGGCTGGATTGTAAGAATCTTTTCTCCATGGCAGGGGAGTCTAAGATGTGGAGATGACGGTGTTGAACTGGGGTAAGCACCAGGTTTAAGGCATGGAGATGCTTAAGACCAAATCTTAGAGGTGTCTTATAAAACTGGACAGACCACCCATAATTCATCAAAATGACAGCGGCAAACCCAGTCCTGCTGATCATGCAAGTCCTTCTTTACTAATATCTGGAGATTTGTGCTGGAATTCGGAGAGCTCTCTCACAGAATAGCCAAACACCAGCCTGACATGGTCATTCGCAGAATCATACCTTACAGACACTGCTCCAACACCACATACTGTTTAACCAGTGTGTCGCCACCACCTCTGCTGGGTCTGCCCTGCTGCTGGAACAGGACATATCCAGGGATAGTGATGATGACACCACCATTACCATCTCTGGGTATGGTCTGTCCCACTGGCAGGACAGACCCAGCAGAGTTGGCGACACACTGGAGCAGAGTGTTTGGAAATGCCGGTGGCTGTGGTGACCGTGAAAATTTTCAAATCGTTTTTTTTTCTCTATTTCGGTTCGCTAGTTTTTTGTTTGTTTTTTGCTGCCATGGTTAGGCGTGGGGGTAGCTGGGAAGGGAACCGGGGAGTATAAAAAGAAAGTGACCGTAGACAGCGGGCAGCATCAGGAGCGGGCAGTGGAGTGAGCAGGGAGCAAAGTGAGAGATTTGAGGGCTTTGGCTCGTTGGGGGCTTAGGTAAGGTGCTACTGGTTTTCCAATTGTGTTCACACCTCCAAAGGTGTTCAGGACAATGGCAGGGATTACGGGAAGACGCCTCACCTGTGAACGGTGTCATATGTGGGAGTTCCTGGAGGCAAGACGTCTCCCAAAAGTCCATATATGCATCAAGTGTTTGGAGCTGCAGCATCTGAGGGCTTGGGTTAAGCAACTAGAGCGGCAATTGGAAGACATATTTTCAGTCAGTGAGAATGAGGCAATAATGGATGGGAGGCAAAGTAAGGTCGTGGACCCAGAGCCTACGGGTGGGGAACCTGACCCTTACAGGTGGATAATACTGTAAGGAAGGGGAAAAAGAAGAGGGGTAATAGTCCAAAGACTTCACCAGTGGTAGTCCCCCTTGAGTGTGGAGAGGTAAAAAAGGTCAGGCACGAGGACCAGAGTACCTCAAAGGGGAGGAAAGAGGCTAGAAGGGAGATAGTGGTGGGGGATGGGAGGGTTAAAGGAATAGATAGATGCTTCTTTGGTCCAAGGCGGGACTCCAGGATGGTAGTTTGCCTCCCTGGAGCAGGGGTGCGAGATGTATCAGACAGGGTAGAGGGCATTTTGAAGTGTGAGGGGACCCAGGCAGATGTGATTATTCACATAGGAGAGAAGGATTAGGAAGGAAGAGCAGGGAGGATATACGAAGGCAATTCAGGGAGTTGGGGGGAGGCTGAAGAGCAGGGCCTCCAGGGTAGCGATCTCAGGGCTGCTTCCAGGGCTGGGTAACAGCGGGGCCAGGAGAAATGAAATCCTACAGCTGAATGCGTGGCTGAAGGATTGGTGTAGGGCAGAGGGATTTATGTTTGTAGATAATTGGGAATTACTTGTGAAAGAAGGGCACCTGTATAGAAGGGACGGGGAACACTTAAATGGGAAGGACACAAATATCTTAGCTGGGAGGTTAGATGGAGTGTTTCGGCAGAGTTTAAACTAATATGGAGGGGGGGAGGGGACGAGACCGATAGCTTGGTAGGTAGTGGGATTGGGAGCGAGACGTGTGATAGAGTAAGCTTGTATGAGAGGAAATACACCAGGGAGAAGGAGGTTCCGAGTGGTCTTGGAGGTCTGGAGTGTGTCTGTTTCAATGCGAGGAGCATAACAGGAAAAACGGATGAACTTAGGGCCTTAATGTTTGCGAGGAACTTGGATGTGGTTGCAGTGACAGAGACGTGGTTAAAGGAAGGGGAGCAGTGGCAACTGAACATTCCTGGGTATAAGTGTTTCAGGCGTGACAGGGGAGGGTCCAAAAGAGGTGGGGGAGTGGCGTTGTTAGGGAGAGAATCACAGCAGTGCAGAGGGAGGACAATACAGGGGAGTTAGGAGTGGAGTCACTGTGGGTGGAGTTGAGGAATAGAAAGGGGGCAATTACTATGCTAGGGGTGTATTATAGGCCACCCAACAGCCCACGGGCAGTTGAAGAAGGCATATGTAAAAACATTTTGGATAGGTGCAGAAAGAACAGAGTCATTATAGTGGGAGATTTTAACCTCCCTAGGGTGGGATTGGAAGGTACCTAAAGCTGGGAGTTTGGATGGGGAGGAATTTGTAAAATGTGTACTGGAAGGATCATTGGAACAGTATGTGGCTAGCCCGACTAGAGAAGGGGCTATATTGGATTTAGTTCTGAGTAATGAGCCAGGGCAGGTGGTTGATGTTGTAGTGGGGGAACATGTGGCTAACAGTGACCACAATTCCATCTACTTTAGGGTACAGATGGAAAAGGATCCTTGTTGCCCTAGGGGCAGGGTGCTGAATTGGGGGAAGGCTAACTACGGTCGAATTAGGCAGGAACTTGGGGAAACTGATCGGGAACGGTTGTTCGAGGGTAAGTCCATGCTAGGCACGTGGGACTCTTTCAAGAGAATACTGAAAATGTTGCAGGAAAGATATGTGCCGGCCAAGAGGAAAGAGGGGAAAGGTAGGATTAGAGAGCCGTGGATTACTAGGGATATTGAAGACTTGGTTAGGAAGAAAAGAGAGGCGTATGATAGGTCAAAGCAGCTGGGACTGGAGAGGGCATTGGAGTAATATAGAGAGAGTAGGAGGGAGCTCAAACGGGGAGTTAGAAGGGCAAAAAAGGGGGCATGAAATGATTTTGGCAGATAGGATTAAGGAAAATCGGAAGGCTTTTTACTCCTATGTTAGGAATAAAAGGATGGTTAGAGGAAAAATTGGACCTCTTAGCGACAGAGAAGGGGAACTGTGCTTAGAGCCGGAGGGAATGGCGGAGATCCTGAATGAATACTTTGCTTCAGTATTCACGAAGGAGAGGGGCTTGTTGACCAGTCCTGTCTCTGAGGGAGCTGTGGACCAGTTGAGGGAAATATCTATACTGAGGGAGAAAGTGTTAGAGCTTCTAAGTAGCATTAAAACTGATAAATCTCCGGGGCCTGATGGCATTTATCCCAGGCTGCTTAGGGAGGTGCAAGGTGAAATTGCTGGGCCTCTGACGCAAATCTTTGTCTCTCCTTTGGACCAGGTGAGGTCCCAGAGGACTGGAGAATAGCTAATGTTGTACCGTTGTTTAAAAAGGGTGGTAGGGATAACCCTGGAAATTATAGGCTGGTGAGTTTGACGTCAGTGGTAGGGAAGCTGTTGGAGGGGATTTTTAGAGATAGGATATATCGGCACTTAGAGCGTTGCAATCTGATTAGGGATACACAGCATGGATTTGTTAAGGGGAGGTCGTGCCTTACAAATCTGGTAGAATTTTTTGAGGAGGTGACGAAAACGGTGGACGAAGGGCGAGCCGTTGATGTCGTCTATATGGATTTCTGTAAGGCGTTTGACAAAGTCCCTCATGGGAGGTTAGTTGAGAAGGTCAAGGCTAATGGGATATAAGGACAGGCAGCTAGATGGATAAGCAACTGGCTTGGTAATAGGAGACAGAGAGTAATAGTGGAAGGGTGTTTCAATAGCTGGAGGTCGGTCACTAGTGGTGTGCCGCAGGGCTCGGTACTGGGACCGCTTCCATTTGTAATATATATAAATGACTTGGAAGAGGGAGTAAGTGGAGTGATCAGCAAGTTTGCAGACAATACAAAGATGGACTTGCAGATAGTGAGGAGCAGGACATAGATAGGCTGGTAGCTTGGGCAGATAGATGGCAGATGGAATTCAATCCTGATAAATGCAAAGTGATGCATTTCGGGAGAAAGAATGTAGTGGGGAGGTATATGATAAAGGGTAGACCTATTAAGAGTATAGAAACACAGAGGGACCTGGGGGTGCAGGTGAACAAGTCTCTGAAGGTGGCAGAGCAAGTGGAGAAGGTTGTGAAGAAAGCATATACTATGTTAGCCTTTATAGGAAGGGGTGTAGAGTACAAGAGCTGGCCTTTAATGTTACAATTGTATAAAACGCTGGTTAGTCCTCATTTGAAATACTGCGTCCAGTTCTGGTCGCCTTACTACCAGAAGGATGTGGAGACTCTGGAGAGAGTGCAGAGGAGGTTTACCAGGATGCTGCCTGGTATGGAAGGTCTGAGTTACGAGGAGAGGAGTTGTTTTCTTTAGAAAGACGTAGACTGTGGTAAGCTTTTTCCTAGGTTGGAATCAAATATAACGAGGGGTCACAGGCTCAGAGTGAGGGGGGTAAGGTATAATTTGGATGCTAGAGGGAGTTTTTTCATACAGAGGGTGGTGGGGGTATGGAATGCACTGCCAAGTAAAGTGGTGGAGGCAGGTACTCTGGAGTTATTTAAGAAATACTTAGATGGGCACATGAACAGAATGGGAAAGGAGGGGTATAGAAAACTGATTTAAAATAGGGATCATGAGCCTTGGGAGTTCCCTGGGAAGTGTGTAAATAGATGATGATATTGATGTATTTCTGTTTTATCCTACAGGTGCTTCGGTCCACCTTGTTGTCCAACGAGGGGCATACACGCGATGGGTCATGGGAGGACTGCTCTTGGATTTTTCGAGAGTATCCTAGTGCTTCACATTGTTAGTGTACGCTTGACCTGGACCATCTGATGGACAACACGACAGCTCATTATTATTATCGCTGTGCTGTGCAGATACATGGATTTGTGTCTGTGGGAGTTTGCACATTCTCCCCGTGCTTGCATGGGTTTTCTCCGGGTGCTCCGGTTTCCTCCCACATCCCAAAGATGTGCTCTTAGGCTGATTGACAGAACAAATTCTTCCTAAATTGTCTTGCAAATTTGGTTCCAATGCAGATTTTTATAAACATAGACAGGGATCGAGGGTGGAAGAGGGAACGTTGAGTGGCGGCGTGGGCTTGTTGGGCCGAAGGGCCTGTTTCCCGTGCTGTTTCTGTTCTTTGTTGTTCTTTGTACAGTTGGGAGGGAGTTACACTGGGAGTCCTCAATATTGACTCCAGATCCCACGAAGTCTCATGGCTTCAGATCAAACACGGGAAAGGACACCTCTTGTTGATTACCACTTCCTGCCCACCACTGTTCCCTACCCACCCTCCACCCTCCCTCAGCTAATGGATCAGTTCTCCTACATGTTGAATGCCGCTTGGAGAAAGCGCTGAGAATGGCAAGGGTGCAGAATGGAGTCTGGGTGAGGATTTCAATGTCCATCACCGGGGATGGCTCAGTTGCTCCACTATAGACTGAGGCCACTTAAGGGACATCACTGCAGCAGGTGGTGAAGGAACCAACAAGAGATAAAAACATACTTGTCCTCATCCTCACCAATCTGCCTCTGGCCTATTGCATCTTTCCATGGCAATGCTGGGGGAGTGACCACTGCAGAGTCTTTGTGGAAACTAAGTTCTACATAGAACGTAGAACATTACAGCACAGAACAGGCCCTTCGGCCCTCAATGTTGCGCCGACCAATATAAAAAGCAATGCCCCTCCAAACTAAACCATTCCCTTCTCTTCCATAAACTTATCAACTAACCTCTTAAACGCCACAAAACTTGGCGCATCTACAACTGCCGCAGGCAGGGCATTCCACTCCCTAACCACCCTCTGGGTAAAGAACCTACCTCTGATATCGTCCTATAACTATCACCCCTTAATTTAAAGCTGTGTCCCCTCGTGCTAGCTTTCTCCATCCTAGGAAAAAGCTATCACTGTCCACCCTATCTAAACCTCTAATCATCTTATATGTTTCAATAAGGTCTCCTCTTAGCCGCCTTCTTTCTAACGAAAACAACCTCAAATCCCTCAGCCTCGCTTCATAAGACCTGCCCTCCATACCAGGCAACATCCTGGTAAACCTCCTCTGTACCCTCTCCAATGCCTCCAATTCTTTCTTATAATGCGGGGACCAGAACTGCACACAATACTCCAAGTGCGACCGCACTAGAGTTTTGTACAGTTGCAAAATGACGTTGCGGCTCCGAAATTCAATCCCCCTACCAATAAAAGCTAAGACTCCATATGCCTTCTTAACAACCTTATCGACTTGATTGCCAACTTTCAGGGATCTATTAATATATACACCAAGATCCCTCTAATCATCAACACTATTGAGAGTCCTACCATTAGCCCTATACTCTACACATTTGTTATTCCTGCCAAAGTGAATTACCTCACACTCTTCCGCATTAAACTCCATTTGCCACCTCTCGGCCCAGCTCTGCAACTTGTCCAAGTCTCTCTGCAAAATATAACACCCCTCTTCACTATCTACCACTCCACCGACTTTAGTGTCATCTGCAAATTTACTAATCCATCCTTCAATACCCTCATCCAGATCATTTATAAAAATTCAAACAGCAGGGGCCCCAAAACAGACCCCTGAGGTACACCACTTGTCACCGAACTCCACGATGAATAATTTCCATCAACCACCACCCTCTGTCTTCTATCTGCTAGCCAATTCCTAATCCAATTAGCTAAATCACCCTCTATCCCATACATCTGCATTTTCTGCAGAAGTCTTCCATGGCCACCTTATCACACGCCTTACTAAAGTCCATATATACCACATCAACTGCCTTACCCCCATCCACCTCTTTGGTCACTTTTTCAAAAAACTCAATAAGGTTAGTAAGGCACGACCTACCTTCACAAAACCATGCTGACTATCCCCAATCAATTCATTTCTCTTTAAATAACTATAAATCCTATCCCTAATAATTCTCTCCAATACTTTGCCCACAACAGAAGTAAGACTCACTGGCCTATAATTCCCTGGAAGGTCTCTCGTCCCCTGCTTGAACAATGGGACCACATTCGCTATCCTCCAGTCCTCCGGAACCACACCCGTAACCAACGACGACCTGAAGATCAGAGCCAGAGGGTCTGCAATCGCCTCTCTTGCCTCCCAGAGAATGAGTGTAGATCCAACAAGCCACAAGACAAAGCAGCCCACTTGATTGGGCACTTCATAAACACTCACTCCATCCACCACTAGCGCACAGCGGCAGCGTGTGAACCACCTACAGGATCCACTGCAACAAGTCAACACGATTCCTCAGGCACACCTTCCAAACCAACCACCTCTACTGTCTAGAAGGACAAGGGCGGCAGATACCTGGGAACACCATCACCTGCAAGATTCCCTCACTCACCATCCTGACTTGGAAATATTAAAGAAAATATTGCTTGGAGGCGTTAACCTGGTGAAATACAAAATAGGACTATTTGCATGCCAAACAGCAAAAACAGCCAGTGATGGACAAAGCTAAGTGATCCCACAACCAACAAATCAGATCGAAGCTCTGCAGTCCGGCCACATCCAGTCGAGAATGATGGTGGACAATTCAACAACTCACTGGAGGAGGAGGCTTCACAAATATCCCCATCCTCAATGATGGAGGAGCCGGCACATCAGTGTAAAAGATAAGGCTGAAACATTCACAATAATCTTCAGCCAGAAGTGCTGAGTGGATGATCCATCTCTTTCCAGAGTATGTGGGTGTTGCTGGCTGGGTCAGGATTTATTGTCCATCCCTAATTGTCCATGAACTGAGTGTCTTGTTGGGCCATTTCGAAGAGTATTATTGTGGTTCTGGAGTCACATGTAGGCCAGACTGGGTAAGAACAGCAGATTTCCTTCCCTAAAGGACATTAGTGATTCAGATGTGTTTTTACAACAATAACAGAAACAAAGGTCAATCCCTGTTTCAATTCCACCAGCTGCCATGGGATTTGAATCTGTGACCCCAGAGTATCAGCCTGGGCTTCTGCAGTATTAGTCCAGTGACGATATCACTATGTCACAATCTTCCCCACTTGAGGTCCTCACATCTCAGATTCCAGTCTTCAGCCGATTCAATTCACTCCACATAACATCAAGAAATAGAACATAGAACATTACAGCGCAGAACAGGCCCTTCGGTCTTCGATGTTGCGCCGACCAATTAAGAAAAAGCAATGACCCTCTAACCTAAACCATTCCCTTTTCATCCATAAACTTATCTACTAACCTCTTAAACGCCACCAAACTTGGCGCATCTACAACTGCCGCAGGCAGGGCATTCCATACCCTAACCACCCTCTGGTTAAAGAACCTACCTCTGATATCCGTCCTATAACTATCACCCCTTAATTTAAAGCTGTGTCCCCTCGTGCTAGCTTTCTCCATCCTAGGAAAAAGGCTATCACTGTCCACCCTATCTAAACCTCTAATCATTTTATATGTTTCAATAAGGTCTCCTCTTAGTCGCCTTCTTTCTAACGAAAACAGCCTCAAATCTCTCAGCCTCCCTTCATAAGACCTGCCTTCCATACCAGGCAACATCCTGGTAAACCTCCTCTGTACCCTCTCCAATGCCTCCACATCTTTCTTATAATGTGGGGAAATGATTGAAGTCACTGAATTCTGCAAAAACAATGGGTTCTGATAACAATCCAGCGACAGAACTGAAGGCTTGTGCTCCAGAACTTGCAGCTCCCCTAGCCAAGCTCTTCCAATACAGTTACAGCGCTGGCATCTACCCAGCAACGTGGAAGATTGCCCAGGTCTGTCCTGTACACAAAAAGCAGGACAAATCCAACCCGGCCAATTACTGCCCAATCAGTCTACTCTCAATCATCAGTAAAGTGATGGAAGGGATCATCGACAGCGCTATCCAGCAGCACCTGCTCAGCAATAACCTGTTCAGTGACACCCAGTTTGGGTTTCACCAGGATCACTCAGCTCCTAACCTCGTTATAATCTTCGTTCAAACATGGACAAAAGAGCTGAATTCCAGAGGTGAGGTGAGAGTGACAGCACTTGACATCAAACTCACATTTAGCCGAGTGTGGCATCAAAAACCTTATGTAACTGGAATCAATGGGTATCAGGGGCAAACTCTGTGTTGGTTGGAATCAGACCTGGTACATAGGAAAATGATTGTGGAGGGTCAGTCATCTCAGTTCCAGGACACCTCTGCAGGAGTCCCTCAGGGTGGTGGTTCTAGACCCGATAATTTTCAGCTATTTCATCAAAGACCTTCCCTCCATCATAATGTCAGAAGTGGGGATGTTTGCCGATGATTACACAACATTCAGCACCATTCATAACTCCTCAGATA
Source organism: Sphyrna mokarran (assembly GCA_024679065.1). Taxonomy (NCBI): domain Eukaryota; kingdom Metazoa; phylum Chordata; class Chondrichthyes; order Carcharhiniformes; family Carcharhinidae; genus Sphyrna; species Sphyrna mokarran. Next base: position 2,052,458 of record JAGIQG010000027.1, on the reverse strand, counting down.
CTGAAGCAGTATAAATGCAGCAAGATCCTGACAGTATCCAGGCTTGGGCTGGCAAGTAACGGTTATGTCACACAAGTGGCAATCCAATCATTCCCCCATGACATTCAATGGCAGTATCATTGCTGAACCCCTCCCTCATCCTCCCCCACACCCCCACTATCAACACCCTGGGGGTTACCATTGACCAGAAACTGAACTGGAGCCAGCCATATAAACACTGTGGTTACAAGACCAGGTCAAAGACTAAGAATCCTGTGGTGAGTAACTCACCTCCTGACACTCCCTCCCCTATCATTCCCCTCCGACTCACTCACCATCCTGACATGAAATATATAGAACATAGAACATAGAACATAGAACATTACAGCACAGAACAGGCCCTTCGGCCCTCAATGTTGTGCCGACCAATATAAAAAGCAATGCCCCTCCAAACTAAACCATTCCCTTCTCTTCCATATACTTATCAATTAACCTCTTAAACGCCACCAAACTTGGCGCATCTACAACAGCTGCAGGCAGGGCATTCCACTACCTAATCACTCTTTGAGTAAAGAACCTACCTCTGATATCCGTCCTATAACTCATACCCCTTAATTTAAAGCTGTGTCCCCTAGTGCTAGCTTTCTCCATCCTAGGAAAAAGGCTATCACTGTCCACCCTATCTAAACCTCTAATCATCTTATATGTTTCGATCAGGTCCCCTCTTAGCCGCCTCCTTTCTAACGAAAACACCTCAAATCCCTCAGCCTCTCCTCATAAGACCTGCCCTCCATACCAGGCAACATCCTGGTAAACCTCCTCTGTACCCTCTCCAATGCCTCCACATCTCTCTTATAATGTGGGGACCAGAACTGCACACAATACTCCAAGTGCGGCCGCACTAGAGTTGTGTACAGTTGCAACATGATGCTGCGGCTCCTAAATTCAATCCCCCTACCAATAAAAGCTAAGACTCCATATGCCTTATTAACAACTTTATCCACTTGACTGCCTACTTTCAGGTATCTATTGACACATACACCAAGATCCTTCTGTTCCTCAACACTATTAAGAGCCCTACCATTAGCCCTATACTCTACACATTTATTGGTCCTGCCAAAGTGCATTACCTCACACTTTTCCACATTAAACTCCATTTGCCACCTCTCGGCCCAGCTCTGCAACTTGTCCAAGGCACTCTGTAAACTATAACACCCCTCTTCACTATCTACCACTCCACCAACTTTAGTGTCATCTGCAAATTTACTGATCCATCCCTCAATACCTCATCCAGATCATTTATAAAAATTACAAACAGCAGGGGCCCCAAAACAGACCCCTGAGGCACACCACTTGTCACCGAACTCCACGATGAATATCTCCCATCAACACCACCCTCTGTCTTCTATCTGCCAGCCAATTCCTAATCCAATTAGCTAAATCACCCTCTATTCCACACATCTGCATTTTCTGTAGAAGTCTTCCATGGGCCACCTTATCAAACGCCTTACTAAAGTCCATATATACTACATCAACCGCCTTACCCCCATCCACCTCTTTGGTCACTTTCTCAAAAAAATCAATGAGGTTAGTAAGGCATGACCTACCCTTCACGAAACCATGCTGACTATCCCCAATCAATTCATTCTCTCTAAATAACTATAAATCCTATCCCTAATAATTCTCTCCAATACCTTGCCCACAACAGAAGTAAGACTCACTGGCCTATAATTCCCTGGAAGGTCTCTCTTCCCCTTCTTAAACAATGGGACCACATTCGCTATCCTCCAGTACTCCGGAACCACACCCGTAACCAACGAGGACCTGAAGATCAGAGCCAGAGGCTCTGCAATCTCCTCTCTTGCCTCCCAGAGAATCCTAGGTAAATCCCGTCCGGCCCAGGGGACTTATCCAACTTCAAACCCTCGAGAATTTCTAGCACATCCTCCCTATCTACTACACTACTTCCCAATTTGCAACCCTGTACCTCAGTGTTCTCCATAGCTACATTTCCAGCACTCTGCGTGAATACCGAAGAGAAATATTTCTTCAGTGCCTCACCAATCTCTTCAGGCTCCACGCACAACTTCCCACTGCTGTCTATGACTGGCCCTAATCTTGCCCTAACCAATCTTCTATTCTTAACATATCGAAAGAAAGCTTTAGGATTCTCCTTAATCCCATCAGCCAACATCTTCTCGTGTTCCCTCTTAGCTCTCCTCAATTCACTTTTTACCTCCTTCCTAGCTAATCTATAGCTATCCATTGCACTACCTGAGCCTTCAAGCCTCATCCTGACATAAGCCTCCTTTTTCCTTTTAACCAGCAAATCAACTTTTTGCGTACACCAAGGTTCTCTTACTCGACCATTTCCTCCTTGCCTGACAGGGACATACTTATCAAGGACCCGCAGCAGCTGCTCCTTGAATAAGCTCCACATTCCAGATGTTCCCAGTCCCTGTAGCTTCCTAGTCCAATCTATGCACCCTAATTCTCTCCTGATGGCCTCATAATTACCCTTCCCCAGCTATAACTACTGCCCCCAGCTTCATGCCTATCCCTATCCATCACTAAGGTGAACGTAACCGAATTGTGGTCACTATCACCAAAATGTTCACTAATTTCCAAGCCTAACACCTGGTCTGGCTCATTGCCCAGCACCAAATCCACTGTAGCCTCACCTCTAGTTGGCCTCTCTACATACTGAGTCAAAAAACCTTCCTGCACACTCTGTACGAAAACTGACCCCTCTAACGAGCTAGAGCTATAGCTATTCCAATCAATATTAGCAAAGTTAAAGTCCCCCATCACAAATACCCTACTACTTTCACTCCTAATCGGAATTGACTTCGCAATCCTTTCCTCAACCTCTCTAGAACTATTAGGAGGTCTAAAAAAGACTCCCAACAGGGTGACCTCTCCTCTCCTGTTCCTAATCTCAGCCCATACTACCTCAACAGACAAGTCCTCATCAAACTTCTTTTCTATCACCGTGATACAGTCTTTGACCAATAACGCCACTCCTCCCCCCCGTCTACCTCCTTCTCTACTCCGACTAAAGCATTTGTACCCCGGAACCTGCAACATCCATTCCTGTCCCTGCTCTACCCAAGTCTCTGAAATGGCCACAACATCGAAGTTCCAGGTACTGGTCCAAGCTGCAAGTTCCTTCACTGTCACTGGGTCAAAATCCTGGAACTCCCTCCCTAACAGCACTGTGGATGTACCTACACCACATGGACCAAAACGGGCTCAAGAAGGCAGATGCCACCTTTTCAAGGTGTAATTAGGGATGGGCAATAAGTAGTGACCTGGCCAATGGAACAGAGGGGGTCCATTTGGCTCTCCGTCATTCAATAAGATTATGGCTGATCTGGTTGAGAAAGTTTCACTTTACCATCTGCCCTATGTAACCTTATTCTCAATCAAAAATCTGTCTCATTTCCTCAGCCGTGCAATAAATGCAAAGAACCAGACCCCTTTTTGCTGTCTGCGGAAAAGAATTCCACAATTCTCTGAGAAAATAAATCTCTTTATCTTTGTGTCAAACGGGTGACTGATTCTTATTAGCCTGAGACCCTGAGTTTCTGTTTCTCCCAGAAGAGGAAACATTCCCTCCGAGTCCACACTATTCAATCCCTTCGAAAAATAGGGATAGACAGGAATGAATAGCTGAACTCACAGGGAAATCAACCAGAATCTTAATGAATAGCTTCGCAGACTCGAGGGGCTGAATGGTCTATTCCTGCTCATAATTTAATGTTCTTATTAAAAAATGGAGTAGGTTGGGGAAAGATGATAGAGACTAAGTGGTGATAGGGTTGAGTCGGGGATGTTTTGCAGTTCGTGTGCTTCTTTTGTGAGCAGAGGAATTCTCAAAACAAACTTTTTCTATTTTTAATGTGTCGTCGTTGTTGTAATGTGAGGTTTGCAGTAACCAATTTGTGCACAGCAAAATCCCACAAGCAGCATTTGTGATAAAAATTCTGGAAGGAGAGATCAAGGTTTGTTTGCCATCAAACTGATCTCACTGTGAAACACCGGACCACTAGCTTCAGACTTTGTAAAAATAACAGTTGGTTTTGATCAAGAGAGTTATCAGGAGCAACAGTCAGTGAGAAGCAGAATTTAAATGTTGCTATTGATCCAAGCACATATGAAACCTGTCAGTTTGGAAAAGCGAGCTGTTATAAGTTTCATGAACAGAGTCAGGTCCAACCACAACGACACTTGATGGTATTTGGGTTTCAATAAATGACTAACCATTCCCTCCCTAACTAGTTAGCTGACTGCTTCTCTGCACAATCTGCAACAAAGAAGATTTTTCTGATTATTGCACACTCCTGCCACTGGGAGAGTTGCGTTCAGCATTTTCACAACATATCAAAGAGGCATTAAACTCACCATGATTCCAGTAACCAGCTGCTCCCGGCCCCCAGATCCTGCCACTTATCCCTGGCTCTATGACTATGTAAGAAGTCTGACAACACCAGGCTTAAGTCCAACCAATTTATTTGATAGCAAACTCACAAGCTTTCGAGGTTATCCTCTTTGTCAGGTGAATGAGGTGTTCTGGATGGTCATAGTCATTTATGACTATGACCATCCTCAACTCTAGTGAACCAATTTAGTGAACCTTGCTGTACTCTGTCCAATGCCTGGATATTCTTTCCTAAATGTAAAGACCAAAACTGAAAACAGTGTTCCAGATGTGGCCTCTCCAAATCCCTGTAAAACTGCATCAAGACTTCTTTATCCTTGTATTCCAATTCCCTTATGCTAAAGGCTAACAGATCATCTGCCTTCCTAATTACTTGCTGCATCTGCAAGCTAACTTTCTGTTCTTGTACAAACACATCCAAGTATCTTTGACCATCAACACGAACAAGTTTCACTCCTTTTAAAAATATTCTGCTTTACTATTCTTATGACTAAAGTAGGTTAGAGGGTAAGTTGTGGGGAGGACACAGAGGAACTGTAAAGAGACATAGACAGATTAAGTGAGTGGGCAACAAGATGGCAGATGGAGTTTAATGTTGGATAAATTGAGTGAGTGAGCAAAAGATTGACAGATGCAAGGTTAGCTGGAGTGTTTCGGCAGGTTTTAAACTAATATGGAGGCGGGGAGGGGCTGAGACCAATAGCTCGGTAGAGAGCAAGATGGGAGATAGAGTAAGCTTGGATGAGGAGATCGCAACCCCATCCAAGTTCCTCGCAAACATTAAGGCCCTATGTTCATCCGTTTTTCCCGTTACGCTCCTCGCATTGAAACAGACACACTCCAGACCTCCAAGACCACTCAGAACCTCCTTCTCCCCGTTGCATCTCTTCTCATCCAAGCTTACTCTATCTCCCATCTCGCTCTCTACCAAGCTATCGGTCTCAGCCCCTCCCCCCCTCCATATTAGTTTAAATCCTGCCGAAACACTCCAGCTAACCTTGCATCTGTCAATCTTTTGCTCATTCACTCAATTTATCCAACATTAAACTCCATCTGCCATCTTGTTGCCCACTCACTTAATCTGTCTATGTCTCTTTACAGTTCCTCTGTGTCCTCTCCACAGCTTACCCTCTAACCTACTTGGTATCATCAGCAAATTTTGTTCCATTGCCCTCTGTCTCTTCAACTAAATCATGGGTGGCACAGTGACACAGTGTTCAGCACTGTGGTCTCACAGTGCCAGGGGCCTGGGTTCAATTTATGGGTAACAAATTGGTCCCTATATGTTATTAAGACGTTAGGACAGCAGCGCGGGCTCGTTGGGCCGAAGGGCCTGTTTCCCGTGCTGTGTTGTTCTTTGTTCTTTGTTCTTTAATTTCCAGCTTAGGTCACTGATTGTCACAATTTAACAAAAATGTGACTGATTGAGGGAGGATTGTGGAGTACGTCTGTCTGAGAGACCAGCATGGATCACTCTGTTATTGTGGCCGTGTGCTAATTAACATGGGGTAGTGTCATTTTTTGGGAGAACTCTACCCCATGTGTATACAGAGGCTGCACTGGAGCATCAGCTAGAGCATCGCCTCCTCTGAATAGCAATGATCCTATTAACCTCCAAACATTGTTACACAATACAGACAATGTTCAAACTAAGGCAGACAGGGTATTGGAGACCACAGAGCTAATGCCTGCACCTTTTATAGAAGCTGCGATTCTCTTGAATATATTCAGGCTTTACCATTCCTTGTGATATATATAAAGGTTGTTATTTTCTATAATACAGGGCTTTCTATTCTCTAGAATACACACAGACTTCTTTTCCCAATAACATGTAAAGGGGCTATCGGTCTTTGTAGCTTTCACTGCAGCTGCGACGCTCTATAAAACAAACCCAACGGCTGCTGGTGTCTGTGACTGTGTGGAAACTTTGCATTGAGGTCTGAAACAAACGCAGGCTTTCAGAATCCACAGAAAAGCAGACACGCAGTCTCTAAACACTGCCTCTAACAATGTCTCATTTTAGAGCTGTATGATTGATGAACCTCTGGAAAATAATTTCACATCAAGATTTGTGGCCATTTGTACCCAGCACGTTCACAATTTAAACAGATTTTTTAAAACAGAGAGCAGCTTGAATCAGTGGTGATTCTTTGTTTCCACTTGTTCTCAGTAATAAGACAAATATCTGTCTCAGTCTGCAGAAATCAAAGTGTAGATAACTGGGATTACAATCTTAGAATCTTGGAATCCTGGAAAAAATCCATAAGGAAAAGTGGAACAAAAGATTGTTTTGGTAACTGGCTGTTCCTGAGGGAAGGGGCTGGCTATTGCTCCCACACTAACCAATGCTAAACTGAGCATTTGAAAGGTTTCTGATCTGTCGCTGCTCTTCCTTGTCCAGTAACACCACAATTTTAAAATACTCAACTTTGTTTTCCAGTTTCTCCATCAACATAGTTCTCCCTATTCCTTTAATCCAAACTCACATCCCTTGTACCTGCTCTCATTCAATTCTACCTTCTGGAACACTCTCAATTTTAATCACCCACCAACTCTGGGGTTTGGCTATGATTTCCTGGGCCCTAAATTCTGGAAGTTTCTGTTTAAATCTCTCAGTTTCTCCATCTCTCTCCCTTTAATGGCCTTCCTTCTTTGATCAGGTTTTTGGCCATGTCTGTATACCTTCTTATGTGGCGAATATCACATCCTGTTTGATAACTCTCCTGTGAAGCATTGTGGGATGTTGCAATATTAAAGTTGCTATATAAATGCAGGCTGTTAGAATCATAGAACTGTAGAAAATTTACAGCTCAGAATTAGGCTTTTTGGCCCTTCTTGTCTGTGCCAAACCATATTTTGCCTAGTCCCACTGACCTGCACTTGGACCATATCCCTCCACATCCTTCTCATCCATGAATATCTCCAAGTTTTTCTTAAATGTTAAAAGTGACCCCGCATTTACCACTTTATCTGGTAGCTCATTCCACACTCCCACCCCTCTCTGTGTGAAGAACCCCCCCCGATATTCCCTTTAAACTTTTCCCCTTTCATCCTTAACCCCACGCCCTCTGATTTTTTTTCTCCCCTAGCCTCAGTGCAAAAATCGGATGCTTTGACTCTCTCTATACCCATCATAATTTTATACACCTCTATCAAATTTCCCCTCATTCTTCTACGCTCCAAGGAATAAAATCCTAACCTATTCAATCTCTCTCTGTAACTCAGCTTTCAAAGTCTCGGCAACATCCTCGTGAACCTTCTCTGACTCTTTCAACCTTATTTTCATCCTTCCTGTAACTAGGTGCCCAAAACTGTACACAATACTCTAAATTCAGCCTCGTCAATACCTTATATAACCTTACCATAACATTCCAACTTTTATACTCAGTACTCCGATTTATAAAAGTCAATGTACCAAAAGCACTTTTTACAACCCTATCCACTTGCGACGTCACTTTTAGGGAATTCTGTACTTGTATTCCCAGATCCCTCTGTTCAACTGCACTCTTCAGAGTCCCATCATTTACCCTGTATGTTCTACTTTGGTTTGCCCTTTCAAAGTGCAATACTTCACATTTGTCTGTGTTAAATTCCATTTGTTGTTGGAGTTATGTGAATGTGCACAGCGTGCAGGGTCAGAAAGGAAAATCATCCCCTTAGTGGGAAACACATTGCAGCAAATCTCCTGATAACAAAGTTGAGGTTTTACCTGCGTCTTCACCAATCTGTACACAGACAAAAATGTGTCTACAAACACTCTGACCTGTATCCAGTCAGGTTCTTTCTGTATACAGAACATTTGGGAATTTCTCCCAGTGAATTTGAACTTTCCCCAGGGAGGAACCAGGATTCAAAGCTGAAAATCTCCTGGTCATCCATCACAGATACTTACTGCCTGTCACTCAATATCCACCCTGTCCAACTGGATACGATATCCCAGCGGCCAATTCCAGAACTTTCACTGCTGGCATCAGCCAAAAATTGTATTATAGAATCAAACAGAAAGAGGCCATTCAGCCCATTGTGTCTGTGCTAGTAATTGGGTGTTTTAACTCAGTCCCAGTGATTGATATAATTATCAGGGAAGTTCCAGTATCTCTTTTCTGTTCCATGTCCCTCTATGTTCTGAGAGGCCGTGCAGTGATTGAGAGACCAAACCTGATGAATGTGAACCTGACGGAGAATATTGGCGGTAAAAAACATCACCATTCCCCATCAGCCAGTCTGCTCTTTGCCTCTGGATGTGCCCAATATAGGGTCAGTTTTACATAAATTGAGAAAACTTTTCTAAGGTCAAGCAAGGGAAGCAATAAGGAAACTGAAGGATTAAATTGTTATAAACTGGGTGCCCAGTGTTAAAGCACTCACCACAGTGGCACATCAATTCTTGGCTTAGGTCACTGTCAATGTGGAGTCTGCGTGTTCTCCCCATGTCTGCGTGGATTTCCTCCGGGTGCTCCGGGTTCCTCCCACTGTCTGAAAGATGAGCTGGCTAGATGGATTGACCGTGCTAAATTCTCAGGGGGTATCAGGGGGTCAGATGGGTAAATGGATGGGGTTATGGGAATAGGGCCTGGGCGGGATTGTGGTTGGTGCAAACTCAATGGGCTGAATGGCCTCCTTCTGCACTGTAGGGTTTTATGAATCTAAGTGAGCAAAGGTTCTGGGAGCAAAAACTGATCCCAGTTTCTCAAAAGCAGAAAAGCCAAATTAAACAATTAATCCTAAACATGATGATTTGTAACAGGGGGAATGAAATACCTTTCATTCATTATGGATTCATTCATATCAAAACCTTTATCTTCCTGAAGGCGTTGCCACAATAGGGGACCTGAGTAAACAGTGAATAGGAGGATCTCCACTCTGCAGCTGGACGTGTGTGGAGAAAGCTCAATTCAGAAGTATATAAACAGCATTTCCCAGGCACCAATCAACATTCACAACACGGCACTCACATTACACTCAGACCCGAAACACACAGCAACCCCCCTGAGTGCAGGCTGGGCAGCTGAACCTGACACAGTTCAAAGTGGGGAGACACTGGGGAGATCACTGAAACATTAGGATCCCATTACTGGGCCACTATCAGGAGCCAATAACTCGCTGAGCAGCCTGATATTTTTCAGCTTTTAATTCTCATGCCATATCACAGAATGGTTAAACTGCCTCTTCTTGCTCACTCACTTCCTGGGACTTGATATCAAGTGTAATTTTAATCAGTGGTTTTAGCACCTTGTGAGTCATGTATTCTTTACAGTAAAATAAAGTGAAATCACATAGCCCTGAGTCTAATATTCTCTCTTAATCTTCCCCTATCAGTGCAGAGCAACTGGAATATTCAGCAGTGAAAGCAGAGTTCTAGTTCCTGCTGACACTGCTCCGTGTTCACCAGAAAGTGCCTTTCCCCCCAGTACCAGAGAGAGTTCAGGTCCAGTTAGAATATTCCCCATCCTTTGTCACAGGTACAAAAGGTCAAGTCAGGGGCAATTGGGTAAAATCTTGTTTAAAAACCACTAGATATCGAACTCCACTCACGGGGATGAAACTTCCTCAGCGAATAAACAACTATTTCACAGGACCAAAACAAAGCATTTCAAATAATCAGTAAATCCGGAGCAACACATGGGCAGAAAGTTCAAAGAGGCAGTAAGCAGAGCAAGGAGAAAAAGTGTGTGAGTTCCACTGACTGTGAGCTGGGGGTGGGAGGGGGGGTCTTTCTCAGTACCTTTAAATTGAGTTTGTGCCTGTATACGCCCTGTTTATGAACACAACTCCCACTCACCTGATGAAGGGACAGTGCTCCAAAAGCTCGTGCCACCAATAAACATGTTGGACTTCAACTGTGTTGTGAGCTTCTTTTTCTCCAGAGGTTGTGCCTGTTGCTGTCAAGTTGTTACGAGAGATCGGAATTTTGAGACATCTACACTGAACATCGTTCAGGAACAATCTTCTAGAAGAGGATTGTGGAGGAATTTTCCAGAAACCATTTGGCAAGATATCTGTCTCAAATTAGTTTTCCTTCCTCTCCCTCAGAAGTTACGCAATTGCTGATGGCTGGAGACCTCACTGGAGCCTGATGCTTATCGCTACACTTTGATCAATCCGCTTCCAGACTTATTTCAATGCTTGTTTCATTGTCTTCTGTCCCTTGTTTAACACAATTAATAAGTTTAACATCAGTTTGAGGGAAGGTAACTAGCTGTTCCAAATGGAGAGATGTGTGATTGTGTCTATGTGTGTATCTGTGTTTGCTTCTGCATGTGTGTGTGTGGAATCCCTCCTCAAACCTCTTCACCTTCTTACCTCCCTATCCTTCTTTCAAACGCTCCCTCAGACTTACCTCTGTGATCAAGCTGTGCAGAGTTTAGCTGATGTTACCCGTGTGACCAAGCTGTCTGAATATCAGTGCCAGGGTTTACCTGATGTTGCAGTGAAGAACTTTGAGAGAAGATGATCCAGGATTTTCATGAACCCGGCCTGCAGATATATTTTCTGTAACTTTAAATACTTTAAACAAATAAATATAATTATTTATTAACTATTTATTGAGAAGTTTGAGTCAGGAGTCTTTAGTTTGGAGAAGCTGGGACTGTGGAAACAGAAAAAGGTGAAAGAGAGATTAGAGATTTTACAATTATGGGACGAGAGGTCACATGACACCAGGTTATAGTCTGGTCTTTATGGATGAACTATACGGCCTTCAGCTGATGAAGGAGCGACACTGCGAAAGCTCGTGATTGAAAATAAACCTGTTGGATTTTAACCTGGTGTCATGTGACCTCTCATCCTATCTACCCCAGTCCAAAACCAGCATCTCCACACCAGAATAATGGAGGGGGTTTGATAGAGCTAGCAGGGAGAAACTTCCAATTGGCAATCAGTCAATAACCAGGGCTTAAATATTTCAAATCATCGTCCAAAGAACCACAGGGAAATTCCTGGTTTATCTGAAATTCCCAGCTCCGAAAGAAACAACCTGAAATGGGGGCGTGAGCAGATCCCAGAGAAATGTTCCAATTGGACAAGGATCTGAAGAGGATGAATTTACAGCGGGATTGGGAAAAGCCGGGTGAGGAATGAATACAAATAACCATCACTGGCACGCCAGGCTGAATAACCTCATTCTGTGCTGAAGAATGTAAAACCTTCTTCCATGAAGAAAGGCAGGAACCTGTAGAATTTTCTGCGCTCTGTGAGGAGAATGAACCCCTCTCACTAGATTCTCTTTCAATGAGGCCCCAACACTATTAACACAATTTGAAAGTTGAGTGATTGGCAGGGGAATGTCACAATATGATCATTCCTTCCTGTATATTCTTTGTAATTCAAATCCCTGAAGTCTCCATTTGGCTCAGATATCATGTTCATTGATGCCTAAGCTACTTTGCAGAAGGGTTTAGAAAGTGCTTCTTAGTGCAAATTCTAAAATTTAGAATCAAGTCTCTTGTCTCTTTCACTGAAAGAAAACATGGATATTGGAGCAAGTGTTTGATGAACAAAATATGGGAAATAAATGGCAGTAACTGACGAGGAAGATGGAGACTCTGCGGCACCTCACACAAACTCGATACAAAACTGGGCAATTTGGAACCTGATCTGTAGAGAAGGTTTCAAACAGTTACAGAATCTGTGGAGGTGTTACACAGACAGAATCAGTCTGGCTGGAACTCAAGGAGCTTGTTCAGTTCTATCAGAGTGAGTGTGGTGAGTAACAACAGCCCACTAACTTGGGAAGCTCCCAGCAGCGAGTGGGGACTTTGAGTTAGAGAGAGGAACATTCTATCAAGTCTCCTTTGAGCAGAGTTTCTAGCAGGAAGCAGGGAGGAGCTGCTGGATTCAGCTGTACACAGTGACATCGATGAAGTAGATCAGCTGAACATGGGTAACGAAAATCCCAGATCAGCAGTTAGATCGAGCACAGCTTCCACAGGGTGTTAACAGGGTGAAAACACAGCCTGAGTTCAGTGCTTTCATGAAACACCGAGACAGAAAGATCTGCAAAGAGGATATATTCTACCAAAAAAAAATAAATTCACCAGGAATTTCAGAATGCCAATGAGAGACTTGGACAATTCCAATTGATGAAGGATAATAATAGAACATAGAACATTACAGCGCAGTACTTCGGCCCTCAATGTTGTGCCGACCAATTAAGAAAAAGCAATGACCCTCTAACCTAAACCACTCCCTTTTCATCCATAAACTTATCCACTGATCACTTAAACGCCCCCAAACTTGGCGCATCTACAACTGCTGCAGGCAGGGCATTCCATACCCTTACCACCCTCTGGGTAAAGAACCTACCTCTGATATCTGTCCTATAACTACCACCCCTGACAGGTCTGTCTCTGCACCAATCCAGAGCAGAATTTTCCCACTCACCACGGGAATTGTATCAGGGAGGACACCGCCCAACAAAGATCCGCTGATCTCAGCGGGATTTTCCAGCCTTGGGGTGAACGTGGATGGAAAGTCCCACCCACAGATTCAACAGCAGATTAAAGAATGCTGAGACTCCAGCATTAACAAACTGTTCTCAAACTTAGCACAGACCTGGGACAGGACTGCCTCTACACTACAACAATTAACATTCTGCATTGTCAACACATCAGTACTGAGGGAGCGCCGCACTGTCAGAGGGTCAGTGCTGAGGGAGCGCCGCACTGTCAGAGGGTCAGTGCTGAGGGAGCGCCGCACTGTCAGAGGGTCAGTGCTGAGGGAGCGCCGCACTGTCAGAGGGTCAGTGCTGAGGGAGCGCCGCACTGTCAGAGGGTCAGTGCTGAGGGAGTGCCGCACTGTCAGAGGGTCAGTGCTGAGGGAGCGCCGCACTGTCAGAGGGTCAGTGCTGAGGGAGCGCCGCACTGTCAGAGGGTCAGTGCTGAGGGAGCGCCGCACTGTCAGAGGGTCAGTGCTGAGGGAGTGCCGCACTGTCAGAGGGTCAGTGCTGAGGGAGGCCGCACTGTCAGAGGGTCAGTGCTGAGGGAGTGCCGCACTGTCAGAGGGTCAGTGCTGAGGGAGTGCCGCACTGTCAGAGGGTCAGTGCTGAGGGAGTGCCGCACTGTCAGAGGGTCAGTGCTGAGGGAGTGCCGCACTGTCAAGGGTCAGTGCTGAGGGAGTGCCGCACTGTCAGAGGGTCAGTGCTGAGGGAGCGCCGCACTGTCAGAGGGTCAGTGCTGAGGGAGTGCCGCACTGTCAGAGGGTCAGTACTGAGGGAGCGCCGCATTGTCAGAGGGAAGGTACTGAGGGCTGTCTGCTGGATATAAACAATCCCATGGCACTATTTCAGGGAATTCCAATGTGTTTTCCCTGTGTTTCTGGCAGCATCACTGACCCAGACGGTCAATTTCTCATACTCTTGCTTGTGGGATCTTACTGTGCGTCAATTGATGCTGCCTCTAGTACATTCTTCTCAGAATTCATTGGCTATCAAATGTCCTCAGGAGGCCTGAGAGACATGAAAAGGTACTACATAAATGCACATCTTTCTAACTTTAACATGGCACTGAGGCACTCACCTGAGAAGTGACACTCTGAAAGCTCATGCTACTAAATAAATCTGTTGGACCTTACTTTGAGATTACTTACTGTGTCTTTAACATGTTGAGCTGAGAAGTTACTAATTATCAGAATGTTTTATTCTGTGACACCATGTCACACTGGGCTGAGTGACTATGTTGTGTCTAATTTGGGATTTAGTTTGATCAGTAACTCCTGCCTGGAATCCAAAGCTGCTTTAGCAGCAACTGCTTCTGTTAAAACATATGCAAAAATACAAAGTGAAACAATTTGAGAAAGGTAACTCTCAGAGAATAGCAATTTGTTCTGCATTCTGCATTCTGTTTCCCGAACTGCAGGGTTGGGGCATTAGGTATTTGTGTTTCTGCTTTTTTTTACTGTCACAAGTAGGCCTGCATTAACGCTGCAATGAAGTTAGGGTGAAAATGTCCAATTTGCCACACTCTACATTGAGAGAGAATTTAACATTGCCAATTCACCCAACCAGCTAAGGTGAGGATAAGGCCTGGGGTGGGGGTGGGGGGGGGGGGGGATGCAGTGTATTGGTGCAACATTACAACAGGGTGGGAGAGGCCAAATTCATATTAAATAATCTGCATCTGAATGTCTTTGACAGCAGACATGTTCATTAGTGAGAAGCACTATTTTAACATCAGATAAATCCTCTATATTACCCATGAGACTTTAAAACAGATCAAAGTGCAGAGTTTGTAACAGACCTGGTCCACAAGATGTTATTACAGTTTAACAAACTGATGTGTGAGAATGTGAGTGCACCCCAGCATCACACACAGAAGATGCCGTAACACATGCAAGAGTTGTAAATTTTAGATTCAATCTAGAGGTTGCTAAATTTGCCTCATCTTCAAGTTAATTCCAATTTACTGTCATCTCGAGGGTTTTACCTGCATCCAAAAGCTTTGCATCCCATCCTGTTCAACACCCTCAGAAAGACCCCCTGTAAATACTGACACCCCCACAGTGAGCCCCCTGTAAATACTGACACAGTCCCCGGGGATCCCCTGTAAAAACTGATACACTTCCCAGTCCCCGCCCGTGCACCCCCCACCCCCCACCCCGTACACACTGATGAACCTCCAGGAGGAATAGACTTCTTTAGAAATCCTCCGTTAATATCTGTACTGTCTCAGGAACTCCCTTGTAAACAACGTTAAATCAAAGTATCAGACAGGACAGACAGACAAGTGAGTGTTACTATCACTGACAGGATTAGCAACCGATGGAATTAATAATAGAGTTCTTGACTTGCAATCCAATTTTCAAAGCTCAGAGAGGTTGATGTAGCTGCTTGAGGAGTGGGACACTCCCCTCCAATCGCAGACTGACAGTCAGATTGGGCTCATGTTCATTCTCGGCTTCTTAATCAGATAATCTCAACAACTACTAGATTATTGAGTTTCTGCTTTAAACACTGGAGTCAAAACATTTATTCACTTATTCTCTGAACATCCTGAATGACAGAATATCCACAGCTCTCTGGTTAGAGATTTTCAAAAATTCACAACTCACTGAGTGAAAACATCCTTCCTCATCAGAATCCTAAAAGTCCAACTCCTTGGGGACAGAGAGTGTGAGAGAGAGAGAGACAGAGGTAGAGAGACAGAGAGAGAGAGAGAGAGAGAAAGAGAGAGAGAAAGAGAGAGAGAGAGAAAGAGAGGGAGGGAGAGAGAGAGAGAGAGAAAGAGAGGGAGGGAGAGAGAGAGAGAGAGAAAGAGAGGGAGGGAGAGAGAGAAGAGAGAGAGGGAGAGAGAGAGGAGAAAGAGAGAGAGAGGAAAGAGAGAGAAAGAGAGAGAGGGGAGAGAGAGAGAAAGAGAGGAGGGAGAGAGAGAGAGAGAGAAGAGAGAGAGGGAGAGAGAGAGAGAGGAGAGAGAGAGAAGAGAAAGAGAGAGAGAAGAGAAAGAGAGAGAGAAGAGAAAGAGAGAGAGAAGAGAAAGAGAGAGAGAAGAGAAAGAGAGAGAGAAGAGAAAGAGAGAGAGAAGAGAAAGAGAGAGAGAAGAGAAAGAGAGAGAGAGAAGAGAAAGAGAGAGAGAGAAGAGAAAGAGAGAGAGAGAAGAGAAAGAGAGAGAGAGAGAGAAGAGAAAGAGAAGAGAAAGAGAAAGAGAGAGAGAAGAGAAAGAGAGAGAGAAGAGAAAAAGAGAGAGAGAGAAGAGAAAGAGAGAGAGAGAAGAGAAAGAGAAAGAGAGAGAGAAGAGAAAGAGAGAGAGAAGAGAAAGAGAGAGAGAAGAGAAAGAGAGAGAGAAGAGAAAGAGAGAGAGAAGAGAAAGAGAGAGAGAAGAGAAAGAGAGAGAGAAGAGAAAGAGAGAGAGAGAAGAGAAAGAGAGAGAGAGAGAGAGATAGAGAGAGGGACAGAGAGAAAGAAGAGGAGAAAGAGAGAGAGAGAGAGAGAGAAAGAGAGAGAGAGGAAGAAGAGAGAGAGAGAGAGAGAGAGAGAGAGAGAGAGAGAGAGAAAGGAGAGAGAGACAGAGAGAGAGAGAGAAAGAGGAGAGAGAGGAGAGAGAGAAGAAAGAGAGAGAGAAAGAGAGAGAGAAAAGAGAGAGAGGGAGAGGAGAGAGGAGAGAGAGAGGAGAGAGAGAGGGAGAGAAGAGAGAGAGATGGAAGAGAGAGAGGGGGGAAGAGAGAGAGAGAGAGGGAGAGAGAGAGAGAGAGAGAGAGAGAGAGAGAGAGAGAGAGAGAGAGAGAGAGAGAGAGAGAGAGAGAGAGAGAGAGAGAGAGAGAGAGAGAGAGAGAGAGAGAGAGAGAGAGAGAGAGAGAGAGAGAGAGGGAGAGAGAGAGAAAGAGAGAGAGAGAAAGAGGGAGAGAGGGAGAGAGAAAGAGGGAGAGAGAGAAAGAAAGAGAGACGGAGAGAGA